>OX456524.1:127032980-127520480 GCA_949748255.1 Eustalomyia histrio
GTCTGGGTGCAGTTTGCTGAAAATGTTATCAACTGTAAAAGGAGGTCTGAGCCCCAAAGTAGCTATTAATTTTTACAAAGCGTATGTGAGAAATAAAGTGGAGTATGCAAGGTCTTCTATGGCTGATTGCATAATCAGCATTAACTGTCGTCTGCAGTCGATTCATAATGCAGCTTTAAGAAGATGTCTGGGTTCAACACCGTCGACGCCGATTCTTGTTGTACTAGCTCTCTCGGGTGAGCTACCTGTTTTGGAAAGAAGAATACTTCTAACGGATAAAGAACTTACTAAAGTTGTCTTTTATAACCATCAGTTATACGATCCCGTTTTTGATTTTCAACATGTGAAATCCAGTTATGCCTTTGTGTTGAGAAAATTCGATCATCTTTTCTTCAATTTGGAGTCTCAGTTTATGTTGTATGATTGTCCCTCAAACTGTGATTTTGTTCTAACCCTGCTCTACTCCTCTAAACGTAATATGCCTGTTGAAGTTATTAAAGCTGTCTACACTGCAAAGTTGGAAGAGATACGCAATGATTGATATGATCCTTTTGCTACAGATGCTTCTGTCACTAATGGTGGGTTTGACATTGCTGTTTATGAAATTTACTTAAAAAGTATCTTAATATGATTGGTGTTGAGAAGTCTGGTGTTTGTGACACTTGTAGTACCATGGAGACGGCTGAACATCTTATATTTGATTGCAGCAAATTTCGGTCTACACGTCTTAATTGTTCACTTTTTGGAATCTATGGTAATCTAACGCACTTGCTAAGATCTGGGAATATGGATCACTTCTCTATTTTGTTAAATTTTATTGAATCATGTAAAATTGAATTCTAATGGAGAGTGCTGTCCGTTTTTTTCGTTGGGATTGGATTGTATTTATTTTTTGACTTAAATAACACACAATTTTGGTATTTGAGATCAGTGGGAAACCCTGGCAAGCTGTGTGTTCTTCTAATAGACACCGCCAATTTCTTGCACCCAGTCCAAAAAAATAAAAATTAATTAAAAAAATAAATTATAAATAAATCAACAAAAGAAAAAAATGGATGACAAAAAGCTTTTTACACTAGTGCAAAGCAAGAATTTGCTTTAAAATAAGCGAAATCCGGCATACAAAATGGCAGAAGCAAAAAGAAATGCTTGGAGAGAAATAGCTACTAGTATGGGATATCCAGGTAGGTAAAAATGTGAATTAATTAAAACAAAACTTTATTTACTTAGAGTAAATGTGTAAAAAGAATTGGACGAGCCTTTGCGATCGTTACGCCAGGCAAAAGCTGGATGATAAACCTTCCGGAAGCGGCTCCAATTATAGATACTGTTGAAATCTCATAAGCGCGTTGGGGTTTTTAGCTCCCAATATGGTCCCACGTCCGTAAGAATGATGTAAAAAATGGCAAGGAATAATAAAAAAATATATTTTTTAATTTTAGAATGCGTGCCTCTATAAATATTCGCCAACAGCAATTCAAATAACGTTTGTGACATTCTAGTATGTTTAAAGAAATGATCGTCGTCCAAATCTTTAATTTTTTCTTTTTTGCTTTTATTTTTTTATACAATAAGCATAACTGCAAAAAACTTAATCTAATAAACAAATTATTTATGTTCATATTTTCTTTCATATTTGTTAATTTATTTTTTATTTAACCTTTGAAAAAATTCTGTAAAACCAAATGTTAACAAACACACAAATAAAATATTTGAATGTTTGTTTACGAATGTCAAAACATATGGCACATAGTTTACGTATCTATAACTACACAAAAACCTCAAGCACGTCACGTTTACGTCTCGCTAATCCAGCTTTTATACAGGCTAAAAATTCTACATCTACAAAAGATGATCCTCTCTCATTGTGTTCCAAAAAATTTAAAAAAAATCGATTTTCTTTGTGCCATCACTAGCAAACTGACATTGCAGAAAATATACAGAAAAAAATTTATTCAACAAAGGAAAATGAGCGGCAGATGTATAAATTTCACACTTTTGTCTACCAAAAATTCTTTTACATTATCATCTTCCAGAATGGCCTTTAATATTTCAATGTACTGCATTAAAATTCGGGTTTGTTCTTGCAAAGCAACAACTACTCCAATGATTAATGCTTTCTCTAAATCAATTTTTTTATTTTTAACAAAAATTATGCTTCTTTTTCATTTATTTTTTTGACAGCTGAATAAATAACAGATGAAAGATGAAATTTGTTGCCAATGTAAACACTTGTTTCACATTTTCAACATCTTCCATTCGTTTCACGAAGATGTTGTTCAGTGTAAAACGCCTATAATACTTTTCTTTTTTTAGAGATCAATGGTTCTGCTTTTAAAGCAATTTTTTTTTATCATATTTGTGGTTATCCTGCTAATTTTTATTATTATCCCCCAAACAAAGACTTATTGCACTACAAAACACAATACACAGCGCTACAAGAAATACCTATCATCGTTATTGTACATATTGACATTGCAAATTTTTCATTTCATTCAGTATTTTAGTGTATCTTGTATTGTTTACTTTATAGGGTCATATTTATTCACTTGTATCTATAATTGTGTTCTTTTGTTTTTTTTTTTTTTTTGAGGTGTCATTTCATGCAAACAATTTAGTGAGAGTTGGCACTTCATCTCTATTGAAGAAATTGTCAGTATGTCAGAGCATCAAAATATTACATTCTTTTATTTTCACTTTTTCGATCTTCGCTGGTCCCAACCCATAAATATATTATGCGATCTCTTAACCCTTTGAGGACCGAATTTAAATGGCTAGAAATTTTCGCACCAAATTTTGTAGAAATATAGATTATGCCAAAGAAATATTTGGAGATATTTGAAACATAAGCAAAATTAAACTGAATTTTATTTAAAAATTTTAATATTATAACTTCAAATTGCTGATTTTGTTTTTTTTTTATTCCTTTTTGTAAAATTTTTTGAAAGACATTAAAATAATGAGTTCAATTATTTAAAAGATGATTTAAAAAAAAGTAATGTGCTTGAACCTTAATACTTTTACTTAAAAAATAAACAAATTTTATACGAATTCATGTACATATTTCCAATCGATTTTACGGAATTTATTATAAATACTCAATTTCTCTAAATATTCGCCCAAGTTCGGCCAAAATTTGGTCAAAGGCTGATACCCGGTCGGACATTAATGATTTAAAAAATCAAATTTTAAATAATTTTTTCGATCATCGCTGCATATTTTTCGATTTATAGTGCACATTTTTAGGGTTTTAGTGGATATTTCCTTTTAAATACATTTTTAAGAACAAATTTTGAAATTTTTACTACATATGTTTAGTGCATATTTTATTCATTTTTTTCTGCATAAAAGTTGCTGTCCTGCTAATAATAAAATGTTGCTAATAAATTGCTGTTTATCTGATATCTCAAAAGTTCGCTCTTAAGCCGAGTTTTTCGAATGTGAATTAAATTTAAACATTAGTTATCCTAGTTTAAACATGAATTATGCTTTTAAAATTTGGTTTGTCTGCATAGTTTCGAGTTGCACACGATCTTTCTTTTTTAGGCGTAAACTGAAAATTTCCAAAAAACTTTTAATTCTTTTCAGTTCTGTGCTGATTTATAAATTTTTATCTTATTTATGTTGTCTTTTTCTCAATTTTTTGTTTTATTAATTTTTCTTCTTTACGATTAGCTTTCTAACGTAGTTTTTGTTTGCCTGGCTAAGTAGAAACAATGATTAGGTTGATATGTGTACCTCGTCGTCGTCGTCGTCATTGCACCCAATAGATACACAGCAGAGATTGCATTCTACTTTTTCTGCTTTTCACATTTTTAGTTTCTATACTTGATATTCGTATTTTGACTACACCTATACTTTAAGCTTTTATATACACTTTAGGCTTTTCTAAAGTGAATTTAAATAAATTTTTATTAAACTTATTTTACCCTGTATTTAATTTTATTTTTTCATTTTATTTCTGCAATTTTCTTTTTTTTCTCTCTCTATACAATTTTGTAGTTGGTGTGCTAGTGTCGTTTGCTCTATTCGTAGTTTCGTTTTCTGGTTTAGGTCGGTCGGTCTTGTGGTTCGTAGCACCCAAAAAGTAAATGCACTAATATGTATTGCCTTGGCACTCGTCATCTATTCAAAAGAAATAATAACAACAGCAATATTAAAAATTTGTTGGACGTCTATTTCATTTACATTATTGTGGTATTGTAATAAAGAATACGTGATCTTTTCAAACTATTTTTTTTTTATTTTTATAAAAAAAAAAATTTACTCTATACATTAATAATCATAACATCATTTTTTTTTAATTGTAATCAGAGCTTTAAATAATGCATTATTTTTCGCGATCCTTTAAATCAAAATTAAAAAAAGCCTTTTGAGGCATTTTAATGTGGTTATTGTAGTATAAGCTATTCTGTAAATATAATAATAATATATATGAACCACCCTAATGTAAATTAACGTTTAAGAAACAGATGTGAAAGCAAGTTGCATTTTGTTTTGTTTTGAAATAAATAATAATATAAAGTTAATATTAAACCCAAGTGTCTTTATTCGGAATTCCTCTTGGCCAATACTATAGTTATTGTCAACTTTAACACATGGTGCCTCTTTTACTATATTCTGAATGTCCAACTCCTCCTCTATAACATCAACTCCTTCTCTATAACACCGACTAATTATCTTAATCAGTGCGAAAGTTTTTACTGGACCTAAAAGCATGTAAAAAAAAACGTTGAACTATAGTTTAAAATTGCAATCTTTAATTTTTTATCCTTTTGAAAGTACCTTAGGTATCGAAAAGATGCACTAATTACATTTTTTTAATATATTAAATTATTTTATACCGATATGAATATCAAATAAAAACAAATAATCTTCTTCGCTCTACTATAATATATCGAAAGCAAATAAATGATCCTTTAAATGTCCTTTCAAAAATGTGCAATTTAATATTATTGAAAATTAAAAAACAAATCCTCATAGAAAACCAAAATTGTCATTTGATATCCAAATCGGTATCACAGAATATAAACCTTATACACATAAAATATTAGAAAATCAAAACTGGGTATAGTTATTACATAATTATACTCAAATGAAAGTTGGGTTTGTTTCTTTTAAAGCGCATAAAGAAATAATTTTAATATTATTTTTTTTTTTAAATTCTGGAATTATTTATTTATTAAAAAAAAACTAACCGAGCCCATAGGACCATATATGGTTAGAAGGCTAATAAAATAATATTTAACAATCCTTAAATAATTTTAATATTTTTTTATTTATTTATTTTTATTTATTTGCAATTTTAAAGCCCATAGGGCCAATTAATCTAAATTACAAAATCTCCTTAAAATGTAGCAACATCTTATATAATGTATAATGTATTAATAAATATCATAATTATATAAATTAAATTAATAAATATCAGAATTAAATAAATTATAAATAATAAAAAAAAATAATAATATTAAACCAAAAACTCGCCAGTAATAGATTAATAATTTATTAACGTCAATACTCCAAAACTACAAATTATTAATTACTTCCATGCACAAAATCGATTAGTTTACCTTTTTGGACACTATAAGAAACATTAAAACTTTTTAAATCTCTAGGAAGGGAAACCATATATGGCCCTCTGGGCTCGGTTTTTGTGTAACATTGATTAAATAAATAAATAAATAAATAAATAAATAAATTATATGCTTTAGCAACTTGTATATCGTTAGTGTGCCATGTGTAATTTTTTTATTTTAGCTTAAAACTATACATTTGCCTATGATTTTATGTCAAAATAAAATCCTAAGATGTTTCTTATAATTGTTTTCAGTAATATTTCGATATGTAAAATCCTATCTTTTTTGGATTCACGAAATATTTTAATATTGTTTTTGACACAAACACATATACTAGCCATGGAAGCATTTGATAGAGAGGCAGAAGAAATTTTGGAAGTATTCTTAAAGACGGAAAGAAATAAAGAGTTACGGATGATGGGAAAAATATGGAGAAAAAGAAGCCAGGAAAGTAAAACGCAAATTTGTATACCACACACTACTTTCTACATCACACTTCACACTAGACCAAACCAGAAAAGAAAAGTTCGCCGCACACCTTGAAAGACAGTTTAGATTTTTAAATTTTTCGTTATATCTTTTGTATTTACCGCCGGATCTTAAAGTGTGTCTCCATGGGACCAATGGTTACACTAATTTTACCACCTGCCTTGTAAGTGTTTTTTAGATAAGAAAATCACGTCTTGAAAATATTAAAATTTGACTTAAAAATCAAAAAATTGACTTGTTTTTTAAATTACTTTGAGCAAAATTTTCAAATTAATAATAAAAACAAAACAATAAATAAATTCAAAGTGTTTGAAACACATTTGGGCAATCCACAACCGGTATTATTGTATTTTGTATGTTGTAATAGGTCCGTTTGTCTACTTTTCCAGTAAATTACTCAGTAACAAAATTACAGAGAATAATACAAAATTTTCTCCAAAAAAGAAAAAAAATAAAAAAAAAGTACGCAGAAACGTTTTAGAAGCTCTTGTTCGGACAACGTTGATGGCACATTTCAGTTGACCTGTATATTCAATATGTTGCCAAGTAGCGTCTGATATCCACATTTTACGCTTAGGTTGTGCGTGCCCAAGATGTGTTTCAGCACTGTCAGTAAAAATTCGTTTTATTGCATTCCATTGCCCTTCCTAGCAAGTCATTAAGGAACCTACGTAACTTTCAAGTGTGTTTGAAGATTTCAATTTGGATACGTCGTATCGTTTGAGCAATGACCGTGTTTTTTGATGTCGGATCGCAGCTAATCTCAATCGTATCTGTCCAGTAGATGGTAGTCTGAGGCTCCGTCTGCGCCACGCCTGTTGTGCACATGCAGTAATCCGGCAATTTTGTCAATTTCTGTTTGATGATCGTGGGAAACCCAGGTTACTTTATGCACATCCCTGTGAGGAAAGATAGTGCCACCACCGATAGTAAGCCCATTACTCGTACATATTCCTGTAAAAAGTTCGCCGTTCTCGTTCATTTGCCCCAGTCCATGAGTTCCCAAAACAGACTCTAAATTGGTGTTAACTGGGCCCACATATGCGTTGAAATCACCACTAAGCGTGGTTTTTATTATCCTTTCCAGGAGGCTGTAAAAGTCTTCTTTATCCTTGGGTTCTGAGACTTCAGGGAGGCATAACATTGAATTCATGTAATGTTACATGCTCGGGTATGAAGGCGGATGGATATAATTCTATCAAAATGAGGTCCCCATGTCATACAAGCTTTCTTGGCTTCTCCGCTCGATTGAGGGAGTGCACTAAGCTTGCCAGAATATAAAAAAATGTTGTCACCGTCGGTTGTTATTTTACCATTATCAAGCCATCTTGTTTGACATAAAACGAGGAATAGATGGTTCCAGAAGCGTTCTGATGTTCCATGTTCCGAATCATGTACTTGATTTAAAGATAAAGGTCGTCAACAGCTGGGGATCGTTTTGGTTTTTATTCGTTATGGTTTCTGTAATCAGGAGAGTTTAAAGTGGACCGATGATTAGTCGATCGTGATTGTTGAGATTGGCTTTTGAGTGGCGCCAATGACTCACCACGACGTTCAAAGGATCATTGGCAATTCGGGTATTTACAGGAACTCCAAATGAGACCCCCCCCCCTGAAACTCGTCACAGCATCCCAGCAAATCTGCTGGGGTTTCCACTATCCACAACCCGTAGACGCGTCTGACAGCATACAGCTATGCTTCCCGAGACAGTTACAACCAAGCAGTATGTACTTTACATATAACATGATATTTAACTCACTTGAATCTTGTTTAAAAAAGTTGATTGCTGATTTTATGTTGTAATCACTAAAAAAACTATTATCGAACTGTTCTAAAGCTCTGCTTCCATTGCAGTTAACTTTGCTGCTACCTCTCATGCTTTTGTGAAATTGATGATATGGTTTAAAAGGTGGCATGTCATTATTGATTGTTTACAAAACAACATTGTTTTACTCAACTGACACAAAGGGTAGGTAGAACGAACGCATGTTCTGTATATCTTGATACCATAATGTCTGGGTAAAATTTAGTAATCTTGCATTTGCGTCATTCAACTCAAACTGTAGTGAGTTGTTAATTTGTACAACCATTACAAGACAAAAAATCAATTATTTCTCAGTAAGAAATTAGTATTGTGATACGACATGATTTTAAAAACCTTTTATATTCCCAAATAGCCATACCCAGAAAAAAGCCAAGTAATATGTTACTACATGCATTTATAATACATTAAACCCCTTACCTATGCATTACTTTGTAACAAAATCTAAACTTTTGGCAAAAAGCACTTATTTCGAAAATTGTTTATAAACAGTTTTATGCAACAGTAGAAGTGTTTTTGGATCGCCTATAGATATGTTAACTAAAAATTAGATGCAATTACACAAATAACAAACCAAATGCAAATAGTAAAAGCGACAATACATAAAAAAAACAAGGTGCGTTCTTATTAAAAAAATTATAAAAACAATTATTGTAAATATGCTAACAAGGAAAGTACCCTAACCTAAACACTCCTATATTGTTTGAAATTTGGATAGAAAAAAAATTAAAATCAACCCTACAAGAATACGACCGGTTATATGACCGGTCATTTAACTGGTAGTGTTGACGGAAATACCCGTCAATGCGTAGAACAAAGTTTCTATCAAGTTCTTAAAGACAATATGAAAAACTTGACCGAAACTTTATTTTTTTTAACAACAAAAAATGCAATTTATATTAGTTGTTTCACTCTTGCATATATGCAAGAGTGAAATGACAGATATTTTATTTTGTTTATGTGTTAGTTTCAGTCATCAATTTCTTGTAGGGAACCTATCCCAACTTTAAATTGTATGTTTTTTTATTTTTTGTTTGATATTCCGGCTGTTTTGGATTTTCGAAAATTTTTCGCGACTTCCTTTTTTGCTACATTTATGAACAACTTGACAACCCTATGATAAAACATAGGCATTATAAATAACAAACTTCCCCATTTGACAGGACATACACGTTTTAGATTTTTTTTTTTTTTATCACATATCCAAATTTTATTAAAAGGTTGGAATTTATATAAAAGCATCATATATAAACATATATAAAAGTCATAGAGTATCTTGGGTTTTGATTAACTTCATTGTTTAACATACATCCCGTCAATATGTTTGCACAATTTAGTAAGTAGTGTCACAGTATTGCTCATGTATTTTAGAAATATTCTCTCTGTAAAAAATTGGAAATTTTTCTGCCCTTTTTTAAAAAATTTATTTTTGGTCATAATAACAAAAACTAAATACACACAAATCAGACACCAAACTAGAAGTATTTTAAAGGTATTTTACTGCGTTTAAAACATGTCTAAGCATGCTCAACATGTTTTATGCATACTTAGATATATATCTCAAATACATACCTTTACATTGATATCTAAATTTGTCGTCCTTTACTTTCTATTACTGTGCGCAAAAAGACAATTTTGTAAAAAAAAGTGCAGAAAAACGCAAATTATTTTAAGGAAAGAAAGCTGCATTAAATTTACACTTTTATTTTAAAATTTTTGGAAATGACATGCCATTTTTGATTTTTTTGTGCAATTTTTCCTTCTTTGTGTCATTTTAAACTTGCCGTAATGCAACAACCTGAATATATTGCGATCAATGGATTAATAAATAAATAATAGAGAGATGTGTGGTCTTTATTAAATTTAATTCTGCAAAGATTCAAAATTTTTTAAATTTTGATAAATAATAACAGCAATGTTTATATTTACACTTTCCACTTTTGCAACACAATCCTTTTGCACTTGGTTGTGGGTAGGGCGACTTTAGAAGACCTACCCTTATGCTATTATAGCTTTTTTATATTATTTATTTTGTTTGTGCTATTTAGCTGAAGACCTATACATATATATACATATGTAATCAATCGTATCGCATTGTATGTACAGTGACTCTATCGCATAATCGGACAAGTGTTGTACTCTATGCATGTTCTCTAAACTAAATAAAAATTACTAAAATATATGTTTTTTTTTTTCGTTTTATTTACACTCTACATCATAAACAACGTTCTCCATTATAACGATAAATTTACATAGAAAACCCAAATTATTTAAATTTTTTGTGCTCAAAACATAATCGGACAAAGGAAGTAGAATTGCTAAAAATGCCGAAAAGAACAATTAATATTTTGTGGCATATCCTTTGCTTTCAAAATCGGCCTGTAAACGTTTTGGAATTGATTTTACCAAGTTTTGGCATACTTTAGGTTCTATTTAGAGCCAATTTAGACTGTGACTTTGTTGCATGCAATTACTGAGTGCAATTCTTGGTTGGTTGCGAACGGCATAGAGAAGCAAGCGGGGTAACAAAAAAAACACAGTTTTCGAGCATGTTTTTTTTTATTTCTCTTTCGCACTCATGTGTATTCTTCTTTTGTTTTCATTCACATTAGGTTTTAGTGCAACAAAAGTCACCGTATAAATAGACATAATATTGGAAGCAAACTTTAAAATGGAATTTAGAAAATTTCATGCAATCATCAATTGCATCGTATAAATTGGCTCTTTGTTCCATGCTCCTAGTAGTAGCTGATTTATTAATGTCTTAAATTTTTGTTGGCACACTTTTTAAGCTAGTTTCTCCCAAAGATGTTCAATTAAATTAGGGCCTGGGCTCCTTGCCGGTTGGGGCAGTTATGGATCAACCAAGGCATTGTCACATCTAAAGTGTGCTTGGGATCATTGTCTTGGTAAAAAGCAGAATTGTTTGCAGTTCCCAATTTCTCCGCACTTTGCTTTATATATTCTATAAAAATGTTGGGGTAGCCAAATTTGTCCATTTTACCATAACAGAACCTCCCCCATGCTTAACAGTGGCTTTTGTATTTTGATGATTAAATTCTGAATTTGTTTTCCACCACACAAACATCTTGCCATCTGAACCATAGAAATTAAATTTTCTTTCGTAAGTGAACATAACCTTTGAATGAATAAAAACTATCAATGAAAATATATTTTGAGATATATTAACACCAAATTATCTTATTCCAAAAATCTTCTGTTTAGCATATTTTACCAACGTGTTCTTATTTTTTGTTATTATAAATAGATTTTTTCTAGCAACTTGCCCATGATAGTTGTATTTGTACAGTGTACAGTATTTAAGCAAACATCATTTCTACTGCTGATTTTAAAGATATGTTCAGTTCTTTTGCAGTTTTATAATGATCTTGTTTGATTAATTTTATAAAGAACGCTCTTCTCGCTCATATTGCTTTTATTTGCTAACCTAAACTCATTACAGAACATTATGGACAGTGGATTTGCTTTTTCCAACCAATTTCTCTCACTGTTTAAACTTCAAAATTTAATTTAACTTTTAATAGTCTTATTTCGACAAAAGATTGTTTTCCATTTGTGGCCAATTCTAAGGGATTTTCATTCAGAACTAAAATTGTCTGCCTCTAAATGCAAGTTACGAATTAATGTGCACATTTATAAACTAACAAAATTTTTAACATTGCTATTTTCCTTTGTCCGATTATACATTGAGCACAAAAAATTGTTTTGATATTGTTTTTTTATGAAAATTTACCGTTATTATAAGGAATGTTATTGTATTTTTATTATTTGGAAATACATACTATTAGAATGTAATGAGTAATTTATAGTGAAAACCACCATATAATTAATACAATTTGTTTTATTTTATACGACATGCATATCAGACAAACACTCGTCCGATTATGCGATGAAGTCACTGTATGTAGTAAGTCAAGTACCGGGTGTTTATATGTTTATATGGTACCGTTCGATTTTTTTTACCCATACCGTTCAACTACTATTATAATTGTATGTCTAAAATGCACTTTGCTACGATGGCGCTATAGATAGTTGCAGCAACTTAGAGTATTGGTTTTTTAATACAATGTTCTTTCTTTTAATTTACTGTGGAATGCGGTGTATTGTTGTTCATTGGTTTTATTTGCTTATAAGTTGGTAAGTTGAAATTGCTTGTTCAGTTTAGTTTGGTTATATCGTGTTCATTTATTATTTTATATTTTTACATAGCCAGCTAAGTACATGTCAAAACGTATGGAAACCTTTGGACCTGGTACAATTTAAAATAAAAGAAGGTCCCTGTAGTGCGTGAGACTACTTTAAAACCCACAAATCTCTCTAAAAAAAACTCCAATATCTACAATATTATAGAAAGTAAAAGCTTTTATATGTGGTTTGTTTTTTCCAATATTATATAAATATTCCATACAAATTAAAGTTGATATAGACTTGCTAAGTAGTTATAGATATAGCTACTTAAAAATTTATAAAAAAAATGCTGCCGTCTTGGAAATTCTTGGCTTTTCTCTTTTAAATGTAAACAAAAATCTTTGTCAAAAAAATATTTTAAATTGTTTGAGGTTAAAAAAACTTTTGAGAAGTGAAAACAATTTTTGTGGTGAATGTCTCAGGGAAAAGAAATTTTAGAGGTAAGAAATATTTGAGGTGAACAATATATTATATACGTTTATTTATTTAATTTTTTAATGATTTGTTAAATAATCTTGAACAAAAAAAATCAACTTGTTTTAAAATTAGTTATATTTGACAGTTTTTTTGTATTGCAAATGTGACATTAGAAAAAATTTCACCATTTACAGTAGAAAAAAACACATAAAAATGTTTTACCAGTTTTGCTCATAAATTGGTCCATAAAATAGAAGGAATTTTAATGATGAGAGTTTAGGATGTTAATAATTAATTGCCATTGACATGTTTTTACTGAATTGCTACTAATTATGACGGGGCTGTATAACTTTTAATGATTTTTCTTGTTTTATATCTTTTTTCGGCTGGGGGCCCAATGAGTTAGTTGATGATGAGTATATTTTTGTTTTTTGCATATATTAATTTCATTGAATACATATGTATAATTTTAGTTTTAAGTTTCTTATTCGGGATTGCATTGCTATGTAATACGTTTTTTGGCCTGAGGGTCAATTCCCGTTTTGTGAAACAGTGAAATGAAAAGTTTTTTCACGTTTTCATAGTACTTTTGATTCGCGTTCTGTGAAAAAATGTAAAGAAATATCAAAACGTTTTCATATGAAAAAAAGTGGAACGAAACAAGATTTTTTCACGATTGTACAGCACTGGCGATTCTTGTTTTGTGTAACAGTGCAAACAACTGTCAAAAAATTTTCATATGAAAAAATTGTTTACACAGACTATTTATAAGTGAAATAAACATGGAGAAGGTTGTAAGAGGAAAGCATGCCTGCGAAAGCCAAAAGGAGTACTAAATTAATTATTTAGAAAAGCATATGGACATTACAAACGATAAGTAAGTTGTTTAATTACCATAAGCACACTTTTATAAACCCCATATTTACAGATTTGTAACTGCAGATGGTGCCAAATTTTGAGACGAAAAGTGTAACGATTTAGCCGAGAGCCTTAACAGTCAAAAGGACGGTGAAAAATGGAAAAAGAATTGGAGCGACTTAAGGTTTATTTATTTATAGTTTATTTATATTATTTATGAAATGTTTTTTTTTCTTTAAGAAATATAGTTCACTTAAGCAAGCCGATAAAAATCCATGACGTGCTCGTCGGTTGTCTTCTCGAATGGATTTCAGCCATCACGAAGTATGAGTCTCAGCACTCACAAAAAATTCCTATAAATTATTATATTATTTACTGCAATGAAATGCTTGTAACATCATTGTCTTACCTTTGTTCATTCCGAATTCTTTGAGTAATATCCAATAATACAATTAATCCAATTATTTTATATAATTATTTAAAATACATTTTACGAACTTAATTCACTTTTGTTTACGTTTTTCTCTGTTTTGACATTTGCTTTCAATTTTAGATAACACAGTTACAAAAGTTTCATGGGTACAATGCGAATGAAATATTGTTTTCATAATACATACGAGAATCGCAATTTATGTATTTGTGAAAAGTTCGAGTGAAAAGTGCTTATGAAAACGAAAATTAAGTTTTTTTTTCACTTCACATTATCACAGAACGAGAATTGACCCTCTGGATAGCTTTTGTATTACAAAATGAATAAATAAATGAATAAATATACTTTCAATTGGAAAAGTTTTTCTAATTTTGTAAGTTTGTGTTTTATTTTAAATAAAAGTTCTCAATTTCTAAAAAAAACACCCTTTATGTATAAAGAAATAGCAAAATGCATAGTTTATTTGATGTATTTACTTTTCAATAGGTGGCGCTCAATTAACAAAAAAAAATACCCTACACCAATGGAGGTCGACATGGTCTTGGATTTGTCTATTAATACTTTTATTAACCAAAACTATGAAATTAAATACATATTATAATGCAATTTTCATTTGACAATGGTATTTTTTCATTAAATTTGAATAGTTTTTGAGTATTAAGATATTGGGAATGTATATTTCTGTTCATTCTTTCGAATCACAAAAAATCAGAGTAACTCTGTTGCACAATAAATGGAAAATGTTCATTTGTGCGCGTAATCAATCAATTCATTAACTGTAAATTTATTTAGTAGTATTTATAATACCTTAAAATTATTTTGAAATAGATATATGTTTTTAAAAATTATTTATAAACACTGGCAAATGAAATTATTTCTAAATAATTATGTCACATTTCTTCTACATTAATATTCATAAAAAAAATATGAATATTTATAAAAAAAATGGCAAAAACAAGAGCCAACGGTTAAGACCCATTAACCGGGTAGACCGCAGACTGGTCAACCGATCTTAATGCCCAACTAAATGAAGCAAAGTTAAGCAAAGAAAAAAAGCAGTCTAGGCAGTCTACCACCGGATTGATTATTCTCTATGGTGTTATGGAGCCGGGGCCCCTTGAACCTGCTAGGTCGAAAAAAATCTAAACACCAGTTTTTTGGGCTTAGCGAGTCTCAATTTTAAACCGTTAGACGATATTGGGTGTTTCGGACCTAGCGGGTCCCAAATATGCTTTCCTAAAGGGTATGAATCAGGGATGGAAAACATGGTACAATTGTACTTTTTTTGGTACATTTTTACCTTGGTTGGTACCGTGGTTCTACCGCTGCTCATTTAGTACAATTTAAAATTTTCAACTTATAACTTGATAAAACAACAAAACCTAAAGTGAACTTTTTTTAAAAGCAACTTTGAATTAAAAACCTGTTTATTTATTCAGCTACTATAGTAAAAAATAAAGTCAGTTTTACGTTGAACAGGATTTAAATTGGTGTCACATCAAATGTATCAAATGTTTGCATACACATTGTACTAAAATATTCGGAAGTGGCAACATTTAACGGCTGATTTTAAATTACCTCCCAAAACAAAAAAAGGGAAGTGTATTATTGTTAAAAATCTATTAAATGCCTTTAAATTTTTTAATAGCAAATCCTGAATAGGTTAAATTGCCCTCCAAGGGAGGCGGACACGCAGAAAAAAAGGTGTGAAATTTATAAAAATAAGAGTAAAATTTTACAGTTTTGTTGTAATTATACGATTACATTAAATTAACGATAAATTTTGTTTCACCCCGTCAAATTAATTTATTTTAAGTCTTTTTATTGTCTAAGCAAATCTGACTCAATACGATAAAATTGTTAAAAACAAGTAAAAAAGGGCTAAATTCGGCTGTGCAGAATCTTTGAATACCCTCCACCATAGGGGCTGAAGATGATATACGTATATACTAAATTTTGCATGAACTGTAATATGAATATGTTTTGTCAATTATGTAACGAACTTTTGTTATTTAGTTTTAGTAATGTTATTTATTTAGTTTTAGTAATGTTATTTACAGAGGTCGGCTCTGTTAGCGACTTTAACATTGTTGCTTTTAACGTTAACTTAGTTATTAAGAGTAACACACATATAGCTCTAAAATGATATTATTCTCATAGTATGTAAGACAGTAAATGTAATCGAACAAGAAGAAGACTTAATAACATTTTTACTTACTTAACAGAAAACAAAAATAGATACAGAAAAATTGTACAAATTTGTATGGAAAATTTAGAGGTACCTTCACATTTTCACTCATAACTTTTGAACCGCTTAACCGATTTTGCTCATTTTAAATACCAAACTGCTCGGGAGGATGTTCAATAATCTTGGTAAAAATAGGCACCCCCGCTTGCGTCTTCGCGTCGTGATCGCCATTTCAACAGACAGACAGACGGACATCGCTAAACCGACTTAAAATTGCATAAGGATCACGAATATATATACTTTATGGGGTCTTAGATCTATATTTCGACATATTACAAACGGAATGACAAACTGATATATACCCTCACCATATATGGTAGAGGGTATAAAAAGCGGAAAAATGCTGGTACCGTGAGGATCGAAAAAGTACAATTTGTTTGTCTGGTTGGTACAATAACAGAAAACATATTTTCCATCCCTGGTATGAATACCACAAAACGAAAAATGTTACATGAAATATAAAGTATTATCAAATTTTATTATTTATTCACTCAAACTTAAATTCTTGCAAATTGGCAACCCATTGCACAAAGAAGACTGTATAAAATAATCAAAGCACACAAAGAACAGGTAACCAGTTTCAAAACTTTTGCTTTCGATTTTTAAAAGTAAATCTAAAAAAGAAGTACTCACAAAATTGCATATCACAATCACACACCTGTGCCGAACCCCTAAGATTCAGTTGAGACGAGCCGCCGTCAATATTTTTGTAGCCGGCGCTTAACAATTTTCGGCATATTTTTTAATTCTTTTTTATTTATTTATTTATACAAATATTCAAGAACCAAGCCCTCTGGGCGAAATATGGTTTGTATACTACTAAAAAAAACAATTTATTATAAAAAAAATATAAAAAATGTATCTATATAAAATGCCTAAAACTAAAATAAAAACTAAAATAAGAACTAAAATATAAAATAAATGGTGTTTTTGCGGAATTTCTGACCTTTTAGGATAAAAAAACTTAGCTTATGAAAAGAATAATTAATGAAAAACCGAAAATTGGATTTAAATTCTAATGGGGTGTTTATAAAATGTATAATATATAAAGGATTTATTTTGAAAGTGGTATATCCCTTACTCTCTTGATTTTATTCTTGTTAAAACTTTTCATTCTTGTTAGAACTGTTAAAATAGTAACTTTTTTAAAAAATTTTTGTACAGTTCTCATCAGGCGATATTAAATACTTTTACGCTCACATTAAAATACATATATTTATATTTTTTAAGTAGTGAATAAACACATACTTTCAAAATAAAAGCATTTTAAAAAATATTAAAAGTCCAATACTTTGTTGTTAATTTTATTGGAAATGTTTATACAGTTTATAAATTAACAGATTTTTGTGCATAATTTGTTCATATATATAAAAAAAAATCTTATAATAATCAAAACTGGCTGCGAAAGTTTCTTTTCGAAATCGCTAAATCCAGTAATAAAAATATTTTATATTAATTATTTTGTACTTTTTTAAGGTATAGTTTGAAAATTTAGCCTTTAAAAATATAAAAATCATTGGTTAAGGAGAAATGTGTCGGGATCTTGATAAGAGTATTTTTATAGAACAAATTTTGAGGGACTAAAGAAATATTAAGACTTGTATATTATTTAAATTGTATAGATAATCTGAATAAATTTTATATATTTTAAACTTTGGATTTCTGAACATTTTTTTGATTTTAAGGAGATTTAGGAAATCAAACGAATCCATTCAATTTTGATAAATCATTTCAACCAAATATGTTTCTTTTGATTAATACTTAAATTGAATCATAATACAAACTATCATAATTGTAAATTAGTCTAATCATTTTGATTTCAGTTAAAAATTTAATTAAAATTTTTTTTTTTGGAGATATCAAATGTGTCAGTAAAAATCCCAGTTAGCAGCTAACGGGACATTGTGCAAATGGAGCTTAAAATGCTCATTAGGGCTCGGAAGTTCTAGTCAGCAGGAGAAAAACGCCAACCAAATATTTTTCCGAATCAACAACGAAAATTTCATCGATTTGTTTATACATATTTTTATGTGTATTTTGCTATAAATTCATATTTTGCTAAAAATTCAATTTATATACGTATAAGTATTACATATTACAAACAAAATTTTAATTTTTGATATTTTTATATTCTTTTTTATTTTCTTTTATCACGAATACAAAAATAACAGAAAATTAAATAACCTTAATATACATTTTTATACAAAGAATGCCAAATTGAATTCATAATATTGAAAACGTTGAAAAAAATCAAAAATAAATGAATATTTTTAAAATTTTAAATGCATATTTTTCCATTTTTAAAAGATATTTTATGAACTCTTATAAATGCATGAATTTTCTTTAACCAAGTGCTTATAAATTATTCACAGATTTATAAAATTAAAAAATTGTTATACGGCTGCTCCGGCTATTTGGGATTCAAATACAAAGATTCAAAATAAAAATAAATAAAAATTTCATATTAGGCCTGTTCGTTTACATGCTACAAAAAACTACTTTTTCTACAGCTGAAAAATTTTAGTACAAAAAGTAAAAAAAAAAAACCGATTGTAATAATAAAAAAGAACATTTGATTATATATTAGTATTAAGCATAAATCTGTAGTACAGCCCTCTGCAGAAGGGCTTATGTTCCTTTCTTACCACTTACTTATTTTTTGTATCAAGCCATCAATTTTATCCAATAATTACAATTTAATATGGTAAAGGTTTAGTTAGACGTGCCATAACATATTGTCATAGCCGTAACCATGGCTATGAGCATATATATAAAATATTAATATATATATATATATATATACATATATATATATGTATATATATATATATATATATATATATATATATATATATATTTTATATATATATATATTATATATATATATATATACTTTATATACATATATTTTATATATATATATATACTAGCTGACCCGGCAAACGTTGTTCTGCCTAGGAATAGGATTACATTATTATCTAGGTAGCTCGCACAAAGTTTGAATATTCTCACAATAATAGTACCCCAGATATGCAATAATAAATTTGTACTTCGTATGGGAGGTGCCACGCCCATTGCTTGGATCCCCCATATTTTTTGGAAGATTATGAATATTATTATCAAAGAAGCTCACACAAAGTTTGAAGACTCCCACTTTAATAGTACCCCAGATATGCAATAATGAATGTTTTCTTCGTATGGGAGGTGCCACGCCCATTGCTTGGATGGCACTCATTTTTTTGGGAGATTATGAGTATTATTATAAAAAAAGCTCACACAAAGTTTGAAGACTCCCACTGTAACAGTACTCCAGATATACAAAAATACATTTTTACTTCGTATGGGAGGTGCCACGCCCATTGTACCCATATAGGTCAATTGTGAATCTAAACCATTCAGGGATCAAATAAAACAGACACAACAAATTTCATCGAAATCGGCCCAGCCGTTAAGGAGGAGTGCAGTCACTAACACACGTACAGGAGAATTATATATATAAAGATATATATATATATATATATAAAATATATGTATATAAAGTATATATATATATAATATATATATATAATATATATATATATAATATATATATATATATATATAATATATATATATATATAAAATATATCCATTAAAAATAAAAATACAATAGAAAAACATTAAAAAAAATAACAATCAGCTGTTTATTATATTTATGACAGAAAACCAAAATTCATCAATACTCAATTCACCAATAATCGAATACATTGTAGCCCATAAGATTGGTTCGAAAAGCTGTTTTATTGGTTATGGCATGTCTAATTGAACCTTAGCTACGTTTCTGAGTTATCGACTTTGGCTGCTGTCATTCCTATAAAAATTTAACATTACTAACGATATATGAGAATGACATAACACTGCTACCACACGTACAATATTTTGGATTTAAATTTTTTACACATACTGTTTGTCAAAATTACTTTAATTTGAAGCTGTGACGTAGGCTGCACGCAAGATGCATACAATTTCGTTGCCAAAACGCCTTTATCAAGGAAATTGTTTTACTGTGGCAGAGTATTTGTAGAACGAAACATGAAAATTTATTTACAAGAATTGTGATCAGCTGTTAAGATTCCCTACAAGAAATTGATGACTGAAACTAACACATAAACAAAATAAAATATCTGTCATATAATATAATATAAATTGCATTTTTTGTTGTTAAAAAAAATAAAGTTTCGGTCAAGTTTTTCATATTTTCTTTAAGAACTTGATAGAAACTTTGTTCTACGCATTGACGGGTATTTCCGTCAACACTACCAGTCAAATGACCGGTCATATAACCGGTCGTATTCTTGTAGGGTTGCTTTTCAGATTGCCTCACGGATTGAATAAGAAAAAGAATACCATCCAGTTTTCATTTTCAAAAAGTGTGATTGTGTTAGTAAAAACTGTGAGTGTATTGCAAATTGAGAGAAATTGAACGTGTAACGCCCGGGTAAGCCAACTTTCATTGCTTGCTGGAAAACTCAAGGTCGAGCAAATATTGCATACAATTGGCTCCAAGTTGTATACAATTTTTGCACGAGCTGGTGCAAGTTGGCCATAAACCATTAGGTTTTATACACGCAGACGGCATTGAGCCGCTCTACATATTTTTAATTCATCTGCCGCCGATCAATTTGCTCTTCGCAGCTCTCAACACAATACTCTATCCTTTTTTTAAACAGAAAGAGCAAAATGCATAAATTTGATTTGTTAAAAAAAAATATCAACATTATTCACGAGACAAAAAGAAATAACAATACAAATTTTAAAGCTTTTTTCGCATGAAAAATAAAGCACCGAACTGAAATTTGTGCAACAAACTTAAAAAATGGTGGTAACAAAGGAAAATACAAAAAAAAAAAATGGAAAAAATTATTGAAAAAGGCAATACCTTAGCCTTAATTATTACAAAAATATATACGTATACAATAGCAAAAACAGAACAAAATAAATTGAGGTTATTTTTATACAAATTGAATATTTTAGCAAATTTTATTTATGACTCATTGCTAAATAATATAAAATATTTCTATTTTTATCAATTTTTTTTTCAATTTAATGTAAAAATTGGTGCTTAAAAAAATATTTGCAAGATAAAGATACAACACTGCGCAAGTCAATATTAGTAAACACGTTTGACAATATGTATAGGTAAAATAATATAAAAGAACAGAGTTGCCACTTAATAGTTAAAAATAATCAATAACAAAAAGAAATTTGTAAATTTTTATATAAATTACTAATAAGAGGTAAATTACATATCATTTCTAAAAAATAAATATTAGTAAATACCTAATTTCGTTAATATAAAACGACTAGACACGCGTTTCGAATACATTTATATATATCAAACTTGTAAAGACGCCATTTTTAAGAATATAGTAATAGACACAGAGACAATAATTTCTAAAACGAGACGACTGTAGTTCAGCTTTTGTACATTGGTTGAGTGTAAAAGAGAACGTTATAGAAAAATGGCTACTTTCTGGAACATTAAAACGTAAAAGAAAAAATATTTTGTAAAATATTTTACTTTTTAATTTCTAACTTAATTATAAGTTTTTACAACTTTTTTCTGTTTATATATATTCACTATATTAGCATATTTTTAAATAATATAAAAATAATTGAAGGATCTTAAGGACTTTTAACATTTTTTTCCAATTGTGTATCAAAGAAGAAGCATATCTATTTTTATTCAATATGGCGGCCTGAACTTTGACAGTAAATTAGAAAAAAAAAAATCGTATGAAAACGTATAAAAATTTTTTATAAATTAGTTTAAGCCGCTATATATTTTATGGAAATACATAAAATGTAAAACGATATTTTAATTTGACCGTTTAGTATATACCAAATAACAACATTTTTAGGATTACAAACGTCTGCAGTTTTGGTAACTGCAGGAAAGACTTACCATTTTCCGTTTGTTTTGATAAAGTTGTTAATTTAAGCCATTTGGTTAATTTTTTGTTTAGCAAATTAAATTTGCTACCGCGTTATTTATTATATATTTTATACACTATTATTATTAAATTTGAGGCGTAATTTAGGGCACTTCTCTATTTTTCCAACTTTTCACTTGAATTTTTTTCTTTAAATAGTTTTTCAGTTTTTGAAAACTACTTTTTGCACTTAAAAAAATTCTTGCACTTTTTTTAGGTATTTTTTAAATTTCTCCATTGAATTCAATAATTTAAAAAATTTTACAATTCTTTAAACGAGGAAGAAAAAATATAGTTGGCGCGACAAAGGTAAAAAATAATGTACGATAGATCTATTTTGTGGAAGTGGTAGTGTTGTATAGTTTCCCTTTTCTTTCTACTTTTTCTAGAGCATACACACTTATTTTGTCCTTACAGAGTTGTATTTTAACCTAACTTTTCTTTCGTTGAGTACTGAAGAACAAAACAAAATTGAAAAAAAAAAACGTTGCCATATTGATTGCAGTTATAAAAGAAGAAGCAAAGGTATAGAAAAAAGAAACGAAAACAATAGATTTATTCGTTTTTGCTTTGATTTTTAATTCGTTTTTATTTTTATAAAATTCAATGAGGACAGGCATCAAACCAACGAAAACAAGGAAAACAGACAGCTCTGATGGTCTGCTGCTTATCCTTGCGTCTATTCCCCCTTTAGAGACCAACGCGTTTTTTACAATCCCGTCCAACACCATCAATATATCGCGAGCGAATATACAAATGTATTTAAAATATATATATTAATATACATATACGTATATATTTACATACTTATGTATGAATGTAATTGAGTATATACACAAATAAAATCAAGATTTTTCTATATAGAATTTATAGACTTGAATTCGCAAGTGTAAACCATTACCGTAAAAAAAAATAAGTTTTTTTGAACAGAAAACTCATTTTGTCTTTTATCACAATGAGGAATGCACTGAATTGCACTTTATAATATAGATAATTAAAATTGACACTGTATAAAACGAATAATCTTCTACACTTTTATTTACTGGCAGCAAATAAAAAAAATTAGTTATCAAATCTTCAAATTCTTCTCATACTCATTAAAAAAATAATATATATCTGATTTTATCTTGTGTTTAATTAATTTCTATAAAACATAATTATTATAGTTGCCCCCTCTCAATAATATCACCAACCAAATTTTTCCTCTTTACACACCTTTTCAATACTATTTTTCATATACGAATATATATATATATATATTTTTCTTGATATACACTCAAACCAACACTTCCAATTACATATATTTATTAGTTTTGTGAAATACAATTTGTTTTTTTTTTTTAACTGTTATATTCTGTGTACACTTGATTATTATTTTTCTTTAATTTTTTTGTTATTTATCATTATTTATAATTTAATTGTTTTTAATTTACTTGCATTTTTCCACAAATTGGAAAAAATGTGTACAAGTTTTTCACGTACGTTCACTCGAAGACTGCAAAATTCAATAAATGGCGGCTCTTCGTTGAATATTTTTCTTTTGCTGTTGCTTCTTTCGTTATAGGCTTTTGCTGATTCGTCAAATCTTTACGAATGAGGCATCATAGCAAGTGTCAAAATACATTTTCAAAAGTCAATGCCACTTTTCCCGCTAATTGAGCGCTTTTTTTATTGTTCATGGCGAAACATAGTTAGCATATTAGCTACTCACACACGGGTGGTTTATACGTGTACCAATTCTCCACGCATCAAAAAAATCGCAATAACCATATCGTGAAGAAGAAAACATTAATTGTGAAGCGAATGATTATTTATTTGTGTACGCAACAAAAAGAAGCAAATGGACCAATGATTGGCTTTAAAAAAAAATAGTTATTAAATAATATGGAAATTCAACTCCACATATACATATATATATATATATATATAACATTTTATTTATTGCTTTTAAAATATTTTTTAATATAATATCTTAAAAATTAATATAAACTATATTTATGTCAAATGAATAAAGATCATTAAGTTTGTAAATTGGGTAAAATTAGGTACGTTAGTAATTCGAACACTTAAAACGTTTGGCATTAAATAAGTTTTTTTTAATATTACATTTTAAATATGTAAAAAGAAAATATATTTTTCACTTCTAAAATAATATTTTAGAAATAATATGCAATTAAAATGTTTGGTTTTATGACGATTTTTTTGTTTACTTTTAATAAAGCTAGAAGTGGAAAATACTCTTTCACTAATAGTTGATGTTGGACAAATAGTCAAAAGACAATTATATAAATTGTCCAACTTTTCAGTTCTTTTGTCTCATTTATCAAGATATATGAAATCATCATATCGTCGTCTGGCCTGCAAAATGTCATATGTGTATTTTACCAAGTTTTCAGGAGAGCAAAAAAACTGATTCATATAGTCCTTGAAGGACATTTTTTTCAAATAACGTGCATTATTTATTCCTTACCTCATTTGCAAACATCTGACGCAAACAAAAGTTCAATAGCGATCTCCGTTAAAGAGCTATTCACGATTATTCAAAAAATCTACACATGTGACTTTTTGCAGCAACCTTTTTTAAAATTTATTTATAATAATTATTCTATTTTATACACATAGGACATTTTGCCATTGAAAAATTACATGGTATTTATTTGAATCTGCAGGAAAAAATTTACACCAATTTATTACATACAAGAATTAGAAGATGTTGTAAATATACATATATCGGCCGTTCCACAGAATACCCGCCAAAAATGAATTTTTTCATATTTTGGTCTTTCGATTTTAATAAAACTTAGTGTTTAGGGAATATATCGAACCACTTAAAGATTGATGATTTTAGTTTTTCAAATTTTGAAAAATCCACGGATTTCTCAGCGATGTATTTTTTTAATGAGATGAACTTGAAAAATGTGTAAATTTTAATACTCGGGTTAAACAACGGTGTCGAAAAAGTGGCGTTTTTTTGCCGACGGAGGTAAAAGTGAAATCAGAGTTGATATTTATGGATTTCCGATGAATCCGAAAATGATACTTAGAACCCACGAAACCCATGGGAAAATTCCGAAAATATACCACTTTTGATCATACTTGCATTAAAATGTACCCAAATAACTGGTGTCTTTAATCAGTTACTACTCCACACACGTTAACGATATTTTCATTATTTTTTTTATAATTATTTGCAAAAGCTACAAATTTAAAAAGTTTACTAATTTTTTGATTTCGACCTCATCTCTTTTTCTTTATTTAAGGAAATTGTTTTTATTTGGGTCAAAATCCTAGAGTTATATTTTTTAAAATCGTGTTACTCGTAAACTGCTAAAGATAATTACACAATAAAACACTATGCAAACGAAAACAACATAACGTTTTATTCAACAAAATTAATAATAAAAACAAAATTTAATACATCAAGTTAAAAATAAATAAATTTTAGTGATAAAGGTTGTCATAAAATGTTTGGTAATCTCTGTGCATATATTTATATTTACATGTTTTTCCTTTAAACATCTGGCCCTACCGTTTAGATGTTTCTTTCCAAGCAAACGAAGCTTTTTATTTGCATTTCGCTTATTACTATATAAGCCGATGTCTTCCACGATTTCTGCATCATAGGGTTCCAATAATCTTGTTAATTGATTTAAAAACAAAGAACCGCCTTCCATTTTGAATCTTAACGATTAAAATGTTATTAACGATTTTAAAAAACAGTTTGAAAAATACTTACCCTTTCAAATGTTTTTAAAGCAAGACCTTTCTCTAAATTTTTTAATTAAAATATGAAAATTATAAGACAGTTACTTAAAAGTTAGTTGAAGGAAAATTCTATAAATTATGAATTTGTAAACAAAAAATAGCTGTTTTAATTTTATTGTTGTAAAAGCGGTATTAATCTCTCATATAAAAAAGCACGTTGACATAAACTTGATAACCCTACAAACATATCAATACAGGGAAATATTTTGTCATATCGTGTGAAGAAAAAGTTTTAAGACTAAGTTTTAAATTTTATTCATAATTAAAGTGAAGCGCGCTTTTTGGCGGCAATGTGCATTAATGGGTTAATCTTGACGTGTCGCAACTTGCCAGAGTATTAGCAGTAGATGAACTATTACAGAAAAACCTTATAAATAACCTTTAATTAATTAAAACAAGAACTACTACTTGATAATTTACACATTTTGCAGGAAGTTTGTTAATATGATTTACACATAGGACATTTTGTTATATTCTAAACCAATAAAGATATCGCAAAACGGTTTGGTAGGAACATGTATGACCAATAGTGGATTACAATGGGCCAATAAAAAAAAAATCCGAAAAATACACATGTGACATTTTGCAGGCCAGTCGACGATATGTGACCTTCTCCGAGAAAACGGATTTGGACTTAAGAGTGGATTCTGGTACCTAAAAGGGTTTAGAATAAGATGAAATGAGTTAGATTTCTGATAAAAATTTATTTACCCAATAAAAACGTACAAAACGAACTTGTGAAAATGAGAAAAACGTTAAAATTTTACTTTTTTGATTTTTGGTTTTAAATTGTTTCTAAATTGTCATTCTAAAAGCGAAAAAATAGGTCACCACATAGGCAAGACGTCACCAAAATCGGCACCCAATCATAACTAAAAATACCAAATCGCATCTCCCAACTGAAGGTGTGTTCACTCAAAACTTCATTTTCACACACTAGGTCACATATAATGATGAATAATTTTGTACAGTCTCTTTTTTAGGATTTTGAATACTAATTATTGTGTTATTTAGATCAGAAATTAAACTATTTGAATTTGGAATATCCAAAGTTAAGTCTTCATCGGAATCTATCAGACTTACATCTAAATCTTCATAACCAAACAAACGATTATAAAAGTGTTTGGAAAAAAATAAAAGCGACCAAGTAACCCAGTTGGTAATGTAGTTAAAAAAACCGGTTAACCGAACAAAAAAGGCCGGTTTTCTTCGAATTTATAAAATATTCGAAACCGATCGGGTTTTAAAAATAAAGAAACCGGTTGACCGGTTTTCGGTTTCGGTTTTTGAATACTCTAGTTGTGAAGTAATATGAAAAGATTGTCGAATGTTCACGCACAAGCCCAATAACATATCGAACAAATTACAAGAAGTTGAAAATTTGTCTGGGTTTGTGTTTTATTTCTCTTAACAGAGTTCCAGCATTTTAAAATTTTGTATAAACAAAAACATGATAAGTAAAAATAACAAGATAATATATGGCTTTCATGTTCCCCTCTGTATGCTAGCGAATGAACAGCGTGCTAAAAGCCAACTTAGTATGTTCGTCTTTTTATAAAAATAAAAATGTAAAAAAACCTTAAAAATATTGGGTCTTTAATAAGGGAGGGAGACACTAGAGAGGAAAAAATCTCGAACAACTGAAGTTTAAGTTGACGGTAAATATTTTTAGTTTATTTTTAAAATTACATTGAAATAAAAGTATACGTAAACAATTTATTGGCATGTTATGCCAGAATTATTGTTCTCGTGTGTTCTAGCTCAATGTAAAAACATGTTTCACGTTTACAACATCTTCCATGCGTTTCACAAAGATGTTGTTCATTGTAAAAAGCCTATAAATTGGTTTTTATTTTCTGCAATGTCAGTTTGCTAGAAAAACGATTTTTTTGTCATTTTTTTTAGTGATGACACTTAAAATAACGAAAGGTGTAAGATAAAACAAAATGAGAAAGGATCATCTTTTTTAGATGTAGAATGTTTGGCCTGTATAATTCTTATGGGAAGATGTTAACATCCTTGTAAATTGATGAAAGATGTAGCTCAGTGGAAAAAGGCTATTATTCAACAAAGGAAAATGAGCGGCACATGAACTGCATTAAAATTCGGGCTTGTTCGTGCAAAGCAACAACTACTCCAATGATTAATGCTTTCTCTAAATCGGTTTTTTAATATTTTTTTTATTTTTAACAAAAAGTATGCCTCTTCTATTTTTTTGACATCTGAATAAATGAGAGATGAAAGATGCTGCCAATGTGAATTCATGTTTCATGGTTTAAACATCTTCCATGCGTTCCACAAAGATGTTGGTCAGTGTAAAAAGCCTATAAACGTTGGAGCATTTGAAAACCAACATTCGCCCAGTTGTCGCCGAGACACCGACCGAAATGTACGAAAAAGTTGCACCCAATCCTGAGGCGGCAAGGTCCAAGCATTATAATGAAATGAAAGTTTCACCGAAATCATAGCTTTATGTGTTTTTCGTTTAACCTCTCTTTTGAAACCGAAAAATGGATAACACTTTTAAATAGTTCAATTAGGTGAATCGTTCAATTGAATTAGTGTGTTTATGAACGACATAAACATAAACAGTAGCAATTTTTTTTTTGGCCATGTCTTCAAAGTAATTACAAATAATAATAAATAATGGAAGTTAATCCTATGGCCATAATATTGGTATATTTGGATAGTAAAGGAGATCGTTTGTTGTATCGCTATCCTTATCAGTTGCAAAATGCGGAAAAGCAATCATCTAATTTAGCAATAACTACAGCACCACCATCTCGCGCATCCAAAGTACCCCATACCGATAGTACTGGTAGTATTGGAAGTGCAAATTCCAAAACTATCATCAATGTTAATCAAATGAAACGTAGTCGTTTTGCTTTACAAAACAATGACGACTTGTTGCAAACAACCTCTGCCATTAGTGGAAATATTATAGCAACCACAAAGGCGGGACAACTTCAAGGGTTCGCCGATGAAGTTTTAGCTCCTTTGTTTGCGGTTAAGCCACAATTATGTAATCAAAAGTTTGAATTAAAAGTTAACGATGTACGTTTTGTAAGTCATCCTACACTTGTACCCAGGAAGGAACAACGAGCTAGTTTTTCCACACAAATTTGTGGAGGATTAATTGCAGCACAGGTTACCCAACAACAACTAATGCCACAACAAACCATGATTTCGACACAAAATAGCCAAAATAATCAAAAACCCCAACCCCAACAAATGTTAGTTAATATTGTTTTTGCCTTACACGCCCAGGCTAGTTATTCCATTGTCAAATGTTACTATGATTTAAGCAAAAAACTTGGTCTTGCCTTAAAAGTGGAAGAACAGAGAGTTGGTTACTTAACGGAAGAAACCGTACTAATGGCTAGGACACACGATGAAATTTCTTCACAACAACAGCCTCTGGAAAAAGCTTTCGATTTGATATCGGAACGTTGTAGCTTGGCACAATCTTTAAAATCGATTTACCATGATTTATGCACCACGGGTCTATTGAATAGTACAATCAATCAAAATCTCACCTTAAGTTTTTGTCTGCCTGCCAAAGCACATCAGTTACATAAAAAAGGCAGCATGGTAGAGCCAGAAACGATAGATCGTTGTTTAAGATCCCTCAAGCCGTATCATGGTATGTTGTTATTGGTAGATTTTGCTGAACTTCTAGACTGTGTTCCACCGGCTGGTGCCAGAATGCTACTACAACTTATAGAAGTCTATACGCCGCTGATGAGTTTACAAAGTATGGGCTCGGATGCTGATCTTAGTATAGAACATGTTTTTAAATTAGTTTCTCATTTGGTATATTGGGCCAAGGCCACGATAATTTATCCATTATGTGAAACAAATGTTTATGTTATTGCTCCGGATGCACCACTTCACACCAAATCACACTTTGTGGATAATTTCTCAGTTCGTTTTCCGGGAATGTCGTTATTTGAAGTTATCTCTGATTTCTCGCTGCCCACTTCAATAGGACATTTAACCACTCCTTTGCAGCAATCAGCCAGGCAGGGTATCTTAGCACAAATGGTTTTATGGATGCTGCAACATCATCTTCTCATGCAATTGCACACATATGTGCAATTTATGCCCAGCGATGTAACTGATTTAAATAGTGATGAAGATAGCCTTGTAGACAATGACGAAGATGATAATGATTGTGGACTAGAGTCCGCCTCATTGATGGATTTACCCTGTTTTGCTATGGGCCAAGATGACTTATTGTTACAGGGTCGTAGCAGTAATCTTAGTGATGATGATTTGTATGATATTTTCTTTATTTGTTTTGAACATTTTTTTTGCAATGCTTTTTTGCTTTTTAGAGTTGGTGGTTCCTTGTTAAGTATTTCAAGTCAACCTTTGCCGGTACCGCATACAAGTCGTCGTTCTATTACTGAAGATCGCTTTTCGGCTGGTGGTTCTACAAATTCTGATAATATTGCAGCTCATCCTTCGTCGAGTCATAAATCAAATTTTAGGTGAGTTAAAAATTAAAACAAAATCCTAATGGGACCGTATAAATAATACAATTCGTTCGATGTTATAGAAATTATTGGCAAAGCACTTTTTTTAACTTTGGGAAATCAGCCCTTTGCCAATGTTTTTATTATTTTTACGGTTGTACTGGCAAAGCACTTTTTACTAAAGTTGGCAGATTGTTCTTAATAAGTATTCTGCCAGCACTTTTAAGTGTAATAATCGAACTAAAAAACGATTAAGTGCTCTAAGAAGAGCCAATCTAATAAAATTTGCCATTTTCAATATCGTTGTTAGCTTTGATAGTTATGAAACAAAAATATTAAAAAGTTTTCATGCACCTGAACTACCCTTTAGGAAATAGTAAAATGTTAATATGTATAAATAAATAAATATGTAAAAAATATAATCTTGAATTTTTTAATTAAGTTTAATGGAATTCAATATATTAAGTTAATTTTAAATTTTATACGATTTGATATTGACACTGGTTTATTTTTAATTACATTGCTTCCCGGTAAACAAGCAAATAATTTCACACATATAAGGTATTTATTAAGTCAATCTGTTTCTTGGGAATCACCTAAGGCAAATTCTAGAGAGATTCAATGTTGGCGTTGTCAACAATAGGGCCATTTTTCTGGCAATTGTAATAGACCTCAAGCATGTGTTAAGTGTTCCGAAAAACATGGCCCAGGTGAGTGTAAGTTGGTAATGGATGAGAACACAAAACCATTTTGCAATAACTGTAAAGAATACGGACATCCGGCAAATTGGCGAGGATGTCCAGTTTATGTGAAATACACGAACCGTAAAAAGGAAATTGCAGATATTGCTAAGGAAAGGAATTTGTTAGCTACACAAAATGCTAGGAAAGTAATAAATCAATCAAATTATGTTTCAGTTGATAAAACTTTTGCACAATGTTTCAGTAATTCAACAAAAGCAAGTAATATTTATCAGAAATCGCCGTTAATTGAGGAGTTTATGAATATTGCTAGAGAACTTTGTAAGGAGGAAACGTTGTCCTTGGAAGATAAAATTAGGAATTTTATTAGTAACTACAAAAATTGTACACGAACGCAGGCTAAATCTGATTGCTTAAAGCTTCTTAAGGAAATTGAATCTGTTTATGGTAAATAGAACAATGGACATTTTAACTTTTAACGTTCGTTCTCTGGTAAACTCCAGTAGAAGAATAGATTTAGCCAACACTTTGAGAAGTAATAAGATTGATGTAGCCTTTGTTCAGGAGACACATCTTAGTAGAAACCACCGATTTTTTTTGGATAACTATTCATTTGTAAGGGATAACAGTTCAGTGGGTGTTGCTATTGCTCTGAAAGAAAATTATTCTTTTCGTCGTATTATTTTTGAGGATATTTTATTTCCAAATTTATTTGTTGAAATTTTATTGATAATCGACGGGTTGTGTAAAAGATTTCTTTTTGGATCTCTGTATATTCCATGCAATTCAGACTATAATTTAATTTATAATGGATTATCTATCATCAAGAACAATGCGTCCAACTATGACGGGATTATTTTAGGCGGCGACCTTAACGCAAAACATTTAACTTGGGGGGACATTTTAAATAACTGTAACGGTATTGCATTGTATGATTGGTTGACAAATAACTGTTCCACTTTTGTAAGATTTTCGGATTCAATTCCTTCCTTTCCTAATGGAAACTCCTTTTTAGATAATTTTTTAATAAGTACAAATTTGGTGGATATTTTTAATCCAAATTATTCAATTAAAACACTTCCCACATTTTCAGACCATTTTCCTTTAAATTTCCAGTTAAAGTTTCTAAATTTTGAATTTGTTTTAAAACAACCACGTCTTATTACTTCGTTTACTGACACTAATTGGAACTCGTTTAGGGAGGAAACCATTTCAAAAATTTCTGTAAACTTTCCTCCATCAAATATTAGTTTATCAAACTCTGAAATTGATAGTTTTGTCGAAGAATTTTCTTCTTGCGTTAACCAAGTGACAGATAATCACTGTGAAAAAACAGATTTAAAAAAATAAACGTGTTTTTGTTTCAGATAGGATAAAAAATTATATAAAATTAAATTTGAATGGCAAAAAAATTTAAAAAAATTATACAAAAGAACTTTAAATAGAAATCACTCGGATTACATATTGTTATCAAAACAAATTCAGTTAATCAAAATTATTATCAAGGAACAAGTTCAAATGGAACAAGCAGAAATTTTTCGTAATCGTCTTAAAAACATAAAACCAGGACCAAGGGCATATAAGGAAATTTATAATATCTTAGGAAACTATAGGAAATATGCATTTTCAAAAATTTTAATAAATGGAATAGAAGTTACAGATAATACTCAAAAATTAGCACATCTGCAAAGGCATTTTTCTTTAATTTATTCTGTTTCAATGCCAAACAGGGATTTATCAGAGGTAGAGAACACCATAGATTTACATTTGAACCAGATACCAAATTCTATGTTTGACTTTGATGATCAATTTCCTGCAACAAATGTTCAGAAAAATACCAAATTGACTGATGCCAATCAAATTGAAATCATTACAAAATCATTAAATAATAAAAAATCTTCAGGCTTAGACGGTATTTCCAATTTTATAATCAAAAAACTTCCTACTCTGGCATTCGAGTTTTTAGCAATAATTTTTAACAATTGTATAAACAATGGGTATTTTCCAAGTGCTTGGAAGCTAGCTAAAATTTGTCCAATACCAAAAAAGCCGAACAATTACGATTTAGGTAATATAAGACCTATATCGCTTTTGTCGAATGTAGGAAAGCTTTTCGAAAAGGTTATTCGTTTAGGGATGGATATAAACTTAGAAAGATCCTGTATTCCAAATCATCAATTTGGTTTTAAAAAGTTACATTCTACTAGTCATGCACTACTTAAATTTCAAAATGATGTTATAAATAATTTAAGGGAAAGGAAATGTACTGTTGCAGTGTCCCTCGATATAGAAAAGGCATTTGATCACGCATACCATAATGGAATTATTTTCAAGATGATTAATATGGGCTTTGAACCTTACATAATTAAATTGATAACAAATTTCTTTGTTGATAGAAAGTTTTGCGTTCAGTTGCAAAACGAACGTTCCATCTTTACTTATGATTTCCCGCATGAATATGATGGATCAACTGGTATTCTATATGCCGATGATTCGTTGCTTTATGCACATGGAACTTCTCCCATTGAAACTCTTAGAACAGTGTCGTTGCATTTAAATGTTGTTAACAACTACTATAAGGATTGGGGTATAAAGATAAATGTTTCTAAAAGTGAGGCTATTTGCTTAAGAAATGTTTCAGGTAAGTGCAAAGATTTTGTTGTACCAGAAAGTAAGCTACTTAGATTGTTTCTTGATGGTTATGAAATTCCTTTTGTACATAATTTAAGATATTTAGGAGTCCATTTTAACAAACTTCTAAAATTTAATAGTCATGCTAGAATTTTTCTCAATAAAGCTCGTCGAATAAAAGTTTCTTTTGGAAAACTATTTAGTAGTAAATATTTACCAGAAAAAACAAAATTATTAATTTACATAGTGAGCATAAGACCAGTTCTTCTTTATGTTTTTTCTATTTGGTTTACAATTTTACCAACTGTGATGAGGGAATTTGAAATTTTTGAAAGAAAATTCTCAGGCTATGTATTAATAAACACTATGAAGCGTTCAATAAACGGTTTTCAAATGAATTTATTTATGATTTGGCAAAAACTAAACCCTTCGCTACATATGCATTTGGTTTAATGAAACGTTTTATTGATTCTTTACAATATATGGATAATATTTTAATTCAAAATATATTAAGCAGTCAGGTCGGTTTTAATTGGCTTAATACCAACTACTATTCTCCCTTGGGTTATGTGGAACAGGAAGTAGCATGTGTTAACAGTTTAGTGCCAAAATTTTACGTTACCAAAATTCAAAGTGCCCACAGAGGTTGATTTTGTTTTGTTTGTTTCTTTTATTATAATTTTTAGGTTTAAGTATAGTTTTAAGCACACCATTAATTAAATTTTCAAACAATGTTGTGCAATGTGGGAGCAAGCACTATACACACTTTTTTTACCAATTCACTTAAAATGAAAAGTTTGTTACTGTATACTAACTAATAATTTAATTAAAACAAAACATTATAGTTTTAAGTTTCCTTTATTTTATAATCATATCTAATTTCTTTTATATTGTATGTTTTTTTCGTAAAGTCTCAAATAAACTTACTTACTTACTTACTTATTTTAAATCTCTAATATTTTTTCTTTTCCTTTCAGCATGACGGCATCTTTAAGTACCGATAATTGTGATAGTATAGCATCGATAGAGGATGAAGACAAAATTAAAGAATTAATACAAGTTTTTGAAGAATCTGATCGTTCAGCCATACGACGTATACCGGCCTCAGCTAATCTAGATGATTTATCGCTAATGGTTAAACTCTATCAGGCGGGCTATTTTAAAAGTGAACATCATTTAGAGGAAATTATGTATTTTGAAAATTTAAAGCGATCACAACTCTTACAATTACTTGATAAGTTTCGTGAAGTTTTAATTATATATGAAACAGAAGATACAGCCATAGCTTCGATGTATAATAATAAAATGACAGGAGAATGGTGAATAGATTTAAATGAATTTTATTATATTGATGTATCTAACATTAAAATGGGGTTTGGGTATTTATAAAGGATTTTAATTGTTTGAATTTTTCTTTTATCATAGTATCCCATTTCCCGCATCTCGGTATTTCCGATAATACTGGGTCTTGCATAACCAGTATTTGTTATGATCAGTTAGAATGCAAATTGTTTATATAAAGTTTGTATATTTTGTACATTAAAGTAACAAATATTTTGTACATTAAAGTAACAAATTTGTTTGTGGGTAACAACCCAGTTGACCACGTCTTTAAGACATCCTCAATGATGGGTGCATGACAATGTAATGTCCGCGAAGACAAATTTAAGACAGCCGGAACAAATCGTCAACGACTTTTTCGAACAAATGTCGCGGAATTCGTAAACGACTAAAAAGGAGACAATGTCGCTTATTTTGTCGTTCACGCAATATTAAGAATAAAAACAATATTTTAGATGTAGTCGCTCACCTTGTTTGAAAGATGACAACTTTCAGGTCTTTCTCGCTAATTTTGTCGTTTTTGAAGATTTCTTATACATCATCGTTTAAGCTAACTTCAGCGACAGGGTACAAATTCAAAAATGTTTTACATAAATCATCAAAGGCAATGTCGTCTGCGACCATTTGGTTAACTGGGAAACCATCACTTCAACATTGTTTTATTTTACAATGAACATAAATTTTGCACAAATCTTGATGCATGTAGATTAATTGCATCAAATAGTAACTTATTTTGAGCTACGGTTTTGAAGTGCCATTCTGGACCAATTAAAATTTTGTATTTTCATCATTCACCCCAATTTCTGCACCTCGTTTTTCCGGAGTTGTACAAATAGATTCATGTGTTATTGTTGGAGCCTCCCTTTGTAATAAATATTTATTTATTTATTTATTTATTTATTGGAAGTATTTTGCAAAAGGTTTAATTTCCAAAATACTTAAAAAAATTAATAGTGTGGACTACTAGGTCATTACACTATATATGATTAGTTCAAATTTCATTCAGAACATTTGCAGATTTCAAAATATTCTTGATTCTCTTGATTGAATCCTTGTTGTGGGAGTTGAAGATAAATTCTAGAGGTTCATCAGAAGCGGTTAATGGGCATTCTTTGAAAATATGGTTGATTGTCAGGCTCTCTAGACAGTGTTCACATTGTAAAGGCTCTGTTTGTTCATAGTAGTGTCTAGTGCTGAAAATAGTAGTTCCGAGTCTGGTCCGTGCTATTATGATACATTCTTGACGACTTAGGTTTATGTTATAAGATGGTCTCGTTATGTTGCTGTTATGAGATCTTAGAAAACTGTTAGAGTTGTTCCAATGTTCTTGTAGATGTTGTTTTTGAAGGTTTTTATGGAAATTTGTTATTACTGATACTAGTGGAGGTACCTCAACTATTAGAGGTCGATAGGCTGCATCTTTTGCGGCTATATCTGCATATTCGTTTCCTGGTATTCCTTGATGACCCGGAATCCAGAGAATCATTATTTGGTTTTGTAACAGTATGTCTTTTAAAATATAATTTTTTGTTTCGCTATCTGCTTTTAATGATTTTACTGCGCTAAGGCTGTCAGTACAAATTAGAGTTTTTTTCTGCTTTTTGAATGCATATTCTACAGCAAATCTTATAGCTGATAATTCGGCAGCAAAGATGCCAGCATGGTACGGAAGTATTGATTGATGGATGACTTCGTAGTTCCGATTTTTTTGTTCAACCACCGCATACGATGTATTTCCATTCGCGAAAGATCCGTCGGTGAAGATTGTTAGTTCTGCATTGTATTTTTCCTTTTCCCTTATGTATAGCTGTTTAAACATAGCAGAGTTTATTCCCTCCTTCTTTATTGTATTTAATGAGGTATTTGTAATTAATTTGGTGTCTGATCCATTGTTTAACATTTGTGTGCTGGGTTTGTCAGGCAGTGGTGTGTCTATTCCTTTTGCATATTTAATAATTTTTTCCAGACCACATGGGTAAGGTGCTTCATAGTGTTTCATAAGCTTCCAAAGATTTTCATGAAGGGCATGATTAGGATTAATTATCGCTTTAGCTAACATTTTCATAGATTGTTTTTTTAAAATAAATTCAAATTCATTTATTTTTGCTTCAATTCTAAGGGCATCAGTGGGGGTTGCCTGGAGGATACCAGTGGCTGTACGGAAACACCTGTTGATGCTAGAATTTATTTTCTTGATGTTAGTTTGTGATGTCCATCCGTATATTGTTATACAATGTTGGAGTATTCCTTCAGTTAACGAGCGGCAAATGGAGATGGCAGTTTCCAAGTGTGGTCCTTTTCGCTTGGTGCAAATGATTTTCAAAAGATTATTCGTATGTTTTAATTTGTCCATTATTTTTTTTATATGTATATTCCAAAGTAGATTTTTTGAAAATGTTACTCCCAGAATTTTCATTTCCTTTTTTATTGGAATAGATGATTCCCTGATTCTGATAGGGGATAAGTTGCACTTACATCTTCTGCAGACGTGGAGAGCTTCACATTTATTTATTGGTATTACCGCGCCTTTATCTTTGGACCATTCTTGAATAACTGTATCACAGGTGTTCAAATTTCTTGTGATTTCTTCTTGTGAGCCTGAAGCTACGGCAAATATATTATCAGCATATATGGAGATGTGGTCAATACCATTAACTTGCTTAAGTTTATCCAATAAGGAGTTGACGTATGCACTGTACAACACTACGGATAATGGTGACCCCTGTGGGACCCCATTGTCCAAGTTGTGGGCACTAGAAAGAACGCCATCTACTCTTACTATTATTCTTCTGTGAGAAAGGAAAGATTTTATTAATTTTAAGATGTTTTTTGGTACACCCCATTTGTACAGTTCTTCTATTACTGCAAAGTTTACTACCTTGTCGAAGGCTTTCTCCAAATCTTCCGACAATATGATGGAATGTTTCTTTTCTGAAATGTTTTTTTTAATTTGGCTTTCAATTTGGTGGCATAATGTAAACACTCCTCTATTTTGCAGATACGCGTGTTGTTCATTGGCTATGTTGATTTTGCAGTATTTCCAAAGTCTATGTGAAATTATTCTGTCCAAGATCTTGGATGTAACCGGGAGTAGTGATATCCTTCCGTACTGTTTGGATTTTTTCCTGGTTTTGGAATGGGGGACAGAATAGCCTGTTTCCACGCATGTGGATAAGTTCCTTTAGTGAGGATATTTGTGTAAAGATTACATAGTCTTAGTTTGAATACAATTGAGGAGTTTTTTATCATTGAGTAGGTAATTTTATCCCACCCGGGTGATGAACCTTTACATTTTTTTAATGCATTATGTAGATCTCCAATTGAAATAGTATTGTTCATACTTACAATTTCATTGGGGTTGTTTGGAAAAAGATCAATGTTGAGTTGATTTTTTTTTGCAATAACTGCGGAGCAAAACGAATTATCTGATCCTATGGAGCACCATGTAGCTGCGAAAGCATCTCCAATCTCCTTCGGGTGAGAGAGTATTTCATTGGCTTGGTGTATTGATGGAAAGTTGGCTGATCTGGAGTACGTTATTTTTTTCACTTTGTTCCATAATGTCCTGGAATCTGTTAAAGGGTTAAGAGAATTTACAAAGTTTGACCAGGATTCACGCTTCGCGCTTCTGCAGGCCCTTCTTACTTTTGCACACGATTTTCTATAATTTATGATATCAGATAGATTACCTCTTCTTCTGAAATGCTTCCAAGCCAGATTTTTTTCCTTTATCAGTTGAGCGATATGTGTGTTGAACCACAATGGACTATTTTTTTGATTGTTTTGTTTTGGCCCTTGATTTGTTGGCATTGTCTTGTTTGCAGCTGTTCTGACTATCTTCCCTACTATGGCTGCTTCTTTGTTTACGTTATTAGTGCTTGGTATTGAATTTGATATTTCGTTCGTTTTTTTTGAATAAAGAATCCAGTCGGCAAATTTTTCATTAAATTTTTTTACATACTTCTTGTGGTTGTTGTTATTATTTCCATTTTGTATAAATATGGGGAAATGATCACTCATTTCGTGCCTAAAACATTGCCAGTTTAGTGAAAGAGCTAACTCGTTTGTTGCCATTGAGACATCTATTGCTGTTAAAGAATTTCTTGTATTTAGCAAAGTAGGAGAACCATCGTTCAAAAAGGTTAGGTTTCTTTCATTTGCAAAGTTCTCCCAAAGGTGACCAGCTTTTGATGTTGTTTGCGAACCCCATAACGTATTTTGTGTATTGAAGTCACCACATATAAGTTGATGGCCTGAACTGAATTTGGGTATGCTATTTAACAATTCTTGATTTATTCTTATCTCTGATTCTTTATAGATGTTTGTAATGTGTATATCTTCAAGTCCACGTAAAGAGATTGTTTGATGGAGAAGATCGCCAATAGATTTTGTGTGGAGCAGAATGTTGAGAGAATTTTTAACCAGTATCGCAATTCCAGATTTAGCGTAAGAATAGTTTTTGTTATGATGGAAGGTTGTGTAATTTGGTAAATGGAGAAAATTTTCATTTCTTTCTACAATATGTGTCTCTTGTAAGATAATAATGTTTGGATTGTGCTTGTGAACTAATAGCTCTAAAGCAAACTTGTTGTTTAGGAAGCCTTGAATGTTCTATTGTATGATAAAAAGATTGGGTTCAATGATCATGATAATTATGTTGATTGTAAAATAAAGAGGTAAGGTTTTGTTTATTTTTGTATGCTTTTCCTATGATCCTCTATTTTCTGTTTTGTTTGATCTAACTGTTTTTTTAGGTCAGAGTAAATTGCACGAGAGTATGGAGATAGTGTTGCTTCTGCAGATTCTTCTTGTTCGATTGGTTTTGTTGTTCTTTCTGGCGTGCCATTATTGATTTCCATATCGCTGTCAATGTCCATTGTATCTGTTGTACTTTGGAGGGGGTGTTGTTGCTTGTTAAATATTAGAGATGTTGATTTTATTTGTTGTACTTTTTGAATATTGATTGGTGATGAAATATGAAGATTTTTTACTTCAGATGTTGTTGTTTTTTGTTGTTTCATTTGTGTGTTTGTTGATGTGTTGAAGTCTGTTGTTTCTATGTGAGTTATTTCTTTTTCGTTTTCTTTGGTTAATGTAGTGTTGTTAGTTTGATTGTTTTGTTGTTTTTGCTTATTTTGTGTTTGTGGTGTTTTTTGAGTTGTTGTGATGTTTGTTTTTGTAATATTAGCAAAGGTAGGTTTGGGATTATTTATTGAAAATATTTGATGTGCTTCTGGATTACCGTTATAAGTTTTCCATGCTTCTCTTATTGTACACCTTTTGTCTATTTTAATTTTTAAAACTGCTTTGTGTTTTAAAAAAGACGGGCATGTGGGTTCGTATGATGCATGTGATTCAACATTGCAATTTACGCAGTATTTTCTTTTGCAGAGTGTATGAGGTGGGATTTCCCCACATTCTTTGCACAATTCTGTGTTCTTGCACCGGTTCTTTGTGTGTCCTAGTTTTTGGCATGTTTGGCACCGCATCGGATTTGGAATATGTTCGTTTACACTTACCCTTTCCCATCCAATTTTTATAAACTCCGGAAGTCTTATTAAATCAAAAGTGACAATGGCTGCCCCAGTCGCCACAAGGGTGCTGTTTTCCTTTCCGCTTTGTTGTTCGTTTTGATCTTTTTTCATAATCTTTTTTATGTCTACAACTTTTTGACTTTTAAGCCCTTCTAGGATTTCGTCTTCTGTTAGATCAATTATTTTTTTGGAGTATATTTTGCCCTGGACATAATTAAGACTTTTGTGGTATGAAATGGTAACTGGAATTATATCGATATAGTTGGCTTTCATAAATTTTTCGGCAGTTTTGAGATCATTAGTTTTCATTAAAAGGTCGCCTGATTTAAGCTCAACTACATCTGTATATTCTTTAGAGATGAAATTTAACCCTTTTTCTATTTGAAAAACATTATATGATGATAATGGCTTGGTTGATATTTCCTTGTTGATGTTGGTTGATATGATGAGGTACCGTGGTATGTGGTCATCACATTGCTTTAAATTCGGTAAAGGGATAAAGTCGTCATTACGATAACGCTTGTTTCTGCTTGATAAATTTTCGTTGGAACCAAGTTCCCTGAACCTGTTTTGGTTCAGGGATTGAGAACCCTTCATCTTTGGGTGGCTAAACCCTCAAATGTTAGAAGTTTCTTTCTTCCAAATTCACAGATTTTTTTTTTTTTTGTTTGGTAAGCTTAATCCAACAAAAAGGAAGAAAAAAAACACGTTTTATTATTGTGAGCGCAATGAAAAAAGAAGATGAGAAAACCGTTAACCGAAACCAACACAAGAGAAAAAAAATAGACTTTACTTGGCGATTGCCTGAGCAAGACTGTTGTAATAAATATATAGATATTAAAAAAATAAGGAAGGAGAATTCTTACCACACGGGAAATAATGTGATCCAAAAATTAACGTGAGCGGTGATAGGGAAATTCCGAATAGCTAACAATTTAATTTAAAAACCTGCCGGTTAATCGGTTAGGTCATTATTCGAAAAATAAAGAAAATTTATTAATCGGTTATTCGGGTTGATTAATCGGAAAAATTTGCGACTAATGCAAAATAAATGTATTTCTTGCATCAATAAGTTGCTTATTGCTGAAATATCAAGTTAAGTCTATTGCGTTGGTTTCTTAAGTGTTTGTTTAGGACAATTCAAAGCATCCTGATATTTTTTTAAAGAATCATGCCTTATAATCTTTGATTTTTTCAGAGAAATCTGGAGACTTTTTAAAAAGAAAATATCAGACGTGTTCAGTGGAAGTAAAACCGAATTGTCGATAAAGTTGGTTTTTATTTTCTTTATATGACACTGTCCAGAATAAAAAAAAAAATGCCTAAATCAACAAGATCTGCCTCCAAAAATTCATTAACAAATTCTTAAAAATATAGTTTGAATAATTTTTCGAAATTCACAAAGTTTTATAGAACTGCCACTGTTCCCTTAAAGGTTTTCACTATCTGGTTTAAGCTTTAGAGTTAAAGAGGTTATCTATTAGAAAAGATATAAAAATCACGCATATTCCTAACAAGTCCTCACCGAATTCTTAATTATTTTTGACTAAATAACTTAATTCTACTGAAGTTCCTACTTCATCAAAATTTGTTGATAAATCAAATTAGAAACAATTTTCAATGTTATTTTTTAGTTTTATACATGTTTTCATAGAATTTTAAATGAAACTGTTTTTTTAGAAAATACAGTTTTCGAACTTCAAGCAATTTTATATGATCGTTTTATGTATTTTATAACATACGTAACGTCATAGTGCTTGTTAGGAATACACCAAGTCACGTGTTGCATTGCTAAGGAGAAAAAAAAATATATACTTTAATGGGTTTTTTGTTAAAGCCCTCCTTAAGAGGTTCTAGCCTTTCTTTTGTCAGCTCGAAATACATGTATACGGAGGTTGAAAGCTCTATTTGAATTTTTTGGACATGAAAATATAATTTCATATTATTTAAAATTTATTTTTTTAAAGGAATTGAAATAAAAATTGTCTATCATATTTCCTAGACTTTCATTCAGTCAGTCGATTTCATGGTTGGTAAGCAATGCCTTTTAATTATAACGGTAGTTGTCTACTACGCTCTAATCAATACCAACACGAAAATTAAAACTGCGATTCCAATAGTGACAAGTGTCTTCTAATATCACGGGGTTTATTTCATAATATTACATTTTACATTTTGTTATATCTACAAAATACGGTTGTAAATCGGCGTTTCGGTAGCTTAGCATTATTTTAACGATAGTTTTAGATATTTCAAAATTAAACCGGAAAAATAGCGCAATAAACCCGGATATAGAAAAAGAAACATGCCTTTTATGGAATCGCCAACTACCGTTATTCTGAAAAGGCATTGAATGCAAATCATGGTCGATTTGAATTCAATTTAATTGTATTTTAGTTGATGTTTTTTTTCTACGAATTTCTTGCCAAAGTTAGAAAGTTTTAAGAAAAATCGACCTATTTTAATCGATTATTCGGGTCGAATAAATTATTTATTTCGACATTAATCGAAATAGTGGCAATTAATCGAGGAATCGGTAAATCGATTAACCGAATTGAAAACTCCTGTACGGTTTTAGTGTGCTAATGAAAAAAAACTGTTTACGCCTAAGATGCAAGCCGACCCGGCGGCTAAAGTTTAAAACTATCCGCGGCTTAATCGGCTTGAACCGTAAGGATTTTTCGGAATGGCGGCTTTTGTATTAATCAATTTATTTGATTTAAAAAAATAGATTTTTTTTAAATATCTGCACTGCGTTTCCCTATATGATGTGAGAAGTTTTCGCATGGAGAAATTCATGGACACTCAATCGTGACGTAGTGCTGGTTCTGTACAGTCTTATTGGAATTTTTTTCAAATTTTTATCCGTAAAAATGATCAAACCTTTTCTAGAACTATAATAAAACAAACTATTTTTTAAATAATTATTGTTTTTTTATTATACATATGTAAATTTTTATTGTTATTATTGTAATTAGTTATAATGCTTCGCTTACTTAGTTCATAATTATATCGATTGTTTATCAAAAAGAAAAGGATATTTTATTTAATTAAAACATTTCCGACGTGTAATTAAAGTGTGTTGATAAACTATATGTTTTTTATAATCTTAATTTTTCCTTTGCAATTTATTTTTATGTATTTTTATTTTACTATTATTTTTTAATTTGATTTAAAAAAATTATTTTATATTTCTACACAAAAATTTTTTTGAAGACATGCTACTATTGTTGAAATATTTTCTGCTACATTTTTTTTTTTTTTTAATTGAACATTATTTTCTTTTTTGGGGGTTTCTGTATTTAAGTTATTGTTAATTTTTTCTTAGAAATATGTATTTCCATTTGTTCTTTATGTGCTGGTTCCATAGGGATTTCCTTTTAAACGACATACATTACATTATTGTGTTTTGTTTCATACGGGATTGTAATTTTGTGTACGTTCAATTTCTACTATAAATCACGTCGCATTTGCATTGTCTCCATTGCTCTCATGGAAATTACCGCCATTGGGTAGGAAAGATGTGCCCAATCCATATAAATGTCCACAATATTTGGCATTATCAATATTGTCTTCAAAAAACATCTAAAAATAATACAAAAAAAAAAATTAATTATATTATATTATAAAAATAAGCACTATTTTTTTTGAAAATTCGTAAATATTTCATATTCTATGGATTTCAGTTTGTATATTGGGATCAAGTTTTCGAAATTTTGGAGTCGATTTACCGAGTCCGTCTGGCTGTTTGTTCATGTAAACTTTGCAGGCAAACTGAACCAAAATTTTGCACATAAGTTGCCAATGACACCATCCCAAAATTTGGACCGCTTCCCGAGAATGACATACATTGTACAGCAAAGGTCATGGTCATGGCCTGTCAAAATAAAAAATCTCCCCAAATTTCTCAAAACTCGCGTAACTGAAAATGTGACACACATTTTTATTTTGTGTATTCACTTGTATACTACCGCAAATCCAAAAAATTTTTCACTCGTTTGACTAAATAAATAAGTCCAAGCATAAGTCATGGTACCCCTAGTCAAAACGGTCTTATATTTGATTTACCCTATACAATTTTATTGCAAAACTGTTGTCATCCCTTAGACTTTTGTTGATTCCCTTTTAAAAAACGTAACGGTACTTTTCAAATTTTCAAGAAACATTTGTTTATAACAAGAAGTGAAGTCAAGTAATTTTTTAAAATGTCGAGAAAAGAATTAGCAATAAAAGAGCGAAAAATAATAATTAATAGTCACGAAATGGCTAAGTCATACACTGAAACTGCTAAAATTTTAAATATGAACAATTCAACAACGCAGAGTCATTAATATTTTTCAAAGATGAAAGAGAATTGAAAATAACCCACGAACAGGCCCCCAGTCCACTAAAGCTGAATAATTAAGATGGACGAAAAATTATTAAAAATAAGACTCATTCATAAGTGCACTTAAAGAAAGTGAATATACTGACTCATGTCTGAAAATAGGACATCCACTTAAAGTAGCACTTAAAAGTTTTTTTAGTTCTAAAAATCAGCACTAAAAACAATTAAAATTTGACCTTAAAAGTAAAAAAAAAAATAACTAAAATATTTTTCAAAATAGAAATTACCAAAAACAAAAAAAAAAATGATTAGTTCGTTAATGTTTTAACAATTTTTAAGATTTTTAAGCCTTTGATTTCGTTTTTAATTTTGTATAAAATATTTTTTGAAAAAAATAAATAAAATAAAAAAAATTGATGCTCGATAAAAAAAATAAATTTAAAATTTAGTAGCGGCTACTAATTTTTCTACTTATTTCATTGTACTACACGTCAGCAGACATGTGTTGCTAAGATTAGCAAACAAAAACCGCTGGGCTCAAATTAGCAAAGTTTCCCGTTATAACAGCAAAATTTTCAGTTGCCATTACAGACTTTTTTTGGTGAGTGTAAGCATACAACAGCTGACGTTAATATGTGGATCATAAATAACACACCACATATGCTAAAACCACTCTTCAAAGTCTCGATTTGAATCCTGTTGATCACTTGTGGGATAATATAGAAAAACGCATACGAAATCACACAATTTCAAATAAATTCTTTTGACCAAAAACTACACAAATAAGTTTGTGCCATTAATGCCGACATGGTTGACTGAAGTTCTACGACAAATGGCATATCCCACTAAGTATTAGGTAAAGCACGTCAGTTCAAAAATCATAAAATTTAAATAAAGTTTTGTTATTTTTTTCAGGGGAACCATGACTTTTGCTGCGCAAAAATATAAAGTTATCATGCACTTAAATTTTTTATTTGTTATTTAAAAAAATAAGTGAAATATTATTCTGATTTGTTATAGTAACATATATAAGTTAACACATTAAATAAAATAAGTGTCATATATTTTGTTACATATTTTTTTAGAAATTACGAAAGATTTTTTTGTTAAAGCTAGGGTACCATGACTTTTGCTTGCTGTACACTGTACTTTAAAGTAATTACACTTTTTTTATAATCGAAAAAAAAAAATGTTTTTCAATTAACTATAAAGAGTAGTTTTTACTAATTTCACTTTATGTTCGACTACACTATAGGTATTAAGCTCTTTACTATGTATTTCAAAAAATGTTTCTGTGATGCCATTATAAGGTCAACTATTTTAGAGTATGCAGACACATATTTTTTTCTCACCAAACCATTTTAGCGCGAGAGTCGCTTCTATGTACCAAAACGATCCGGAATTAACCGGACTTCGACCAAGAATTGTCACCCCAGCAGAAGCAGGAGTCAAAATATTTCAGCCTTCAAAAATAAATTTTTATTTATTTTTTGTTTAATTTTGGAGGACGAAATTTAAAACTCAATATCAAGGGCATATACAACAGGGAATATACAACATGTCGACAGTATTGTGTGAAAATTTCAAGTAAATCGGAGCAAAACTAACGAAAATACAGCGTTTCAAGCGACCGGCCTTGATGCACGACGTGCCTACTAGGAAGCTGCTTCAAGTCCCTTTGTAATCTCCAAATTTCTTTCTACTTTTAGGGATTTTGTAAGTACAGTGCTGTTCTTACGCTAAGCAACTCACACTGAATTTGAGGAAACTATTATTTTACTCTGAAATAAGAAGTCCTTACGTACTCATTATAATATTTGTATATGACTTATATGATAACAAAAAAATTTATAAAGAAATAACAACAAAATCCTTTTTCGACATTACAATAATAAACAAAAACAAAACTAACTCTATGAGAGGCTGTGCTTACGCTAAGCAACTGTTCGTAAACAAATTTACTTATTCTCTCTTCCTTTAAATATAAAGGTACTTTTGCCATGGATTTGAGTTGATTGAATTGCAAATAAATTAAATCAATGCAGTTAAGTCCTATTAAGAGTTTATTTGCTTTCAAACTATCAATTTTCAATATGAAGCGCGTTCAATACGATAATAGCTTTAAATCTACCGTTATATCATTGTGGAAGACAGGGCACCATCAAATTTATACAGCTAATCATTTTAAAATTAATATATCATTGGTTTTACGGTGGATTCAAAATTATAAAACGAAAGGCACTGTCATAAAACCAAATACAGGCGCACCTCCACGCAAGATTTCCGACCGCGACGATAGACTAATTAAAATATTAATTAAAAAAAAAACATTTATTACTTCAAAAGAAATAGTAAAATCACTCAATTTAAATGTGGATTCCAGCACAGTTAGAAACCATATTATCAAGCTTGGTTTAAAAAGTTATAGGGCTGTCAAAAACCAATACTGACAAAAAACACATGAAGAAACGGAAAGTGAATTTTAATTTACTTTAACAACAAATTCAATAGTATTTTTGCTATTTTTGGTCTTGAATTTGGAAAGCAACACATTAATTGGCCTATCAGAAAATTGAATAGTGTGCTGTTTAGCGATGAGGTCAAAGTAAACCTCTTCAATTCTGACGGCATGTGCACAGTGCGGTATAGGAAAGGAAATCGGATCGATGCACGCTATTGTAAGCAAACGATGAAACATGGTGGGGGAAATATTATGGTGTGGGCATGTTTCTCTGGGAAACGCCTCGGTCCTGTGCAGAAAATAAGCGATAAAATGAATAGTTTCGTTTACAAGGAAGTCTTAGAAACGAAAATGCTCCCATATGCAGAATGGATTATGCCACTTCGATGGCACGAAACACACATCGAAGTTGGTCAAGGAATGGAATGGAAAAGGATTCAAGTGCTTGATTGGCCGGCACAATCACCCGACTTGAATTCTATCGAAAATTTGTTTGCCTTTGCAAAACGGCGCCTCGGATCGAGTCGATTTACAAATAAAGAAAATTTGTTGAAAGGGTTTGAAAATTAATGGAAAAACATCTCCAAAAGCACTTTACAAAATTTAATTGCCTCAATGACCAAAAGATGTGCATCAGTTATTAAAAAACAAAAGGTCATACACAAAATATTAATGAGTTGCTTAGCGTAGGCACAGCCTCTCATAGAGTTAGATTTGTTTTTGTTTATTATTGTAATATCGTAAAAGGTTTTTGTTGTTATTTTTTCTATAATTTTTTTTGTTATTATATAAGTCATAAATAAATATTATAATGAGTACGTAAGGTCTTCTTATTTCAGAGTAAAATAATAGTTTCCTCAAATTCAGTGTGAGTTGCTTAGCGTAAGAACAGCACTGTATGTACACTGACATTGATGATTCTGTGTAAGTACATACAAATTATACCCTTTTATTAATGTTTAATTTTGGATGTTCGAGTATAAAAAACTTTCTCGTTCGTTCGTGACCATTATAACTTAAAATCTACTTGACCGATCTTCTTAAAATAGTAAACACTATTTCGATACATAAATCATAATTTTTTTTCTATTTTATAATAACAATATCACCAACATTTTTTTTTAGCTAAAATCGCGTTTTTCACTTTCAAATGCTGCCAAAAATAAAAGAATCGGAAACATATCAGCTTTTAAACGCATTTCGATTTTTTTTGTTTTAGATGATATTTTAGATGGATATTTTTAACATTATTTTTACTTAAAAAAAAATCATGAAAATATGCCTTTTTCGCCTTTAAAGCCTTCTACGTTTTATGAAGCTTAACCAGCCAGAAATTGCCAATCATAAAAAAATAAAGTACTGGCAGAGCACTGATTGCCAGTGGTACAATAAATAAAGTGTTGGCAGATAATTTATTTAGAATGCTTTGCCAACGTTAGTAAAAAGTGCTTTGTCAGTACTGGGTTTAACAAAATTTACAATCGTTTATGAAATAAAAAATATATAAAGCACTGGCAAAGCTCTGGTTTACAACATTGTCCCAATGCAAACCAAAAGTGATTTTCCAGTACCCGATTAACAAAATTTTCAGACATTTATGAAATGTACTCATATATAAAGATGTATGATTTTGTAACGTCTACAACAGAAGATTTGACAAGACTTCTATTGTATAAATTTGACATTCAAAACTGCCCCACCAGAAATTGACAAATACAGAAATATTTCGAAAGCACTTTTTATTGGGGCGTTCCAAACCTTGAAATATTTCAAAATTATGTGTAATACAAAAATTTAATGTCTTCCGAGAATTTAAAAAGGGAAAGAAGAGTAATTTCCTGGTACTCTTAATACAAAAAATAATTTCCCAGTTCAAAAAACAAAAATTTATTACTTTTAATTTATATATTATAATTTTATAAGAAATTATACACGAAATTTACTAAAATTCTGTTTGGACATCAACAATAGAATTTTTAAATTTAAACAAATTTTTTTGTAACTTTTTATTTGTTTTTTGAAGTTTATTTTTGTGTTAAAGTAAACATTTTAAAATTACAAAAATATGTAAAAAATATTTTTATTGGTTCCAAACTTGAAGCTGGCAAAAAGCACTTATGCTATTTTTCCAAAAGCTTTATAGTATTGACAGTGCTCTGGCAACATTTTAAAAAAGAAACGGCCCAGCCCAGCCGGGTGTTATCCTTTTGGGGTTTGCAAAGCAATTTAGTTTTAAAGTGCTGGGTACACATTTTCGTTAATATCTCGTCTCCTCCATCTACCGGGTTCATTTGTTGTAAAACCCAAAACACTTTACGCCAAATTTCGAGTCTATATCTCGTAATTTAGGGTTTTGCCCAGAAAATGCGAAAAAATTCTCTATAGTGCACTGATAAGTATCTATTGCTTGAAATTACGGGCATAAATGTAAATAGTGTAATCCAATTATGTAATTTTATCGACAAAAATAAACATAAAGAGTATTTACATAAATTTGTTTTTTGTCTGTTACTTCAAATGTGTATGTTTGTTGTTTCAACTGTATTTGTAGTTGTTTTTACTTCATTTGTCAGTTGATTTTTAATAGTAATAGAATATTGATTTAAAAGAAAATGTAGTTTCATTTACAATTCATTTTACCTACACTTTATAGCAAAAACTTTGATTTTTTATTTTCGTTATTACATTTAAATTTTTGACTATTCTTTAAAAATATTTATTTATTTTAGATTTATAACAATAAATTGTGCAATTTACCGGTAGTTAGGGAAACTCTAAAAAAGTTACGGATTGCAGTTTGAAGTTTTATTACGTACAACAGGAGGTTTGTTTTTTTTTTCTAATTTTATATAAATATTCTATACAAATTTAAGTAGATATAGACTTGCTAAGTAGTTACAGATATAGCTACTTAAAAATTATTGCCTTTTCTCTTTTTGAAATGTAAACAAAAATATTTGAAATTTTTGTATTTTTAATTTGATAAAATATTAAAAACAACAAAAGCTAATAAATGAATTATGTGTTTGTAAGTAAAGGTAGAGCAGGGCAAACAATATAATTGCTCTATTTCGCGTTCCCGCGAAATCCATATACGAAAACAGCTTTCGTACAAAGGCGGTCCCAAATGATCAAATTGTATTTTTTTTTACAAAAAATAAAGAAAAGTCAGGTAAATAGGGATAGTTGTTTTCTTTACAATTAGTTATAGATATAAAATTCGAAAAAAAAACAAACCAAGTGTGTCCAAAAGCATTTCATTGAACAAATAACATTTTCACCGATTTTAAAAATTCCTTTTTGTGTTTTACCTTATAATATTCGTCACAAACATGTCATGAATTTAATTTTTTTTTAACGGAGACGATATCGTTTTTACTAATTTTGTTTAAAAAATATTTTCCAAGCGAATTTTCCTTATATACAATATTTGCCGGAAAAGCTGTATTTATTTGTAAATCGTTTTATAATGCAGACGTTTCTTTCGACATTTGGTTATAGATATTTTAATCCTCTATCCGTCCCTGGATTTTTTTTAAATTTATTTCTGTCTCTAATGACAATTTTATTTTTCAAAAATAAGTATTTTCTTTTCCTTTAATATTTTTTTTTATTATCTCTATATGTAAAAGAATGACGTTACTGACTCACTCAACATCGTCCAGCCCCAACTAATGTAGCTAGGAAGTTGAAATTTACTACGACGGGGTTTTTTTCAAAATTCCTACGGGGAGGGGCGAAAACTCCCTCTTGACGGCCTGCCCAAACCCCTTTGGCTAAAACCTAAAACTTAAAGTATGCATTCTCTAAAGTATGGATAACTCAATTGTAGGATACATTTTGGAATTTTGGCCAAGGACGTGTGAAAAATGGGTTCAAAGGGTGAAGTCTTCCCCTTCAAGGCTTGCCTAAACAGCTGCAGCTAGGATGTTGAAATTTGGTCTAATTTGGTCCCCTCCTCCAACGCTTAGAGGGGATTTTTGAAAATCCGACCCGGAGAAGCAAAAAAAAAAAGAAGGAAATCCTCCCCTTTGACGGCCTGCAAAAATCGCTGCAACTAGCAAGTTGAAATTCGGTATACATATTTGGTTTCTCCTGGATTATGATCCAAGTCATTGTTGAGGTATATTTTAGAATTTTTGTCAGGAATGTTGTAAAAATGGGGGTTGAAAAGGCGAAAAGTCTTCCCCAAACCCCTGGAATGGAGAAGGTTCCGTCTCCAGCGTAGACATGAGCTAAGACGGAATTTTGGAAACACTGCTTTGTCAAATAATGCGATGACATTTTAAAACGTTTATAACCGCTAATACTACTTTTGGCTTCTTCCTCTCGTGATTCCACTTTTTCACTATATGAATACACAAAATCATTGAAGAAATACCTAAATGAAGTTAATTTGTATAAAAATAATGTTAAACTCATAAAGCAAAAATCATAAAGAATCACAAATTAATGAACTTACAGCATTAATGCACAAAGGCAATGACGTTTATGAACTCTATGCAATGCAATGTTGCTTTGCATACTTCGTTAATAAAGTCAGCCTTCCCTTGCGTGTGTGCTAATTCTTTAATAAATTACTTTCTGAACCAATTTTATCTGCGGAGAAATTTACAAAATTCGGTTTGTAATATTAAACATCTTTCACAAAATATTTTTGTAAATACATACAAATAAAAAATTTTTTTAAAAAGGCAGCAACAATAGAATTTGTTAATTTTTTAAAGAATTTTTATATGAAAAATAAAAATTTTCAAAGATTTAAAAACAAAAATAAATTGTTAGAAATCGAATTTGAATTTTAACAAATATTTTTAATTACTTAAAATTTTGTGATACTTTTTTCTGTGTACACAGAAAAAAAAATAATTAAAAATACTAAAATCTAAAATTCAAATTCGATTTCGAACAATTTTTTGTTTGAAATGTTTGTAAATTGTACATAGAAAAAAGTATCACAGAATTTTAAGTACTTTGAAATTTTATAGACACTTAAATTCCTATGGAATAATTATATAAAATTCGAAAAAAAAACAAATCTTTTTCCTAGTGTTTTAAATTATTCGACCCTGGTGGTTATCCGATTAGGGCATTATTCGACAGTGCAGTATATCTAAAATGTGTTAATGTTTTCAACTATGTTATTTTTAAACGATTAGCAAAATGAATCACTACTCACAACAAAAATAATTCTCAATTCTCACCAAAGTTGATGTTAAAATTAAGACGTAGATTTTATAACTCGATATAATTTGAAATATGTGGAAACCAAATTATTATTTTTTCCTTTATATTTTAAACCTTTCCAACAATTTAAAACTTTAGAGCATATTTTTAAACTATATTTACTTATACATACTTACAAAAACAAATCTAGAAAAATTTAATGAAATATTTTATTGCTCTGCCGAACAATAAAATATTTCATTATTAGTATGAACTTGTTCATTACAACAATGATTTTTTTATAACAAGTAAAATTTAATATTTACAAATATTTAAAATATAGAATATGTTAATGAAGTTTCATTGGCCATAATGAACAAGTTCATACCAAAGAAGAATTTGGAAAAAGTATAAAAAATGAAAAACCAATGAATTTAATTTGTTTTGAGTTTTGTTTTAATTTCACGAAAAAAAATTAATTAATGTTTATAAAGAAAAATGAAAACTAAAAAAATAACTTCATTAACAATTCATACATTAAAAATATTTTTAAATAAACAATAACATTTTTTTTTAGTTTCATAAATATTTCAGCGAAAAAAACTTTAAATCTAGCAAATTAATTTAAAAACAAATTCAATTTCTTAAAGAAATAATAAAATAATTTTTATAGTCTTTTAAAGCTGAGCTTCGTTAGGCAATAGAGATGATTTGGAAATTTCAATATCTATAAGATATATTTGAAATCCGTTAGAACAAACTTACCAAAAAAATAAAAGATGTAAAAAATGCCCCGACTAAAAAGTGTCATAGGGCTTTTTTATGAAATTAAAAAAAAAAAATAATTCAGTTTACTAATAAAATTAAAAATTTCAGTTCTAATTATAAATTGTTTTACAGAAAAAAAATATTTGCTTACTATTTGGAAAATGCATATTTTAAGGGTGTGTGCGATCTGGCTAAATTGGAACTAAACTAAAGCAGTTTTCATATAAAAATTGGTAACACAATTTTGAGTACTTGTTTTTTGAATTTAATTAATGTTTGGGCTTGAAATATGCTTATCAATTTTAAGGAGAATTTCAAAACACAGTTTGCAAACATTAGGATGGCGAACTAAATGTAATGTCAAGATGTTTGTAGTTTGATTAAAACATTGGTTTAGCTTCAATTTAGTAAGCCCGCACGCAACCTAAAAACAAAAATGTTGTCCCATCTAAATTTAGCGTTGATATTGTAAATCGATAAATTAGTTTTGAAAAATTATAAATTAATTAAGATATTATTAAAAATGATTAATGCGCAGAAAACTAAATTAAATCATATATAAGGTTTGAAATATTAAAAAAAAAATAGAAAAAATATTAACAGCTAAAGCCGAGTTTATAAAATGTTGATTATTCTTAAACTTAGTTTAACGCAGTTTGTAACTGTAATACTGCTTTTGAAATTTGAGTTATTTTGTTTTATTTCAATATACCGAATTTCGAAACGAGAAGAAAATGTTCCCGCAACTTTTTGTCAATAAACTTGGTGATGGCTAGTAAAATTCGTTTTTGGTTTTAGTAAACCAAGTTTAACTGAAATCCCAAAAACTAGGTCTGAACATAGGTAAAGTTCAAGAGTTTTTCGTAATTCATATAGATATGATTCAGAAGTTTTTTCTTCAAACAAATGAAGAAATTCTTGGACAAAATGAGAAATAAGTTCCATTCCAATTAAAAGAATATTTGTTAAAAAAATACGTATAGTTGAATGAGTTGAAAATTTGACAATATTCATTTTGACTAATAACTTTAAAATAACTCAACTGTCACGCTCATATGGATTATCTATATATGGCAGTGTAGTTTCTATTTCAAAATTATTATTCTCATCATCCAGTACCTCACGCATTTTGAAGAATGCCATGCCCGTTAGAAGAGCATCTGAACCAGCCTGATGCTGTGGACCCACACGACGTAATTCCAATTGATCGGCTACCTCTTGAAGGCCTCCCTTTAGATTTTTGCACGATTTCATTAAAAATTTGATGTCATAAATGTTGGGAAAGTACATGTGTAGCAAATCGAAAAATTCACTTTCATCAGCTGGTAGATTTTGATCGGTTAAGAGCTTAAGCAAATAACCAAAATCATAGCCAGAATGAAAGCAAAGCCATTTAATATTATCCATCAGCACAATGCCAGAAGACATTAAGAGTTCGGCAAAATCTAAAGGATCTATGCCATCTTCCTCGTGTTTTTTAAATTGTATACCCGAGTTTGTTAGCAAATCAATTGAATCTTGAGCATACATGTCTTCACTGTAATGAAAATAGGAAAACAGAAAACTCTTTAGAATGTGTTAAAAAAAAAAAAAACAAAACATACAATAGCAAAAACTAACCTCAAATTAAATTTAAAATTAAATTGCCATGTACTATAACCGGGGGGTGTTTTGCCATCATCATCCATAAATGTTAGACCCAGTTGTATAATACGTAACAAATCAACATTACAGCGTAGTAACTGATAATGATAATCAGCCGTTGAACGGAATTCTCCCACCGGGCGTGCAACTACTCCTGGAAATTCAGTGTCCATAGCAACAAAATGATATTTTTGTACAACTTTGCGTATCGTACGAAATTCTTCTTCCAAATTATGTTTCCAAACATCACGTATGCCACATTCCTCATTACTTGGTATTATATTCGAATGACCGGCTGAGCCGTGATTACTAGAACCACTTACGGCAGAAGGCATTGCCTGGAATATATGGTTGAACTTTAAAATATAATTTAATTAAATTGTTGCATAAAAATTTGTATGTGTTGTATGACGTTGCTGCGCCGACCGAAATTGCTTTGCGTTTTCAAATATTTGTTTGATAAAACCTTAAAAATAGCGTTATTTTGATGATTTCAGAAATAACATTTCTAAAAAATGCCGCGAAATTATGTAATAAACGTTATTTCTTCTTTCCAAACGTTATTTTCTTAAGTGTCATAAGTATTTGGTATTGGAAGCGAAATTTTAGAAATACAAAATTTAAATCACTTATTAACTAATTCTGTTTCTACCTAAAAGTTGTTTTTAGGTATTTTTAAAAATAAAAAATTTGCTATTTCGGTAGACGCAGCGACAATTTGTTTTTGTGGTAAAAAAAAAATAATTGTAAAATAATAAAAAATAAAGGAAATTTAAAAATATACAATTGTTAAGGGTTATATTTAACCTGCTCGATTATGGCGAGATTATCTCGCTTTTCAGGACTTCAATTTTGTTACCGCTACTAAATCAAAATATGTGGTTTTTAGAATTTCTAAAAACATTTTTAATAAGAATTTTGGAAAATTAATTTTTTTTTTATATTTTTGTCAGCTACTACCTTCATCAACATTCTTCGCGTTTTATAGTGTTAATTGGAAATATCTCTTATTTAACTTAAAGTTGATTTAATGAGTTAAGATGAAATTTTCCTACGAACTTTTTTTAAAAATAAAAAATTAATGACTAGATGAATTTTCTTGGAGTATATTTTGATAGAATGTCCCGACAACGCGAGAACCATTTGACGACATTAGAAACAACTAAACAATTTAAAAGTCCACACTTTGAACGGAGCCAAAACTCAATATTTGCCCAAAAACTGACTAAAAAGAAATGTTTTTGGTATTTTTCTCTATTTTGATGAGAAAATTAGTTTTTCTTTTTCACAATTAAATCTATAAAATATTAGCGGTTTTTACTCTTGGTGGTATATTTACAACCCTTGTATATTTACAACGATTGTACAAGGTGACGCAAAAGTAATCCTCCTATCAGAAAATGCTATAAATTTTGCGATTGGCCCCTAATGTCAGTTTTGTTTTGACATTTGTGTAGTAAACACATGCGAAATACACGTAAATAAACAATGTTACGCTACTCTGCTCCAGAACGCGGAATATTGGTGACTATTTATTTGAGCAATAATGAAGATGATTTTTCATCAAAAATAATCATGAGTGATGAGGCCAATTTCCATCTTAGCGGGTACGTAAATAAGCAAAATTTACGCTTCTGGGGCACTGAAAATCTGCGTGTAACCCACGAAGAGCCATTACACCCGCTCAAAGTCACTGTATGGTGAGCTGTTTTCGCTGGAGGAGTCATCGGACCATTTTTCTTCGAAGACGTCGCGGGCCAAACGGTTACTGTGAATGGTGAGCGCTACAGAGCAATGATCAACGAGTTCTTTTTGCCGCAACTTGATGAATTGGGATTGGAAAACATGTGGTTCCAACAGGACGGTGCAACGCCACACACTGCACGTGCCACAACCGATATGCTGAAGGATGCATTTCCCGGGCGCCTAATCTCCCGTTTTGGCGATTTGCACTGGCCAGCAAGATCGCCTGATTTGACCGCTCCAGACTTCTTTTTGTGGGGCTTTTTGAAGTCGCGGGTTTATGTCAACAAGCCTCAGACTCTTGCAGCTCTTAAAGACAATATCCGTCAAGAATGTGAGGACATATCGCCGGAAGTTTTGGCCAAAGTGATGGAAAATGCCATAAAAAGGGCTCGAATGACAATCAACTGTGGCGGCGGCCATTTACATGACATCATATTCTCGACTTGATGTAAAAAAAATTAAAAGACCAAATAAAAATAATCCACAAAAAGAACCAAAGTTTTTCATTTTTTTTTAAATTACAGCCAAAAAACATCGGAAGGTTATTTTTGCGCCACCACAAAGCGTGAACGATTTTGTAAATTGATGAACAGCTAATTTTTTTTGTTTTTCATCAATTTGAAAACTTAAATTATCAATCAGAATTTGAAGTTAACAAAAATGCCCATACCCAGAAAAATTAAATAATAGCAGCAGCTCATTGCTTTTTGCATTACCAATAATGACCTACCCCTGCTCACTGCATTACTTCTAAAGTGAAAATAATAAGTTACTAACAATGTGTTATGCAATGTCAATGTGAAAATAATGAGTTACTAATAATGTGTTTTAACTACTTATTTTTGGCAGTAAAAATCTAGTTTTGGTTTCGTTATTTAATTTTTTTTTTTCAAATTGTTATCCAAAATCAATTCAAATTAAAAACAAATAAAAAGTTAATAGAAAAAAATTTGAAACATAATAAAAAATATTTTTTTTATTTTAAATATTTCTGTTTTTAATTAGAAAATGGGATTTTCCCATAATTTCCTTGCGGGAAAAGGACCTATCCCAGGACACGTCAAATAACCGGTTCATTGAGATAGGGACCGGCCACGGGACCGATCACTTTAACATGGGCTTGTCCTAGGAGGGGGTCAATTGACCTCTGTGACATGTCACAGGACTGGTCTAAAAGGACAAGTCGTGACTTTTAAACCGGTCACGTAATAGGTACTTTGGGAACCGGTGATCTTTTCACCTATCTCGTGATATATTTTTTCGGAACCGGTTCAGTTTTCACCTACCCCGGTACAGGTCCCAATTCCCAACTGACCCCTTTTTTCCCGCAGGGATATTATAATGTATTATTTCATTATACACCATTACACCATTTCCAATTTAATATCAGAAATTATCAATTTAATTTTAGAAAATAACAATTTAAAAAATTTTCAATTTAATTTCAGATTCATCAGTTAATTTCAGAAGTTATTAATTTCATTTCAGATGCTATCAATTTAATTTCACATGTATTCATTTAATTTCAGTTATTATTATACAAATTTCTGAAATAAGTCTTAATATCTGAAATAAAATAAAAAGTTTCTGAAAATAGTTGGTACTTTCTGAATATTAAATTTGAAATGGTGTAGTTATTCGGCTCCTTCCTTATAAACTCATTATATGTAGCCACTCTTTCACCACCTATTGATAATGCGTTATTTGCACCCCTTATGCCCTTTATAACCAACCAGTTTTTAATATATGAATTGCAACCAGTTACCTATAACTAGTTAGTTGTTTTACTCCCTACTCGTAAGGTTGTAGGTAACTAGCTACCTCCAATGACATCCCTATGTTAAAATAATGAGCTTAGCAGGCAAACTTCAACCAGTTACTGCTTGTTCTAAAACCCATTATTTGGCAAGGTCTTTTGTTGCTGGTTAATTACATAAAAAGATAAAATTATAAATTTTTTAGAACAAAATGCAATTAACCAAATAGAATTTGCAGAGATTCTGGGGTTGAAGATACGGTATTACTTGCTGCTGAATTTCACTATTGGTCCATCTTTTGTTACTTATTTTTTCACGCTTTTGTTTTAAGTTGGGTTTTTTATTGTTTTAATTCATTATTCAACTTTCTTTTAATAGTGACCTCAAAGTGAAAAAAATCAAAAAAATCAAACAATAACAGGTCAATTGAGAAGTCCCCGGCCTGACACATAGATGGCGCTACTAGACTTAAATCGATATGATTTTTAGTTAGCCCTAACCTTCAAAAGACATGTGTATAAATTTGACAGCTGTCGGATCATTAGTTTGTGAATTATAGCATTTTGAGTGAAGCAACTTTTGTTATTGTGAAAAAATGGATAAAAAGGAATTTCGCGTGTTGATAAAATATTGCTTTTTGAGAAGGGAAAAAATATAGTTGAAGCAAAAACTTGGCTTGTTGACGAGTTTCCGGACACTGCCCCAGGAAAATCAACCATCAAGGATTGGTATGCTAAGTTTAGACGTGGTGAAAGAGGTTGTTACGGACGAAAACATCAAAAAAAAATCCACAAAATGATTTCGAACGACCGTAAATTACAATTCAGTTCTTAAAACTTATTTACTCTTATATATCTGATGTTATTTTGCATTTAATTAATGCTATTTTAATGAAGTCAATATTTCCAGGGGCTTGGAAGGTAGCGCGGGTTGTGCCTATTCCTAAATCTGGTACTATTCATGGTCCTGATGATTTGCGACCGATATCTATTCTACCGGCGTTGTCTATGGTTGTGGAACATATTGTTAAGGAGCAAATGCTTTTCTTTGTTAGGAATAAAATTATTGTTACTCAGTTTGCTTTTCGGCGTGGATATAATACTACAACACTTTTACTTAATCTGACTTAAAATATTAGGAACTCTGTGAATGATAATAAGCTGAGTGTGCTGATATCTCTTGACTTAGCTAAAGATTTTAATTCTATATGTTACTCTGCTATGATTGTTAAACTTAAATAGATTTTCAAGCATACTTCCTCTCAGATCGGGAGTTCCTCAGGGTTCAGTTCTAGGGTCACTTTTATTTATTTTATATATCAATGATTTGCCAGGTGTTCTGAATTCTAGTATTTGTAAGCCGTTTTTATTTGCAGATGACATAATGCTCTTCTTTAGTACTGACGGAGATTTTTTGATGCATTGGAATCCAATATTAATTACAGTCTTGATAGAATTTCTTCCTGGTCTGTTAGGAATTCTGTAGCTATGAATCCATCTAAGTCGAAAGCCCTTTATTTTGGACCCTCTGAGAATTTGGTAACAAATTTTTTTATAACTATTTGTGATTCCAGAATTGAGTTTGTTAGTCAGCATAGATGTCTCGGTATTATTATTGATAATCGGCTTAGTTTTTGTCTCATTTTGAATCTGTACATCGGAAAATTTCTTGTATCCTGAGAAGAGTATATTCCTCAAATATTTTCCTGCCTTTTAGAGTGAAGTGTAGATTAGCTCATGCACTTCTAATGCCACAAATTTTGTATGGTCTGGAGGTGGTATCAGGCACTATTGCTACAAACTTAAAGATGTTAGAGCGAATTGTTAATACGGTATTGGGGAGCCAATAAAAATAAAAATTAAATAAAATTAATTTTAGTTTATTAATGAGTGCAGTTATTTGTTATTACATAACTTTTATTATATTTTTAAGCTAGTTTTAGTGCTTTACTTGGGATTGTAAAATGTTATTCAATACGTTTTTTGGCCTGAGTGGCTTTCTATTGCAATGTGGATTTATAAATAAATAAATAAATTGAATTTGAATGAAATAGCAGGTACTCTAAAGATATCAACTGAACGTGTACATCATATCATTCACGAATATTTGGGTATGAGAAAGCTCTGTGCCGCGCGAGCTCACTTTTGACAAAAAACAAGGACGAGTTGACGTTTCGGTGCAGTGTTTGGAGATATTCAAGTGTAATAAACCCGAGTTCTTGCGTCGATATGTGACAATGGATGAAACATGGCACCATAATTTCACTCCGTAGTTCAATCGACAGTCATCCGAGTGGACTGCACGTGATGATCCAACTTCAAAGCGTGGAAAGACGCAACAGTCGGCTGGCAAGGATATGGCGTCTGAATTTTGGGATGCGCATGCAAAAATTTTCATTGACTACCTTGAAAAAGGAAGGACCATCAACAGCGACTATTACATAGCGTTATTGGACTGTCTGAAGGACGTAATCGCCGGAAAACGTCCGTATTTGACGAAAAAGAAAGTGCTGTGTCACCAAGACAATGCACCGTGTCCCAAGTCAGTGAAAACGATGGCGAAAATCCATGAATTGGGCTTCAAATTGCTTCCGCATCCACCGTATTCTCCAGATCTGGCCCCCAGCGACTATTTCCTGTTCTCAGATCTCAAAATAATGCTCGCTGGGAAGAAATTTTCGTCGAATGAAGTGGCGATCGCCGAAACTGAGGCCTATTTTTAAATCGTACTACAAAAATGCTATCGAAAAGTTGGAGGGTCGCTATAATCAGTGTATCACCCTTGAACGGAACTATGTATAATAATAAAAAGAATTTTGCCAAAAAATGTGTTTTACTATAGTAGGCCGGGGACTTTTCAATTGACCTGTTAGTTTTGGCGGCTAAACGATCAGCTGTTTTAGTCTTGTAAATGTACTACATGTATTTACTATACCTTTTTGCCTTGTATTTTAACCACTGCCTAGTAAATTTTAGTTCTATACATTATATTGTTGTGGTGTAGTAAATGGTAGTACTTTTACTATATCTACAACCTTTACAAGATCTACAATGGTACTTTACTACCAAGAGTGAAAACCCTTATTAATTTATTTTTTTTTGTGAAAATGTTTAATTATTTTTATTTACTTTTGGAATAATAAAGAATATTATGATCCAAATAACTATGGTGCAAATTTTTTATCGGGCACTGCATAACACATTTCTATATTTTAATTTTGCGACGACAACTACGAGTATTTAATTTCCTCGAATATATTTATTTTTATTTATTCAAATATTCTAGAATAAAGCCCTCTGGGCCAAATATGGTTTGTATACTACTAAAAAAAAACAATTTACTATAAAAAAATATATCTATATAAAATGCCTAAAACGAAAATAATAACTAAAATATAAAATAAAATTTAAAATTTAAGGTTTATAATGTAGCAATTAAAATCAAATAAAAGATAAAATTACAGTTATCAGAAATTAGAGAGGTTGGACACAAATATGATTTGTTGCCATACTTTGGTCCATAGCGTAATTTTTTATTATTATTGTCGAGTTCCGATAAACAAAATTCAAAATATTTTGAGGCCATTACTATATTTTGTGCCTCAACTATTAAATAAAAATCAGTCTCTGAAGATAATTAAATTTCCCAAATTTTTTATCATTTATTATCGAGATGTTCATCGGAAAAATATTTTTCTTCAAAGGGTACTTCTTATAATTCACTACCCGTATTTGAGTACTATAGCGATGTTGCTCTACATCAAATAAGAAATTCAGTAAGATTGGGGCAAACCTTCCTTGTAAGTTCTTTTTCAGTACTGTTTTCACAAATAGTACAACTAACTATTCAGTAGTATTAATATTTTATTTTATTACGTTTCACACGTTTAAACAAGAATTACTTATGTAAAGCACTAAGGCCGAACAGGAGTTTGTTCCAAACAACAGTTTTTGCCACTGTTATCAATCGGATAACAGAACAATACAGTCAAAACTATTAATCCCAACTCATAACCGTATTTTTCTGCTTGGGTATTTGTATTCGCTATTAATTATCGTTGTCAAATCCGCGGTTACTATTTTGTTTGTAATAATCAAAATAATAAGCAGGGGATCCCAATTGAACGGGTGAGTTCAAAACCAATTGATTTCCCTCACCCCTTCTGGATTTGTTAAAATTTGGCACAAATATAACGCAAAATTCTAAAATTCTATATCCGTTGGTTTGCCAAATATCGTGCGGTTACGGTTAATTTCTTATTTTCTTTTGGTATATAATGGCTTTAATGGAAATAAGAAATATTCTCATTATTTTGGAACACAATTTCATTCATGTGGCTGCCGCTGCTCGCTTCGCAGTAGCTCATCCTGTCAGTCCAATTTTCCAAGACTTTGTTGACAGTTTCCGGTTCTATATCACGAAGGACCGGACGATATTCGCCATAAGGGTAGGGGTCATTTCTGGATTTTTCGTATAGCATCGGTCTTTAACGGCATCATACAAGAAAAAGTCTAAAGGGTTCAAATCACAGCTCCAAGGCGACCAATTGACATCGAAAAAGGCGGCTTATAACACGATTACCAAACTTAGTGTGCCAAAAATCGATTGTTTGATGAGATGTGTAATATGGTTCGCAATTTTGCGGAAACCAAATATATTCAAAGTTCATATTTTCCTCTTCAGCCCGCTCGCCGTATACTGAAATGGCGTTTTCGAAAAAATGCTGCTTTGAAAATAAGTTTAAAATATTTTCGAGCGATGTTCCAGCGAAAATACTAACTGATTTCGAACAGAAAAAATCTATCAGTCTCAAAATAACATGTGATTTAAAAATATACCTGTATTTGGACCATCCTGTAAATTAAAACTGTTGATAAATTGTTGACCAATTTATCAACAATTGATGCATCCAGATTTAAAGTATGCAACTGATTTGAGAAATATAATTAATTCATTGTTTGTAAAGTAGAAAATATGAGTTTTATTATTGGGACCTTGAATTAATAATGAGCGTTTCAAACAAGATGCTGCCACTATTATATGAACCAATATTCCAGTTTCCAATGTCTGGTCGCTGAAACCTATTGTGAATGAGCGTCTTTAACAGCTTGTGTCATTTGGTTGAAACGTAAACAACAATACTAAATATTGCACAGGTAAAGTGTTTTTGCTGGCAGTTCTTCTTCATTACTTTGGTATGAAGAAAAGTGCGCGTCATCAAAACTTGGTGGCAGTTTACGGGAAGCATGCTCTATCTGAACAATCCTGTCGAAGGTGGTTTCGTCGCTTTGAAAATAGTGATTTTGAGCTCGAAGACAAGGAACTGTCGGGTCAATCCAAAAAGTTTTAAGATGAAGAATTGGAATTATTGCTATATGTGAATAAATGCCGGGCGCTTCAGGAGTTGTCAGAATCAATGGGATTAGTCGACAGTAAGAAAACGCTTAAAAGCTTTGGGATTGATTCAAAAGCAAGGAAACTGAGTGCCATACGAGTGGAAGCCGCGCGACGTCGAAAGGCAATAAAAAGTGGATTCATTACGACTACCCCAAGCGCAAAAAGTCATGGATTTTGCCCGGACAGCCGTCAACGTCCTTCGTAAAGCCAATTATTCATGGCATGATGCTTTTGCTCTGTATTTGGTGGGACCAGCGCTGTGTAATCTACTACGAGCTGCTCAAACCGAATGAAACGATCACGGGGGAACGCTATCGTACTCAACTCATGTGTTTGAAGAGCGCACTGAAGCAAAAGCGGCCGGAGTACGAATAAAGGCACGACAAAGTGATTTTGTAGCATGCAAGACCGGTCCTACCGCACCCGCCGTATTCGCCAGACATCGCTCCTTCCGACTACAACTTGTTTCGGTCGATGACACATGGCCTCTCCAATATGCATATGAACAATGTAAAAAGTGGGTCGATGATTGGATTGCATTAAACCACGAGTCGTTTTTCAGAGCTGGTATCCGAAAATTGCCAGAAAGATGGGGAAAAGTTATGGCCAGCGATGGACAATACTTTGAATAATAAATTATTGCACAATAAATCCCTAAATTTCGAAAAAAACGAATACTTATTCGTTATATAAATATGTTTTGGGCTTAAATTATTTTTACTTTTGTTCTAAGCACTTCAGGTTAAAATATTTTTCATAGTGAATGCGATTAACTGTTAACAGCGATTACTGGCACCAATTTTAGCCGCAACCGTGGTTAAGAAAAATTGCTCTATGTACGACAACAATAGCTGACCAATAAAAGATTAAATTGAAATTTTGATTTATGAGGCTTTTTAGGCATTTTAAGGTAAACAGTATTTTAAATTTTTTAAATATATGAAATATTTAGTAAAATAAAAGCTCTTTCCATTTATTACATATCTATGGAGATGTAACACATCGGCTGAAAAATCCGTAGGATGACACATAGTTGGCGATACTAATGAAAAATCCATACAAACCTTCAGATGATACCTCTTAAAATTTAATGACAATTCGTTCAGTAGTGACCAAGTTACATTTGTTTTAGTGACGCTACTTTTGCAAATTTGACAACAATGGATTAAAAGCAATTTCGTGTGTTCACCCAGATAAAAGATTGGTTGGAATTCGTGCAAAACCATTAACATTTATTTGTAAGAATGTTATTTTGTTTGAACTTATTTATAATCCATTATTACACCAAAAATATGGCATTGGGTATTAAAATGAGGGAAAAGGAAACAAAAAAGGATACTATTGGGCTATTCCATGTCAAATTGCCCAGCATTCGGATTTGTCATCTCCGATTTTAATGAAATTCGCCACAAATATTGTAAATGGGTAGTGTTTATCAAATCATTAACCTTTCGACCCCAAACCCTTTCGGTTTTCGAAATATGACGTCATGAAAATTGGCACAAACATCAAAATATCGAAAAAGTGTCCATACAAAGTCGCCCATAACTTCTAAACTATAAAACCTAAAATTTTTTTTGGTACCATTTTAAAGGTGAAAACATTACCTTCAAAATGGCATCTCAAAAGTTTTTTTTGTATTAAAAGGTTAAAGGTAATTTTTTTCAAGTTTAATCTTCAAAGACCCATATCTCAAAATCCAATTTTTTTTTAAATTCTGAAAAAAATATATGTTAAAAATTAAGGTCTCTCTACATTTGTGGCAAAATTTTAAGATGGAGACTCATTTGGTTCCCGAGTTATGAAAACGTGGTCGTAGGTTTTATAGTTTAGAAGTTATGGGTGACTTTGTATGAACACTTTAAAAATTTAAAAATAAAATTTTGTTGAACGTAATAATATTTAAGTGGAATATAAATATTAAATTAGACAACTGAATATTGGCTTTCACAACTAAAAATATAATTAAATATGGCCACAACTGATACTGTTTTATAGGTGTTGATTTTTTATTGCTTTTTAATGGGAAAGAGCAGCGTTCAAGCCAAAGCTTGGTTTGCTGACTTTAAACGTGGTCACACAAACACCGATGACTTCAAACTCTCTGGTCGCCCAAAACGTATTGGCTTTATTTTGCATGAACATTTGTCCATGAGGAAGTTAAGTTCGAAATGGGTGCAGCGTTTGCTCACAGTGCACCAAAATCAAAAACGTGTCGATGATTCCAAATGAGGCCCAAATTGAACGGATTACACTTTCAACTGCTTCCGCACCCAGCGTATTCGCCAGATTTGGCTCCCAGCGATTTTTACCTATTTTCAGACCTCAAAAAAATGCTCGCTGGAAAGAGATTTGGTTCGAATGAAGAGTTGATTGCCGAAACAGAGGCTTATTATGAGGTCAAAAATTAATCATTCTATAAAAAAAGATATCGAAGTGTTAAAAAAGCGTTGAAGTGATTGTATCGCTCTTGTTAATGAATAAAGTCGAATTTTCCAAAAAAAAAAAATGTTGTTTTATTGGTTATCCTACGGTCTTTTCAACCGATGTGTTATAACTAAACTCATAGTGAAACAAATTTCAAATATTCAAATACTTTAAATATTTCAAAAATGTTGCCAAGTATTTTACTTAACTACATATTTCATATATCAAAATATTTATATTTCAAATATTAATATATTTTTATGAATATATTTTTACTTACTTCAATTTATTTGACGTAAACTCAAGTATAAATATTTTCTTGCTTACGAGTACTTAAAAATATATTTAATAATATACTTGAACACTCAAGTATTAATATGAAAAATATTTTAAAATATCTATTTAAGTAAATATTTTAAGTAACTATAGAGCTCTGAACTAAACCAAACCTAAATCACATACAAAAAAAAAAACGTTCTTGTGTCATTTTATAGTGTTAATCTACAAAATAATACAAGAGCATGTTTTTTGAATGTGAGTCCAATGGCCGCTGAGGCTCTACTTTTAGTAATGAATATATATATATATTTTTTTTTGAAGAATTTTCCAAAAAAAAAAATAGAAGCTTGGTTTTATGCCCACAGTTTCCAGCGATATATACACGGTAGATATCTAAGTACTGGCTTGAAATTACGGGCATTAGTGTGAGTTAAGTTTTGTTTAACGTATGCGGAACGAAATATGAACTATTTTGCAACCAAACAGAAAACAATTCACAATATCAAAACAAAATGTGAGAAATTCCTGAAATCAAGGAGTAGAACGTCGTTTTTTTGGTGTCAAAGCTCATATATATTTAGGGGTTTAAAAACTGGAAAATTAAAGAGCCTAGCTGGTAAATATCGCGACTGCCGCCTTCCATTATTGGTGTCACATAACGGAAAAATGTAAAAGCAAAAAGGTAAGAGCTCAAGTATGAAGATTTTCAAAATGAATTTTACATATTTTAATTACTATTTTAATTGCTACAAAAATATTAATCATATGGTGAGTTTGCTATATAACTTCACGTTATTTTTTTTATCAGATATGGAAAAAGGATTTTGAAAGTGATAATAGTGGGATATTATTATTTGGAGGAGGATAAAGTTGTATTATAATTTGAGTATCTTAAATGTTAATAAATTTGTGCACTAAGTGAATTATGTTGGTAAAAATCAGCTGCAATTGCAATTAACCCCCCGTTTACAACTGCACCGAAATACCAAAATTTTGATATTCATCACCGTGGAAAAACAATTAGAAATTTAACATGTATAATTTTTCTTAATTGTTTTTCTCACAGTGGTGAATACCAAAATACCGGGATTTAAAATAAACTTATAATGCAGTTATTTTCAGCTTAAAATAACAGCAATGCTATTTAATTTTAAATAAATGTGGAGTGTACACTTTTTTTAATTGCAATTGCAGTTAATTTTATCGACATAATGCTCCGAGTTTGTGTTTAAACTAATATTAAAAAAATTTTTATAAAATTATGAGTGTAAGTTGAACAAAACAAAAATATATGTAATGAAATTAAAATGAGAACTCTCATTAATTAAAACTCAAAAGAGAACAAATCAGATTCAAACTCCAAAAATAAAATATTCTCTACTTACATCAATTGTTGTTGGCTTTGTTGCTGTTTCAGCCACGATTTCTTGAAATATTCTTTATATGGAAATTGTTTCACAAATGCGATTAGGTTCTTTTGTTTTCTTTAATATCGTTCGTTTAATACAACTTGCAAATGTGTTTGTTGTAATGTTTAGAAATAAGCGGAGAGAAAAAAAAGTGAAAAAGAAAATAAACAAAAATCAAAAGTTTATTAGTAGTTTTTGTTTTCTAATAATTTAAAATATTATTTGAATTCTTGTGTAGTTTTTGGTTTGCTTGAATCAATGAACTGTTGCAACACGGCGCAATTAATGCCTGTAAGATAATAAAAATAATATGAAGAAATAAATAATTTTAAAGGTACAACAGTAAAATTGTAATAAATATTGCATTTGTTTATTTTAAAGCTAGATATTAATTACTTGAATAGGATGTCTCAGTAACAGTGTACTTTTTAAATTTAGTGTCATTTTTTTGGGCAAATGGCAACTCTGAAATTTGGCAGCTGTCACATATGTTTATTTCGATTATTTAAAATTGAGCGCTTTACGAAAGAACAACGCGTTATAATTGTGAAACTTAAGTTTTCACAATTCATTAAATGGGTAAAGAAGCAAATTAAAGTCAATGCTAATTTTTCGAAAAAAAGTAATCTTCTTCCATGAAGCGCATTTTCAGCTGAATGGCTTTGTGCGATTTGTTTCTTTGGATTTTGTGAAATCTCAGAACAATTCCTGAGCTCAAATCCGAGATCCAACGCGTCATTGTTGAGATACAGCCACATCTCTGCGAAAAAGTCATTGAAAATTTAATTTCATGAAAAGATTAATGGCCTGTTATAAGAGCCGTATGGGCCATGTGACGGAACATGTCTTCTTTACAATCCAATAAAAAAAATCAAAACTATCTCAAAAAATACATGTTTTTATTTTAAAATAAAAAAGTGTATTCATATTGAGACAACCCAAATTATATGAAAAATGAGTCTTGGTTTACGACGAGACACAGATCGACGTGTCCAACACAGATCGAATGTCCAATCAATAAAAAAAAAACTCACAGAATGTTAATTGTCAAGGTCTCCTTTTTTGGCGGGACTTTGTATTTTCAAAAATTTTAAAAACCAACGGCTGAACTGCACTTTGTCGGGCGTTGCTAAAAAAAAAAAAAAAATTATCCCATCTGCAATAAAAAAAAATGTTTTTTCTATCATCCATTTTTGGGGCCGGGGCCCCCAGGGCACAAAAACTCAAATGAAAAGAAATTCCACGATATCAAATATGCATTTTATTTCACGATCATTGGGGTCCCGTAAAAGTTTACCTTATTAAAAATAAAACATATGACCCCCTGTGGAATACAAAAAGAAATATTTTTTATCTTCCATTTTTGAAGCAGGGGCCTCTGATGCCCCAAAAACGGTACGCGTAGTAAGATTTGTGTAAAAGGAAATTTCAGCAGGATCTCAAAAACGCATTTTGTTTTATGATTTACGGTATGTGGCTCCTTCTCGATCTATTAAGGACCCCTTCAGGATGATTTTCAAAGAAAATTAAAATTTTCCGAAAAAGTTTTTCCCTACGCTGCTTTTACATCAAAAATTCATTTTGTTTCATGATCCATGTAATGTGACTTCGTCTCGATCCATTTAAAACCCCTTTGAGGCGATTAACCAAAAAAAACATTTGCTGCGGCGCATTCAGATCCAATCAATACCCCCTGGACCCTATACACAAAACAAAATATTTTTAAAAAAGGGGCTGATTTCCCAAAAATATTAAAAAATTTTCCGCAAATATTGCACGAAATCGTTGCTTTTTTAAAATCTCTCAATTTTTTAAAACATTTCTATTTTTTGGGGTGGGGACCTGTGGGCCGAAGTTAGAAAAAGTATTTTTGGTATGTCACTAAAAAAAACTCTGGTGGTTGTATATTTTTTTTTTAATAAAGTAAACTTTTTCGGGAACCCAAAGAGGTCTTCAATGGATTTAGAAGAAGCCACATACCAAACAAAATGCATATTTGGGATCCTGAGGAACCCAACACGCTTCTGATGTTGATGTCTTAACACCAAAAAAATGTGTCAAATATCTTAAGAGGAAATGATAGAAGATATGACAACACAACTTCACGAACAGATATATTGAGTGCGGTAATTAATATAACATCGCTGTAATAGGCATAACCTAGTAAAACAGTTTGGATACAACCACAAAAAAAATTAAATTATAATTCCAGGGTTGCCACAAATTGAGCAATTTTTTTGAATTCTAAAATTTGAGTTTTAACGTTTTTTTTTAATTCTTGATTGTTCAAGGAGATTTAAATTTAGAAACCAAATTAAATTTATTAGTGTTTCCAATTATTCGACCCTGCGGTTAATCGATTAGGTCATTATTCGAAAAATGAAGAAAATTGATTAATCGGTTATTCGGAACGATTAATCGGAAAAATTTGCGATTAATCGATTAATTGTTTAATGCAAAATAAATGTATTTCTTTCATCAATAAGAACACAAAGAGTTGCTTTTTGCTGAAATATCAAGTTAAGTCTATTGCATTTGTTTCTAAAGTGTTTGTTTAAGGCAATTCAAAGCATCCGGGGATTTTTTAAAGAATATAATGACTTATGATCTTGGGTTTTTTTCAGAACAATCTGACGACTTTTAAAACGAAAATGTGAGACGTATTCACTGGAAGTAAACCCTTAAAAACGCAGTCTAGATATTTTTTTACCGAAGTGGGACATTTTGTTGATGATAAAGCTGAAAAAATGGCTAAATAATCAAAAGCTGCATTCAAAACAAAATCAATAACAAATTCTTAAAAATATGGTATGAATAATTTTTGCGAAATTCACAGTTTGATAGAACTGCCACTGTTCCCTGACTCTTTCACTATCTGGTTTAAGCTTTAGAGTTAAAAAAGGTTATCTATTAAAAAATATATAAAAATCACGAATATTCCTGACAAATCCTCACCGATAAGAATAAGCAAATTCTTGACTAAACAACTTTATTCTACTGAAGCTCTTTCTTCATCAACATTTGTTGATAAATCAAATTAGAATTTATTGATAAATCAATTAGAAACAAAATGTTATTTTTTAGTTTTTATAAATTTTTTCATAGAATTTAAAATGACTGTTTTTTTAAGAAAATTCAGACTTCGAATTTAAAGCAATTTTATATTATTAGTCATAGTGCATGTTAGGAATAAACCTAGTCACGTGTTGCATTGCTAAGGAGAAAAATATATACTTTCATAGGTTTTCGTTAAAGCTCTGCTTAGAGTCTCTAGCTTTTCTAAAACTTCAGGTTCTGATAAGATCTTTTGTCAACTCGAAATACATGTATGCGGAGGTTGAAAGCTCTATTTCAATTTTTTGTACATGTTTTTGTACATGAAAATATTATTTAAAATTATTTAAAATTTTTTTTTTAAGAAATTGAAACAAAAATAAAAATTGTCTATCATACTTCCTTAAGTCTATATAACATTTGCTTTGATTCAGAATTTGATTATATTTTAGTTGATGTTTTTTTCTACGATTTTCTTGCCAAAGATAGGAAAATTAGGAAGTTTTAAGAAAAATAACAGAAAAATTCATATTGGAATTTTTTTACCTTTCACTATTGACATATGTATATGTACATAAAAAAAAAACAAATGCATTTATTAACTATTTATTATTAATTATTAACTATTTATTTACGTATGTGATCATAAAACAAAAAATTTTGCAAGTTTTATTCATAATTCATCATAATTTATCATGAATGTTTAAATTAAAGTGTTTATATATGTAATTTATTTTTCTGAAATGCACATATTAAAACTTAGTATTTTATATGCTTTCATTAGCTACAAAATGTTATTATTTAATTAATAAATCTGACTGGTTTAAGATTTTCTTGGTACCGAAGAAAACCAAACATTTTCTTAGAAATCTTATATTGAAGCCGTCGGTCGCAATTCAGAGAAAAACTGCTAGTGTTTGAGGTAAAGCAGTTTACCGATTCTCAGTAAAATTCGAACCTACATGAGAGCTCACAACAAGCCGACTTATGGTCTTAAGTATATGTCCTTGGAATATGTTCTCTTTTGGTTTCAACCTAACCTACTAAAATGTAATGCACTTACACTTGACCCCCGGGATCAAATATCTTCGTAGACACACTTAATTTTAGGGACATATAAATATATATATATATATTACTTAAATATTTAAAATCCCATGGCAATCATTTCAGAAGTGAAGATACCTATTTCTAAAAGCTTTCAAATCTAATTCTAAATCAAGAAAAAATATTGAATATTTTAGAAGATATTCGGCTTCAACTTTTTTGCAATCAAATGTGTCCCACCTTCCCTAAATATGCAGATGAAAACACAACGTTATCATTATTTTCCAAATTAAAAAAATGCAGTTTGAAATCGTGATAAAATTTGCATTTATTCTCTAAAGGATACTTTTTTAAGACAACCGAAAAACCAAATTTTTACTAAACTGGGAATTGGTTCGCAATGGGTTAATGGAAAATTTATAACTCGTATGAAAGCCATTTAAATAAGCTTTATTTCGTTAAGAACCGGCAATTAAAGCCAAGGACAGTAACAAATTGGACAAATTCGGTATCCAAATATTGAAGAAAAATGGGGATATCCACAAACTAATAAAAAACACCCAATTTAATATTTTATTTGTTTGCCTATATATATTTTCTTTGTTCCCAGTTTAATATATAAATTTCACCCCATTGAAACATGGACTTCAGATTAATTCAAGGATGCATTCAATTATTTACTATGGTTGTAGATTTATTGTTTTAATTAAAATTAGAAGTTTGTTAAAAACAAAATCCATATCTTACCCATTTCATATTTTGATGCTTCAAGACGAGTCTCTGCTACTTCAAAAATTTTCTTCACAAGTTAACCGCGAATTCTTTTAATTTGTGATAAAGCGTTTTTTTGTTTGTATATTTATGCAGGTGTTTTATAGTTAATTCTTTTATTGTCTATATTTTTGTTAAAAAGCACAAAACACCAAAGGTTTGACAAAATAAATTTGTTTTTTTACAAATAAAATTCTGACAATCAATTTTTTTAAGATGGGTAATGTGATATTTTTGTAATGACGTTGAAATTTTTTTTAATATGAACTTATATATATGCTTTCATTAGCTACAAAATGTTATTAGTTAATTAATAAATCTGACTGGTTTAAGATTTTCTTGGTACCGAAGAAAACCAAACATTTTCTTAGAAATCTTATATTGAAGCCGTCGGTCGCAATTCAGAGAAAAACTGCTAGTGTTTGAGGTAAAGCAGTTTACCGATTCTCAGTAAAATTCGAACCTACATGAGAGCTCACAACAAGCCGACCTATGGTCTTAAGTATATGTCCTTGGAATATGTTCTCTTTTGGTTTCAACCTAACCTACTAAAATGTAATGCACTTACACTTGACCCCCGGGATCAAATATCTTCGTAGACACACTTAATTTTAGGGACATATAAATATATATATATATATTACTTAAATATTTAAAATCCCATGGCAATCATTTCAGAAGTAAAGATACCTATTTCTAAAAGCTTTCAAATCTAATTCTAAATCAAGAAAAAATATTGAATATTTTAGAAGATATTCGGCTTCAACTTTTTTGCAATCAAATGTGTCCCACCTTCCCTAAATATGCAGATGAAAACACAACGTTATCATTATTTTCCAAATTAAAAAAAATGCAGTTTGAAATCGTGATAAAATTTGCATTTATTCTCTAAAGGATACTTTTTCAAGACAACCGAAAAACCAAATTTTTACTAAACTGGGAATTGGCTCGCAATGGGTTAATGGAAAATTTATAACTCGTATGAAAGCCATTTAAATAAGCTTTATTTCGTTAAGAACCGGCAATTAAAGCCAAGGACAGTAACAAATTGGACAAATTCGGTATCCAAATATTGAAGAAAAATGGGGATATCCACAAACTAATAAAAAACACCCAATTTAATATTTTATTTGTTTGCCTATATATATTTTCTTTGTTCCCAGTTTAATATATAAATTTCACCCCATTGAAACATGGACTTCAGATTAATTCAAGGATGCATTCAATTATTTACTATGGTTGTAGATTTATTGTTTTAATTAAAATTAGAAGTTTGTTAAAAACAAAATCCATATCTTACCCATTTCATATTTTGATGCTTCAAGACGAGTCTCTGCTACTTCAAAAATTTTCTTCACAAGTTAACCGCGAATTCTTTTAATTTGTGATAAAGCGTTTTTTTGTTTGTATATTTATGCAGGTGTTTTATAGTTAATTCTTTTATTGTCTATATTTTTGTTAAAAAGCACAAAACACCAAAGGTTTGACAAAATAAATTTGTTTTTTTACAAATAAAATTCTGACAATCAATTTTTTTAAGATGGGTAATGTGATATTTTTGTAATGACGTTGAAATTTTTTTTAATATGAACTTATATTTATGTTTCATTTGTTTAAATATGCGTGGTTTATTTATTACTTTTTCTTTTGCAATTTAACAAAAAAAAATTGAACAAATTCTACTCGGCATTAGGTTACGGCGGCATAGAAAAAAATTGCGGCGGCCAATCATAGGCGGCTGCAAGTCAAAAACTATTCGGCTAGCCAACTTATGTATCGGTTCAAACAAAAAATTGGCCTAGCCGGCATTTAATAGTGCTATAGAGACACACATACTTGTCTGCAGACATGTACGATGGCATACTTTGCGTTTTGCTTTTACACTGTCGAACGCTGACGGCATACTTCAGTACACAGAAATTTTCAAAGCGAAAGCATGGCAATGAATCGGAAAGTTGTAGCGGCTGTCCATTCTTATATCCATTAATTTTCAATTCTTTGTTGTGGTACAGATCTGATTTTATGTGCCACAATTGTGGCAAGCTTTTATATTCCTCAATAAACTCTTCCCAGAAAATAACATTAGGAAAAAGACATATTTTTTTTCACAAATTTCCGATACGCACACAGCAGCGTCAACAAGCGAACTGAACTTTTATATGAAGTATGGCGAACACGATATCAACATTTTTTGAAAACCAACATACATGTCCAACGTACTTGACATGCTATTAGACAGTGAGTTTTGGTTTGCCATCGTAGATGCCTGTAGACAAGTATGCGTGTCTAATAGCCCTTTATCGGCTCAAACAAAAAATCGGGCTAGCTGGCATTTAGAAGGATTGTTTAATAAAAAATGACTAGGACTGTTATATTGTGCCAAGTTATCAAAGTTGGCTTATGTTATTCTCATATAAATCTGGCATAAGCCAATAGATTACAATTCTAGTTTGAAATACAAATTTTTAGATTCACCCCCCCCCCCCCCAAGGAAATCATCACATTAAATAAATACAAAAAAAAAACAAGTAAAAAAGGGCTAAATTCGGCTGTGCCGAATCTTTGAATACCCTCCACCAAAGGGGATGAAGATGATATACGTATATACTAAATTTTGCATGAACTGTAATATGAATATGTTTTGTCAATTTATGTAACGAACTTTTGTTATTTAGTTTTAGCAATGTTATTTACAGAGGTCTGCTCTGTTAGCGACTTTAACATTGTTCATTTGTACGTTAACTTAGTTATCATAGTATGTAAGACAATAAATGTAATCGAACAATAAGAAGACTTAATAACATTTTTACTTACTTAACAGAAAAAAGAAATAGATACAGAAAAATTGTACAAATTTGTATGGAAAATTTAGAGGTACCTTCACATTTTCACTCATAACTTTTGAACCGCTTGACCGATTTTGCTCATTTTAAATACCAAACTGCTCGGGAGGATGTTCAATAATCTGGGTAAAAATAGGCACCCCCGCTTGCGTCTTCGCGTCGTGATCGTGATTTTAACAGACAGACGGACATCGCTAAATCGACTTAAAATTGCATAAGGATCACGAATATATATACTTTATGGGGTCTTAAACCTATATTTCGACATATTACAAACGGAATGACAAACTGATATATACCCTCACCATATATGGTGGAGGGTATAAAAATGTTTATTGAATCCAAAATAGATATACAACAGTAAAACGTGATTGAGACTAACGTTATAAGCAATTAATTTAATTGTTATACCCAAATTTTGTAAATCCCCTGCGTTCAACGCCTCACCTACATTTCTAACTTAACGAGTTTGAAATATAAAGCCGAAATTAGTCAACTACCTTTTGTATGAGCCAGTAAAAATTGACTGACCGATTAGTTTTCGGCTCGCAGACGGCTAGGTGCCGCCACCTTGTATGTTCCACTAGCTTCAGAACAATTTAATATGCTGGGCGCAGGTTTCTAGTTAATAGTATAAAAAGTTGTTACACGGTTGTAAGTGCGCCGAAAAAAATTATAACGGATCTTTTACCTATTTTTTACCCATGTAGGTGCCTAATAGAACATTTTGGACACCTATAACGTTGAATTAACTTGATAAAGTGTGTGGTTGGTTAACAAATTCCTAAAAAAATCAATAAAATTGAAACAAAAACATAAAAGGAACAGCTGTATCATTTACAAGTGTTGGTCAAGAATATGAGCGTAGAGTATAGCGGCTGCCGCTATGAGAAAAACGAGCCGAAGTAAAAGCGTCTGCGGCGGCAAAAGTTACAGAACAAATAGAGTTTAGCAGCGCAAGTGCATGAACACATCAAATGAAGCTGCTGCCATCAGCAAAAGCATTGGCCAGATTTTATAAGACGAGCGAAGATTATTGCCAACTTTCCAAGCTAAAGTTCTATCGTTTTAAAGGTATTACTTACCAAACTGTTGAACCGTAAGATTGAAAATTTTTGTCTTTTTACCAAATTTATACCTACAGGTTGAAATTGTTTATATGTAATGTGGATATTTAACTTCGAAAGTGGATGAGTACGATAGCAATTATTGTCTTATAGAATCAGTGCCCTGTGCACTTCCACTTTCGAAGATAAAAATCCACTTTCGAAGTTAAAATTCTATCATTTAAATATGTTACCAAACTACTGAACTGTAAGATTCAAAACAACTGTCTTATCAAATTTGTAACAGTACTTTAAAAATTGTATGCAATATTTAACTTGTAAAGTAGACGATAAACGATAGTCGTCTTCTAGAATCTTGGTACAGTTTCTTCCATATATTTTATATGACGAGCAACCTAGCAGCAGCCAGCAAAAATAATCTTGATTTTCCTTTTCATAGTTCCTTGTTTACTCAAAAATTTGTACAAATTTTTACTGGATGGAGTACTTTTTTAGAAAATTTTCTTTTTAAGAATAAATTTGCCTTACTCTCTGTAAGTTTGTTACTGAGTAATTCTTACTTGACTGAGAAAAGTAGACGAATGGACCTCAAATAAAATATATGGAAAAAACAAGTTTTGGCGGCAACGTAGTGCATAAACACATCAAATAAAGCTAGGCTTGCAGGGTACTTTTTTCGTTGTCCCCAAACAGACAAAAAAAAAATATCCCCAAAAATCCCCACTTACAAAGAAAAGTCATTAGCTAAGTAGGGACAAGATAAATATAAACAACCTTAAACTTTTTTCTTATTCCTGTTTAACATATAAACGTAAACAACTCGATTACTTTAACGGATTTCCATCTGTTATGTATTTCTATTTTATACTTCATAGTCCCTTGCTATAGGCACTTATTCTAGTACTTAATTTAATATTATTTTTTTCTTCCAATGTTCATATGGCTGGGGAGCCATTTATAGGCTTGAATGGTAAAATATTTGTATTATAAATATAAATATAATAGATAGTTGATTAATCTAACAATACATAAATAATTGGCCATGGAGGCTTTCTTTGTATTGATGTTAATAAATAATTAAATTAACTTTACATACAAAAATATTGTATGGTTTAATTTTTAAACAGCACTACTTTTGCGAAAGCTTTAAATTAAAAGATTTTTTTTATTTATTTATTTATTTATTTATTTTTTTACTTATTTTATTTTATTTTAATTTATTTATTAATTCTTAAGACCCATACCTGAGATTATTATTATAATTATTTCCTCTAAATAATATTTCAAATTCTACGACGTTAATCCCAACTATTACTACAAAATACCGGCAGTAAATAAGGTTGCTTCGAGCTAAAAGAAAATTCGAATATTTCAAATTTATTTTTTCGGGCTCTATTCATAAGTAAAAAATAACGACTACACAACGAATGCACAACTTTCCCTTATGAGAATTTGTGTGTAAAAAAAGTTGTGCACTCGATGTTATTCGTTCGTCTAAGCTTATGAATAACGCTATAACTCTTTTAAAGGAAATTAATGTGGCTAAATCCCAAAACTTATTAAATAAATTTGTTGTAAGATGGTTCCCATCCGGAGCTCATGTTTGCTTCTATAAATAAATGTTTTACAATTTTGGATCTACTAAATTTAGGTTTCCAAATTTTTATGAAATTTGAACATTTTTTCAAAGAAACTTTAAAACCTTTTGCCAATTGCTAGCACAGGGCCTTAATCATTAAAAACATATGCATTCGGGCCTAAATAGATAAATTAAACCTTGTTTGGAGCAAACAATTCCAGTTTGAAACTCAAATTTTTAAAAATTGTATAAAAACAGCCTAGATTCACACCCATGAAAATTTTTTTATTGAACTCAAAATAGATATAAAACTGTAAAACGTGACAAGACTACCGTTATATTTATTTTTAAAATTTTGCAAAGTGTCTAACACTAGCTTAACGAGTTACAGAAATAATTAAAAACTTGTTAATATAAGTGTCCATTTTTTTTTTCGTGGACTGTATATATATCTATATATATATAAGCTTGTAAATATATTCAAACATGTATTTTTTCTGTGTGTAGGGCCTTTCTAATCTAATCAAACAAAATAATTAAGCCTCACTTAAAAACCACGAATTTGTTAATAATTTTAAAATAACCAGTTAATAATAACGGATTTAAAAAGTAAATAGTTAAACAATGATACTTTTTTTATTTTTTGCGACTCATTTATATTTTTATATTGGGCATTAAATAATTAATTTGAGATGAATCTTGAATTACCGCTTTTTCCAAATATTTGCTGAAAAATAATAAATATGATGAAAAATAATAAATATGATGAAAAATAATAAATATTATTTACTAAATTTCATCAAATCTATAACAAAAAATTTACCATGCTCATTGCATGTTTGGAAATTCATTGTATCTTTGACTAAATATGAATTTCTTTTTAAAAATTCTTGACATTTTCAAATTTGTTTATTTGTATACACAGGATAATCGAAAACCAGTCTTATTTAAATATATTATTAGTTATCAGTTAATTTTAACTGAGAAATTTTATTGGCGTAGAAAAATTCGCATCATTTTTACTAAAACACAAAAAAGATGGATTTAATTTTTTTTATGGAAAATTGTTCCCTTTTTAATGAATTTCGCTGTATTTAAAATCAAATGTTCATACTTGTAATCGTAAGCAAATTTCTGTTGTTTTGAATAGTAAAACTTAACCGTTAGTCAATGAACTAGTTATTATATGGACCTCAAAGGGATCTTAAATGGACAAACGCCTAGATTCACTTTTGCCAATTATTTAATAAATTAACAAAAATTTTGCAAATCGATTCGTTGAAAATTGAATCAAATTTAAAAATTGAATCAGATTGAAATATTGTATTAAGGAATTGTGTTTTTAAGGGTATAAAACATTAATGGCTATTTTTGGCAATAATATCAAGAAAAACTGTTAATTTGGAGGAAAAAGGACTCAAATCTGAATAGATGCAAATTTCGCAAGAAATACCCAGGATTAAAATTTCAAGGAACATTTAATTTTAGGATTTTTCTGAGTGTATGGATATATATTTTTGGCTTTAATGTAATGGGTTGTTTTTAGTTTATCATAATTTTTTCTTTAACGATTCTCTAATTTTTAATATCTAGCATATGGTATTATTTGGGGATTATGTTCAGTTGCTCACAGTGAAAATGACCCGCCCTGTAATATATTATTTTTGGTTTAAAATTTACATAAAATAAATTATAATTTTAGACGAAAGTATATTTATTCTAGAGCTTACTCTATTTGGTATAATACAAATTAAAAACTATGGAGTAAGGCATTAACATTAGCAAAACAATTACAAAAAAGTGAAGAGAAGACGATAATTAATCTCACAGTGAAAAAGACCCACTCAACAAAACTGGCTCCAGTAACGGTAATTTTCCAAAATTTTCATGAAATTCCTCTCCAAATTTTTTTTATTACTTTTAGTAAATTAATTAAACTTGTTTTTTTATTATCAAGTGGTTGTTGTAAGCATTGTAAAAGAGTTTTGGAAAATGGGTCCCCACACCTCTATTGAGATGCGAAAATTGGTTTTAGAACACTAGAAAAACGGTAAAAGTCAAAGAGAAATAGCGCAAATAGTCAATAAATCTCGTTCAACAATCAAAAATATTATAAAAAGATATAATAATGAAAAAAGAGTTATTAGTAAGCCAAGAACTAGCACAAACAAAATAATTTTCTAACCGAGATGAGCGGTGGATTGTCAATAAATCTAGAAATAATCCAAGATTGAGTGCACCTAAACTCACGGATATGGTGGAGCAGCATTTTAAAATTCATTGTAATCCTGAGACAGTTCGAAGAGTCTTACGTAGAGCTGGATTAAATGGTAGAATTGCGAGAAAGAAGCCATTCATTTCCAAAAAGAACAAACATATTCGATTGGCTTTCGCTCACAACTACCTAATGAAGGATATTTCGTTCTGGAACAATATTTTATTTACTGATGAAAGTAAATTTAATCTTTTTAGTTCAGACGGGAGAGGTATTGTATAGAGAAAGGCTAACGAAGAAATGCATCCCCACCATTTACGTCCCACAGTTATGGTTTGGGGTGCTTGTTCCGCAACAGGGGTCGGTAAACTTCATTTTATTGACGGAAATATGGATAAACATCAATATTTAAATATTTTAAAAGAAAATTTACAAATAAGTGCCGAAAAACTGGGAATCGCAGATACATTTCATTTTTATCAAGACAATGATACCAAACATACTGCAGGAATTGTAAGAGAATGGCTGCTCTACAATTGTCCAAGAGTTATCAAAACGCCTCCACAATCTCCAGATCTGAACGTCATAGAAAATTTGTGGCATAAATTGGATACCGAAATAAGAAAACATGAGATTTCGAACAAAAATGATCTTAAACGAGTGTTATTGTCGGAATGGGAAAACATTAGTCCTAAATACACGAAAAAACTTGTGGAATCAATTCCAATTCGATTAAAATCTGTAATACAGCAGAAGGGCTTCCCAACGAAGTACTGATGTAGATTAAATTCAATTTTTAAAATATTTTTTGTAAACCATCAATATGATGGGTCATTTTCACTGTGAGATGAGTTATTATTTTCTTTTAACTTATTTGCTTTTTTTTTGTTGTAGTTAATGAATTAGTACATATTTTTGTTTTATTGCAATTAAAAATAAATCAAACTTTAAAATAAATATGATTCCGTATAAATCTATCACTTATTTTAGAGCAAATTTTATAACGAAAACTGTTATATGAAGGGTGGGTCATTTTCACTGTGAGTAACTGGATCTATAAGTAGCCACATTCATATTGTTCGCTGGTATTTTTGAGCAGAAGTTGTGACATGGAACATAAAGGTTAATAATGTGTAGGTTAGGTTGCGCCCAAGGGCGCATTTTCACCCGGAGACCAATGCGGTCCATTGTGAGTCCCTTCAGTATAGAGAAAGAAGAAAGAGAGAGAGAGAGAGAGAAAAAAAAGTTGACAAGTTCGAAGAAATAAAGATACTAGTACTTAGAATGTGTATGGTTAAAATCTTTGACTTAGTGTATATCATTTGAAAGCTTACGACAGTACTTTCAGCTAACGCAATCTATGTTATACAGATTTTATGGGGTATGTTCGATGTGGCTGAGTAAAGATTTTCTGCATAGACGACCTTCGGCCACTCATAGGGGGTTTCTATTATGTAGTATGCCCATATTAAGACTATTTTGATACAGACTAAATTAATAAATAGATAAATGAACATAGACAAAATGTAGTTCGGATAAAGCGCTGTCATAAGTTTTCCAATATATGTACATCAGGGTTATAAATTTTAGTTTTTTTGCAAATATATAATTTTACCTATCCAAACCGTAAACTACACAAAAAATCATAAAGAATAGCGATATTACTTTTTCCGATTTTCGAAAAAGCTTCCGCATAAACCTTCTTGAAGTTTGTACTATATATTTTTTATTTTTTTTTTATTTATTTTATTAAACATATAATTACAAATTATATCTTAATTCCCTAACCGAGCACTAGCAGCGAAGGCCTTCGGCTCGTTGTATCGAAAACAGACCAGAGCCTCTGGTGGGAATCGAACCCACGACCCCCGCACTGATAAGCTAGCACGCTACCAACTAGCCTACCGGGGCGCTTTATTTATTCCAACTGAAAATTAATATTTCAGCAAAAAGTTCAAATAATTTGAATCAAATAATACATGTTGTAATAAAACTTAGAAAAAGACATTCCACCAGAATAAATTTTTTATACAATTTATTACATTAAAATCATTTTAAACCAGATTTAATACATAACATATTAAGTTTATCCGTAGTAACAGCTTTTGTGAGAAAGTCTGCTACCATATTTCCAGTATCTACATACTCTAAAATAATTTCTTTAGTATCTAATCTTTCCTTAACAAATCTAACTTTGAGATCAACATGTTTAGTTCTATTTGAATATGAATTATTTTTCGCTATATGAATAGGACTTTTGCTGTCGCAATACAGTATAATCGGCTCTTGTGGACCTTGGACAAGTTCCCTCTGTAGTCGCTGTAACCATATGGATTCCTGCATAGCTGACACCATTGCCATGTACTCCGCTTCGGTTGATGAGAGGGCCACAGTACGTTGCCGCCTTGTACTCCACGATATTGCGCCACTTTGTAAAGTAAACAAATAGCCAGTAGTTGAGCGCCGGTCGTCGATATTGCCTGCCCAGTCCGCATCACAAAAACCAACTAAGTTGCTTGATTCAGATGTGTATGTCAGGCCTTTATCGGTAGTACCCTTCAAATATCTCATTACTCTCTTCAATGTGGCCCAATGAGATTTACCTGGATTTGAATTAAATCTGCTCAACAAATTCACTGCGTAACTAATATCTGGTCGAGTGATCTGAGAAGCGAATAAAAGACATCCAACAGTCTGCATATATGGAACCTTTGCCATTTCCTTTTTCTCATTTTCATCGGTTGGGCTCAATTCAGATGTTAATTTTTGGCCAACATCCATAGGTGTCGATACCGCCTTGCATTCACTCATTGAAAAACGATTCAATATTTTTTCGATATATTTTGTTTGATCAATCCTGATTGTGCCACTTTCATTATCACGCGTGATTCGTACACCCAGAACAGAGAACGCTTCACCTAGATCTTTCATCTTAAAGTTGGTGGCTAAATCCATTTTTAGCTGATTGATCCTATTCATGTCGTTGCAAAACACCAAAACGTCATCTACATATATGGCCACATAAAGTATTTTATCGCCATTGGTACAATAATAGACACATTGATCTACTTCACTACGTTGCAAACCAAGCTTCAAAAGCACTTCATTCAGTTTTTTATTCCATACACGGCTAGACTGCCTCAAGCCATAAAGTGATTTTTTCAAAGAACAAACTGGACCGCTGCCATCGTCGAAGCCTTCTGGTTGTTCCATAAAAATCTGCTCCTCCAGGTCACCATTCAGAAACGCCGTAACCGCATCTAGTTGATGTATCATGAGTTTATGTTTGGCTGCCATTGCAAATAGAAAACGCAATGATGTGTAACGCACCACAGGTGCAAAAGTCTCATCGTAGTCAATGCCCTTTCGTTGACTGCAGCCTTTTACAACCAATCTTGCTTTGTGGCACACTTCATCGCCATTTGCATTAACTTTCGTTTTATAAACCCACTTGCATTTAATGGCCTTTTTATCTCGAGGTAAATCATTCAGACACCAAGTATTGTTCGCTGTGAGAGATTCCATTTCAGAAATCATCGCCGCTTTCCATAAATCAGTTTTTGATGAACAAATAGCCTCATCAAAAGTTTCGGGGGTGTCACATTCAGAGTGGCTAACACATAAATTGTATCTTCGTAAAGGTTTATTTGCAATTCGCACTGAATGCCTAGGTGTACCGATTTCATTTTCAAAGAGCTCATCGCTGCTGCTAGTACTGCTGCTGCTTTCGCTGTTGTTTTTTCTGCCAACTGCGTTCTCAAACCTGTCACTTCCGAAGCCAATGAAGTCTTCTTCTTGATCTCCAGTTGACAATTCTACATCACATTCTTCTTCTTGATTTCCAGTTGACAATTCTACATCACATTCCTCCCCTGAATTGTTAACTTCATCTTCAACACCAATATCAAATACGGTAGAATTACGATTAGTAGAATTATTTTCAGTGACACGTACCTTATTATTGTTTTCGATGAAAACTACATTTCGGCTGATGATAATTTTTCTAGTATTGGGGTCCTGAAGCCTGTACGCCTTACTATCGTTGCTATAACCCATTAAAATGCACTCTGTAGATTTTGAATTTAGCTTACTACGATTCTGCTTTGGTATATGCACAAATGCTCTACTGCCGAAAACACGTAAATGTTTTAAATTAGGTTTTCTACCCGACCACATTTCCTCCGGAGAGCTTTCGTTACCACGGCACGGCACACTTCATCCAACCCGCGTCCAAAAGCATACACCTTACCCGTTCCATTATTGTGCGGTTAATACGTTCCGCCACGCCATTTTGTATACGGCGTATACGGTGCAGTTTTCTGATGCTGTATACCAAAATTTGCCAAATATTTTTCAAACTGCTTGCCCGTATATTCCGTTCCATTGTCGGTACGAAAAATTTTGATTTTTGCATCACATTGCTTTTCGGCATACACTTTGAATTTCTTGAATTCTTCGAAAACATCAGATTTGTGTTTTATTGGCACAACAAATACTTTACGTGAGTAGTCGTCTGCGAAGGTCAAAAGAAAACGATTTCCAGAAAAGGATTTTGTTCTGAGTGGACCCATAACGTCCGAATGCACAATCTGTAGCAAACATTTTGCACGATGACCCGTCTCTTTGAAAGAAGCTCGAGTCTGCTTACCTTTTATGCAAACCACACATTTTTCGTTTATGACGTCACCACCACATCGTATGCCATTCGACGAACCCATCACCTTTTTTAAATTGTTGTCACAAATATGTGCAAATCTTCTATGCCATAATTCAAAATCATTTGACGCCATTAATGCGCTTTCTTCTTTGTTTACATTCACAACACAACTCAATTTGTATAAATTGTCAAAAGCTTTTGCTGTTGCAAGCAGTTCGCCATCATTGTTAAAAATTTGACATTTGTCATCTTCAAAGACTACTTTATTGCCTTTTAATGTCATTTGTCTGACAGAGAGCAAATTAACCGCCATTTCAACGTCTCTTAGAAAAGCTTTTGTTTCTTTCCCGCCTGACAACACTTACATCTCCCTGTTTGCAACCACCACATGTTTATCATTTACCTTCTTTGAATTGCGCAAAATACTTTTTGAATTTGTCATGTGCGATGTAGCCCCTGAGTCTACATACCACTCATAAATGTTGTTTTTATTTTTTGTTGTAAATAAAGAAGATGATGAAAGCAAAGACGCTGCTAACGAAGTTTTTTCTTCTGAATTTTTCTTTTTTGAATATTTTGAATTTGTTTTTTGCGGACAATTTCTTGCGATATGCCCTTCTTTTTTGCATGCATAGCACTTGGGTTTACGGGTGTTATGTTTCTTATTAGAAACCAAGGCTTTATCCTCCACCTTTGGGCAATCAAATTTTGCATCTTGCAATAAAAGATTTTTAACCATATCAACACTTAACTTTGCTTTTGAGTTTTCCACTGCCATTACAAGGGGTATGAATTCCTCTGGCAATCCCGCTAGCATAAGTGAAGCAATCAACTCATCATCCAATTTCAAACCAGTTTGCTGTACCTTCAACGACATCATTATTATTTGACTTACGTACTCTTGTACATTATAAAAATCAGATAATTTCAGCTGCACCAACCGCTTAAGAAGTTCGACCTTTCTGGTCAGACCTGTATCCTCAAATGCATTCAACAGTGCGTCCCATGCTTCTTTTGCGGTGTTTGCCGTCGCTATATGAGCAAAATTGGCAGGCTCTATCATGAGTGTAATTTCAGCAAGTGCGCGTTCGCCTTTTTCTACATCTTTGTCAGTAGGAGTTCCACTGAGGCCAGATAACACTATTTGCCAACAACCTTTCAGCACCAAATATGATTTCGCATGCCGTTTCCAAACGTCGAAGTTTTCTCGCCCACGCAATTTGTCAAATGGGGTAGACAAATTATTTGAAGCCATTATTTCGTTGTTATTTACAGTTTTGCAAAATAAAATCAAGAAATCACGAACAATCCAATCAAATTAAAATGTTTTTATTTTTCTGCGCGTGTTTAGCCCATAACCTGTTGTAATAAAACTTAGAAAAAGACTGCCATTTTATTTATGCTTCAATATTTCATTACATGACATAGTGATAAAAAACTTACAACTACTTTGTATAAATAGGTTATTCAAGTATTCGCAACAATACAAGATCAATTTTAGCCACAAGATTTAAAATTTGAATGTTTCGCGTTTTTTGTTAAAAAATATTATTGAATTTTTTTTGCGATATTGTTATCAAAATTTACAGAATGACGAGCACAATGCGTAAAAATAATAACAATGATTACATACACTTAATTCTCTGACGATGACATGCAATTTTTGCATGAGCTCGGAATGGCTTTCAGGTACTTCGAAATAATAATTATTAAATAAAATAATTATTAAATAAATTAAATAAAATAATTAAATAAAACCATACATAATAAGCAACGCTCGCTAGAATTCTAGAGCAATTCTTGCGATTTTAGCATTCATTCTTATACCTAAATACCCAGCCGATTTATATGAAGTATGCCAGTTTATAAGCGGTCCATGGTATGATATTTGGTTTTCAGATCGTTTTCGCGAAGATAATTTTGCATTCTTAAATTTATCTTTGACGCCGTTTAAAAAAGCTTATGAGTATTTTATCAGATATCGGGTAGTGGCAAAATCGTTTATACCAAAGCAGAAGCTTTGTAATATTTGTGCAGAACGTGCCATCAAAATGGTTCAAGATATTTACCCTTTGTGCAAATCAACACAAACATTAAATTTAAAATTCATATTATGCAATAATTAAATATAAGAAATATTAATTATTTCCTTAACTATGCACATATTAATTTATTAATAAAATATTTTATTAAAAAAATATCAGAGTACTTTTAAAAATTGCAAATGACTTGAAAAAACGATTTTTTTATTAATACATTATTGCCCATCACTTGGTGATAGGTAAAATTAAAAAAAAAAAGTTACGACCCTAATGTACATTGTACATAATGTCTTTATCTATTAAGGGTTTACCAAGTTATTTTGAAAAAATATTTCCAATTTTAGAGCCTCCCTACTTCAATTGAATTCAGAGTGGGCTCTTTAGTCGATTAACATTTTTTTAGACATTTATATTTATATTTTTAGACGTTTATATTTTTATTTATTTGTTTATGTCAAACTTTATTGCATTCAATGAGTTTGGAAGTTTAAATTTTGATTTGCGATCTTAGCCAAAAGTTGTGATCGGATCAGAACAAAATATTTGAAAAAGCTTTTTAATTTTGTTTTATTTGTTATGACTTTTTTTTAAGGTTAATTACCGAAACGAATACGTTAATGATAACGGTTTCGGTATTTGGCACGTACCGTTTTTACAAATTACATTAAAGCGTCCAAACCAAATCAGTATGTCGGCGTTAGGAGTGTGTTAAATTTGACAAAAATATCATATGAAACAACTACAATTTTGTATGTTGATGTACAACTTTCTTTGACTTTGCAAGGATGTAAAATATTGTTACGATTTTACCTTTTGAAATTTTTGATTTATTTTCTTGTTAAATAAATTAATTTCTTAATTATATAACTTTATTTGATCTTATTTTAATATTAATATCTTATTTATTAAGCTAAAGATCTTTTTTTTTATAAAAGATCTTTAGCTTAATAAATGAGATATTAATAAATTAATTTCCAAAACGTCGTTGATAAGTTTAGACTTGCTGCACTCAGTTTCAAATTCTTTTTTAAAATGGTCAAATATCCCCATCTATCCATTTTGGATTCAATAAATTCCAGCTGACCCACACCACCAACCGCCATACAGCCCCATACCAAAACTCCACCACCTCCGTGTTTGACTGTGACAAGATTTTGCTTTTCAAGCGCAGTTCCTGATTTGCGCCACACAATTTGACGACCTTTTATACCAAAAATACAAAATTTACTTTCGTCTGAAAGTATGACTTGTTTCCAAAATTCTGGAGGCTTGGATATGTAGTTATGGGCAAATTCAATGCTTTCTGCGTATGTTCACAAGTGAAATGAATGGTTTTTGTCGAGCAACTCTACAGCTTTTCGTAAAACTTTTCAAGTAGTTTCGGCACAAATACTTTTCTTAAACGTTTGATTATATTTTCAACAATTTTTCAACATGAAATTCGAGGATTTACCTTTGTCATATTAATTATTTTGGGCTCTTCCCGGACTAATAATATTTCTGGACGCCCAGACCGCGTCTTAGATATTAAAATTCCGGTAACTTTGAAATTGTTTATTACGCGCTGGACAGAGGAATATTTTCTCCCAACAGTTTGACCATCAAAATCCCGTTATCTCAAAAACAAAAAAAGTAATCTGGATTTCTTCCTTTTGCTTTTTGGACTTAAGTATGTAAAGAAGAAATACATTAAAAATCATCAATTGTAAAAATTTGTAAACTGAACTGACTTTATGGAGTATGTGTATGTATGTATGTGTATGTATGGTAGTTTGAAGACATTTATCTGTAAACATATTTGGCCATGTCTTTTTACCAAGTTTTTACTTGTTTCTGTTGAATGTTTTTTTTTTAATTTATGCGATCAAATACTTTATTCGTTGATAAGTTACAAATTACTTGGGAACGATTTTTTGTGTGTACTTTGAATAATAGTGGAGGGTAAAAAAGATTCGTCCGGGCCGAGCGTGACACTAATTTGTTTATGCATGTGATTTTGCACGTGAAATTGTTTGGTTAAAAGTAGCCCTCAAACAATAAATGTTTTTAATTAAAAAAATTACAAAATAAAAAAACTAGTTTGTTCTTGTATTGATTTTTGCTCGTTCAGCATATTTTTGAAAATTTTTTTAGGTCTTTGACTTGATGAGTGTCCGCAGAAATACACACATACAGGGTGTTGTTTTCATATTAGTAGTTGTATTAAGGTTTTTAACTCGGGAACTGCCGGGGCGCAATAACCGGAAATTTTTGGCGATTTTTCATTTCTCGATTTCCGGAAATTAAGAAATCATTTAAAACATGTACAAAAATATACTAAATTAAAAGAGGATAAAAAACCATTTCTATATTGTTTTTAAAAACAAAAAAAAAATATTTTTTTTATGAATACTCTTAATCACATATTAGTGATTCAGAATTCATAGATAAATTTGCAATTTTTTCATTACTTTGCTGTAAAAATAAAAAATTAAATCCTGTTAGCAAAAATATTTATTTATTTATTTGATTTTGTGCACTTAGAAGAATTTTAAATATTCGTAATAAAATCGATTGCGAAATATCAGAAAAAATGGAAGGTAATAGCGAAAAAATTTTACCCACAATATTTTTTTTTTTTAAAGAGAGGTGATACTTTGAAGGATTCTCAGGTGATGAGAAACAATTTTTCACACTGGAAGATCATCCGAATAAGCTAGATAAGGATAGAGTTTATAATGTTTGAAATAAGTAGGTGACATTAAATACATACATATGTATAAGTAAGAAAGTATTCATTGAATGTCACAGTACTGACGCTAAAGAACCTATCACAAAACAATCGCAAAAAACAATACCCTTAAAGTGTTTTGTCGACATTTCTACTTCTTCGACAAATACCAGAACAATAAAACGAGGGCAGATCAATTAGTCCGTGACTTTTTGAATGAAACACAGTTTTTTTTTTGCAAAAAAAAAAAAATAAAAATATTTTTCAACATAATCTTTTAGCTCAATACACTTAGTACAACGTTTCTCCAATTTTTGTACCCCTTCCAAAAAATAGGATTTTTTGAGGTCCATAAAATAGGCATTTGTTTGATCAATAATTTCATCGTTGGAGCTATATCTCTTTTCACCGGGCTATTTCTTTAGATTTGAAAATAGGAAATAGTCACTGGGGGCTAAATCCCGAGAATATGGCGGATGAGGTACCGATTCGTAGCCCAATTCATGAAATTTTGCCATTGAGACTACACACGTGTGCACCCGTGCATTACATTGATGAAAAAAACTTTTTTCTTGGCCATATGGGGTCGTTCTTTTAAATCCTCGTTAAATCGGTCCAATAAGTTGGCATAATATTCGCCGTTTATTGTTTTTCCCTTTTGAAGATAATCAATGTGGATTATCCCGCGTGCATCCCAAAAAACTGTTGCCATCTCCTTATTGGCCTACAAACTTACCTTGGCCTTCTTCGGAGCCAGTTCACCCGAAAAACCCCATTGTTTAGACAGCTCCTTGATCTCCGGAGTGCTGTAATGAATCCATGTTTCATCCACAGTTACAAAACGCCGCAAAAACTCATTCGAATTGCGGTTAAACAGCTCCAGACAATCGTTTGAAGTTGTGACACTATTAAAGGGTGTCCCAAGAAGAACGCAATTTTTAAATCTGGCAACATTCGAAGTGTCATTGTTTGACATTTGAACAATTGTTATTGTTTGCTAGTAGAAGGTACGAGGTTAGTAAAAATGAATCGCTACACGAATGAACAACGCATTCTCATTGTGAAATTGTTTTACCAAAATGGTGAAAGTTTTGCGGCTACAGTTCGCAAATTGCGATCAATTTGGGGTTACAATAATGCTCCAAAAGAGTCAACTGTAAAGAGATTAATGGATAAATTTGCCGAAACTGGGTCTGTTAGTGATGTAAAGACAACAACGCGCCATCGACCAGGTCGATCGACCGAAGATGTCGCTCAAACTCCATCCACCTCAATTCGACACCGAGCTCAGCAAATTGGTGTCTCCAAATCCACTTTGCAGCGAATTTTGACGAAAGATTTGCATCTTCATGCATACAAAGTTCAATTGACTCAGGAACTGAAGCCAGCTGACCATGGACAGCGAAGGCAGTTCGTTAATTGGGTATTGGAGAGACAACATGAAAATGCTGATTTTGCCGATAAAATCATCTTCAGTGACGAGGCCCATTTTCATCTTGATGGCTTCGTCAATAGGCAGAATTGTCGCATTTGGGGTGAGGAAAATCCTCGAGTGATTCGCGAGAAGCAAATGCATCCTCAACGTGTCACTGTGTGGTGTGGTTTTTGGGCTGGAGGAATCATTGGACCTTTTTTTTATGAAAATGAGGCAGGTCAAGCGCAAACAGTCAATGGTGTTCGGTATCGTGAAATCATAACCAGTTTTTTCTTGTCTAGAATTGAAGAAATGAATGTGGAGGGCATGTGGTTCCAACAAGACGGCGCCACATGTCATACAGCCAGAGAAACAATTCAATTGCTGCATCAGTCATTTCCCGGTCGTGTTATTTCGCGTTTTGGAGATCAGAATTGGCCGCCTAGATCGTGCGATTTAACACCATTAGATTTTTTTCTTTGGGGTTTTTTGAAGTCGATGGTTTACGCGAATAAGCCGACGACGACTCAAGCCTTAAAAGAGGAAATTGGACGCTGCATTAATGAAATACCGCAGCATTCATGCAAAACGGTCATTGAAAATTTCATTAAAAGATCGCGTGCATGCCAGCAAAGCCGCGGCGGCCATCTGCACGATATATTGTTCCATACATAACCTCATTCTGTCTACTTTACGATATAATAAAGTTTCACGATTTTTTTTAAATATCTGTGTTTTATTTAAAATTTAAAAATTGCGTTCTTCTTGGGACACGTTTATGGTCGATTGAGAGCAAACGCAGCACCTATCATGCAGACAGCTTTCTTAAATCCAACTGATCATTTAAATTCGAAACCACACTGCCATATGAAATGCCTATGGCATCAACAATCTCAAGCACTTTTACTCTTCGATCGGCCAACACCATATCTTGGATATTTTCGACATTTTCGGGTGTCCAGAACGTTCAGTGTAATTTGTGCTTGTGCGACCACAACGAAAGTCAGTAAACCACTTTTTTACCATTCAAATCTATGGTGCAGAGTCCCCATAGTATTTATCAAGATTTTCCTTGGTTTGATTGACGGTTCTTTTTTCGCAAAAAATAATAATTAATGAGCACTCGAAATTCACTTTTTTTCATTTTTAAAAAAAATGCACGAGGTTGTATGTTTTGAACAGCTGTTAAACGCAAAGTAAATAACGGAACTTGCTCAAAATTTGACAGTAGTCTACTAACAAGTGGTTCTTGATGGGAGCAGTGTTGCATTTCATATTACTACGAGGGAAGTTCGAAAAGTCACGGACTTATTGATTCGCCCTCGTATTTAAGAAATTAAAAAGAAAATAAGATAACTTTTTGCTGCATTTATGAATGACTTGAATTCACATTATAATAAAGTTTTGAAAAAACACACTAAAAAATAAAAATGAACTAGAATTTAGAAAAATTAACTTATTTGGAGGAAAAATTTAAATGAAAACGGCAACAAAGACCAATATTTCCAATATTTAATATAATTTTCCTCAAAATTAAGAAACAAATTTTGCTTAAAATTTGGTAAAAATTTCTAAATTATAGAAAAATTTTACTACTTATAAGAAAACATTAAAATTTCTTTCTAATTAGTTTAAACATCATCTAATATTTTACTGTTAGTTAGAAAATATTTCCTTGGTTTTAAGAAAAATTTTATTTGATTTAAGTTCATTTTAGGGAATTAACTTCCTAAAAACAATTTTTAAACATCAAGTTAAATAGGAGTTCTGTTAAGTTAAAATTATCCTTAAATTTGATTAAAATTTTCTAATAAATGTGAAACTGTTTATATGGTAAAGATAATATATTTAAGCACATATTTTAAAATACTTTACACTCATTTTGTAGGTTTTTTTTCCACTTTCGGAGGACTTCCCACTTTCGGAGGACACTGCTCTTAACAAGCTTTTTGCTATACATTTTTGTCTAAATTATACTAAACTAATGTATTTAAAATATAAATTTCATTAGCAAAAAGGTAAACAAATTAAAAAAATGTAAAGCAGGATATCCTGAAACGTAATAGATTGTGACATAGTCAGATCCTTTTCGTAGTTAATTAACGGTTCTGCTTGAGAGAACTACAAAAAAGGGACGCCCTAAGTGACACACGGCATCTATGGCTAAGGAACACGGGCTGTCCTTTGTCTTCTTAAATTAACTAATTTAAGGAAATTGTTGCAAAAATACAAAATATTACAGTTAGATTTCTTGTTATTATTGGAAAATGAAAAAATGTCATAAGTATATTTTATGACATTTTTAGCGTAAAATTTAATACAAATTTTAACCATTTTTAATATAAAATGAAAAAAAAAATAGTTTTAGTGCCTTCAATAAATATAACGTTTAATAGGCGCAACGTCAATTATGGGAAAAACATTATGCCTTAATGTATAAAATGTGCTTGCGATATTTTGTATTGTAGTCAGCAAACAAAATTATTACATAAAAGTGTAAATTCCAGTTTTGACTCACGCACGATCACGAACCAAAAATTACAATCATTCAAGATAATTTTCTTTGATTTGTTTCCTTTAATAATTTTTTTTCTTGAAAATTATTAAAACTTACTTGTTTGTTTTTAATTTATTATTTTTTTTTGGAATATAATATTGAAAATAATTTAAACATTTTCCAACAAAAAGAAAATACTATACCTAAGTTTATTATTTTTCAAAAATTAGAAAACTTACTTGAAAAAAAAAATATTTTATTAAAATTTATCTGAACTAAGTTGCATGAAAATTTTCTTTACAAAGTATTATTTTTCAAAAATTAGAAAACTTTTACTTGCAAAAAAAAAATATATTTTAAAAATTTATCTGAACTAAGTTGCATGAAAATTTTCTTTAGACATAGTTCGTCAGTTTCTAAAACCAAATAAATTTTTAGTATAACATAGGAAAAAATTTTTTACTTTTTGTTTTTAATTGCCTAAACTAATTTGTAGAAAACAATTGTTAAAAATTAAAAAGTGGTAGACTTCAAAATTGAATTTAGGGGTGGCTTTCTAAATATTAGTTAATTTTACTACTCGCAAAAAAAATGAACACACATTAAGTTCAAGTACTTTCTCATTTTAAGTTAGACACATTTTTTATCTAATTGGGAGTAAATTATGTTCTTAAATTTTTTTAGCTAAACTAAGTTTCAAATTTCTTTAAACTGAGATGTTTTTCTTAAAAATTGATAAATTTTTATTTAATATACTTGTTTTTTTTTCCTAAAATCAAGAAATATTACTTAAGGGTATGAACTATTTCTGAGTATATAAACTATTTCGTGTTAACCCAAACATAGAAATTTGTATTCATTTTAAGAAAACTTTTCTAAGTTTTAATAAAGTTTTACTTAAATTGAGGAAAATTTTTAAACTATTTTAAAGGAAATTTTGGATTAATTTTTGGTTCCTGTCTTTTTTTTTTTGAGTGCCCCTGAAAAGTTTTAAAATTTATATTCAAATCAAACAATTTGAGCGAATTTTTAATTTAGGAGTGAAATCTCTTTATTTATGATGTTTTTTAAAAGATTTAAATGACGCCAAAATTTTTGTCGGTTATACCGACTTCTATTAGCTTTGAAAACGCCAGTTTTGTTATTGTTCTGGTTCACGTCATTAAAATAAAATCAGTCCTTACTTCGTCAGTGTGTGACTACTTTTCAAAAAAAAAAATCATGTTTATCGTGACTAACAAATTTATTTGGCCTTTAGAATCGCTCCACTTTTTATTTTCCGGTAATTAGTTAAGGGTCCACAGTGGCAGTCGATTTCGCCTTATTAAAAAAAGGCTAATAATAGAGTGACAGCACTGACGATTGTAGTTTTCGAAATTTAAAACTAATTACAACACCCGACAAACAAAACGTTCCGTTTACGTACGGTTTTCGGTCCGCCATAAACGGAATATAACTCGGATTCGAATCCGTTGAAAGTCCTTCAATAACAGACCGGTTACGTACCGTTGTGCGTCAGGCATTTACGGATTGTTATTTTGTAAAAAAAGGAATGAATTTTTGATAGTATAAACCCCCCTTTAAAATTAAAAAATACAATAAAAAATGTATAAATAGATTTTAGAAGTATATTAAAGGGTTTACAAAACAAATTTCTATGCCAAAATCATTCTATAAACGTGCAATTAGTTTAAACAAATCATTGTTCTTTTGTATACAAGCAATACTCTTTAGAATAATTTCTATTCTATTCAAATCAGGGATGGAAAACATGGTACAATTGTACTATTTTTTGTACATTTTTACCTTGGTTGGTACCGTGGTACTACCGCGGCTCATTTAGTACAATTTGAAATTTTTAAAAATTTTCAACTGTTAACTTGATAAAACATCATAACATAAAGCAACTTTAAATTAAAAACCTGTTTATTTATTCAGCTACTAAAGTAAAAAATAAAGTCAGTTTTAAGTTGAGCCGGCTCTAAATTGGTGTCACATCAAATGTATCAAATGTTTGCATACACATTGTACTAAAATATTCGGAAGTGGCAACATTGAACAGCTTATTTTAAATTACCTCTCAAAACAAAAAAGTGTATTATTGTTAAAAAGCTATTAAATGCCTTTAAATTTTTTAATAGCAAATCCTGAAAATGTTAAAATGCCCTCCAAGGGAGGCGGTGTGACATTAATAAAAATTAGAGTAAAATTTTACAAAGTTTTGTGGTAATTATACGACTTCATAAAATTAACGATAAATTTTTTTCACCCCGTCAATTTAATTTTTTCAAGTCTTTTTAGTGTCTAAGCAAATCTGACTCAATACGATAAAATTGTTAAAAAAAAGAGGAAAAAATTTTGGTACCGTGAGGATCGAAAAAGTAGAATTTGTTTGTCTGGTTGGTACAATAACAGAAAACATATTTTCCATCCCTGATTCAAATATTTTTAATATTTAGCAATTTGGTGATAAAAAAGAAAAAAATTTGTTCAATGTTTTGGGTTCTATAGTTAATTTGCAAAACAACGTTGCTACTTTAGTTCAATAGTTACGTAGCATTTCTGTCTGTATTCATGTAAAGGGTGATTTTTTTAGAATAATAGAACTTTAAATTGTAGTAAACAGAGAAGACAAAAAAAAAAGCAAAATTCAATGTATTTAAAGCAAAAAAATATTGGCAAAAACCAAGCTGAAGTAAAAAGTTGGGATAAAACTTTTTTTTATTTTTAAAAAAGAAGAAATCTAGCAGAAAATATATTTTTATTAGAAAAAGAACTTTAAGGCAAAAAATTGTGAAAAAAGCAATTTAAAGTTTAAACATCTTAAAAAAAAGCTACTTTAAAGCACAAAACTGGAAAATCCAAAAAAGCTGAAAAAACCAAATATGAGTAAAAATAGCAAAACAAGCAAATTTGTCTTCTCTGGTAATAATTAACATTACGTGTCGGCCCAGAATAACAACGTGATGTATTTTTTCATAAAAATTGTCAATTAAAACGCGCCGAGCGTTGCAGTTGTGATATAGAATCTATTTCATTTTCAAAACGTTTTTACTTATTCTCTTGTTTTTTTGTTTTTAATTCCCGCAGTTCTCGCATCTTAAAAGTATTTTGTACACAAAAAACATATGATGAGTAAAGTTAATATACGATATTCTATGGCTCTTATGTTCTCTTTGTATACTCGCGAATAAAAAACATATAAAGCCATCTAGTATGTTCGTTTCTATATTTTTATTAAAATCATTATTTTTTCTTATTGTTTCATTAAAATTAAAATATAAAAACCAAAAAAAGAAAAAAAAAATGGGTCGGTACTCTTTACACTAAAATAAATATGACAGTTTGTGCAGCCACCGCAGCAAGTCGTAACTTTAGGTGCGCTTTCCCTCACACTTGATATTTTTTTAGAGATTATTTATTGGCATTTATACCAGCTGATACACTAAAAAAAAAAATAGTTGAAAAATTTTGTAAACGGTTTTTAATCTCAATTTACTATTTTACTATTTTTGTACTGATTTTTATACCCTCCACCATATATGGTGAGCTTATAAAGGGTGTCCCAAGAAGAACGCAATTTTTAAATCTGGCAACATTCGAAGTGTCATTGTTTGACATTTGAACAATTGTTATTGTTTGCTAGTAGAAGGTATGAGATTAGTAAAAATGGAGCGCTAAACGAATGAACAACGCATTCTCATTGTGAAATTGTTTTACCAAAATGGTGAAAGTTTTGCGGCTACAGTTCGCAAATTGCGATCAATTTGGGGTTACAATAATGCTCCAAAAGAGTCAACTGTAAAGAGATTAATGGATAAATTTACCGAAACTGGGTCTGTTAGTGATGTAAAGACAACAACGCGCCATCGACCAGGTCGATCGACCGAAAATGTCGCAGCTGTACGTGATGATGTCGCTCAAACTCCATCCACCTCAATTCGACACCGAGCTCAGCAAATTGGTGTCTCCAAATCCACTTTGCAGCGAATTTTGACGAAAGATTTGCATCTTCATGCATACAAAGTTCAATTGACTCAGGAACTGAAGCCAGCTGACCATGGACAGCGAAGGGAGTTCGTTAATTGGGTATTGGAGAGACAACATGAAATTGCTGATTTTGCCGATAAAATCATCTTCAGTGACGAGGCCCATTTTCATCTTGATGGCTTCGTCAATAGGCAGAATTGTCGCATTTGGGGTGAGGAAAACCCACGAGTGATTCACGAGAAGCAAATGCATCCTCAACGTGTCACTGTGTGGTGTGGTTTTTGGGCTGGAGGAATCATTGGACCTTTTTTTTATGAAAATGAGGCAGGTCAAGCGCAAACAGTCAATGGTGTTCGGTATCGTGAAATGATAACCAGTTTTTTCTTGCCTAGAATTGAAGAAATGAATGTGGAGGGCATGTGGTTCCAACAAGACGGCGCCACATGTCATACAGCCAGAGAAACAATTCAATTGCTGCATCAGTCATTTCCCGGTCGTGTTATTTCGCGTTTTGGATATCAGAATTGGCCGCCTACATCGTGCGATTTAACACCATTAGATTTTTTTGGGGTTTTTTGAAGTCGATGGTTTACGCGAATAATCCGACGACGACTCAAGCCTTAAAAGAGGAAATTGGACGCTGCATTAATGAAATACCGCAGCATTCATGCAAAACGGTCATTGAAAATTTCATTAAAAGATCGCGTGCATGCCAGCAAAGCCGCGGCGGCCATCTGCACGATATATTGTTCCATACATAACCTCATTCTGTCTACTTTACGATATAATAAAGTTTCACGATTTTTTTTAAATATCTGTGTTTTATTTAAAATTTAAAAATTGCGTTCTTCTTGGGACACCCTTTATATCAGTTTGTCATTCCGTTTGTAACATCTCGAAATATAGGTCTAAGACCCCATAAAGTATATATATTCGTGATCCTTATGCAATTTTAAGTCGATTTAGCGATGTCCGTCTGTCTGTGGAAATGGCGATTACGACGCGAAGACGCAAGCGGGGGTGCCTATTTTTACCTGGATTGTTGGACGTCCTCCCGAGCAGTTTGGTATTGAAAATGAGCAAAATCGGTCCAGCGGTTAAAAAGATATGAGTGAAAACGTGAAGATACCTCCAAATTTTCCTTACAAACTGGTGTATTTTAGTACAATTTCATAGAAGCGACAGGTACAAAATATATTTTCTCATATTTTTTCATCAGTTGTATAGATATTAATAATATTTTGTATTCACCTTAAATATTTTTCACCTCAAAAAATTTTTTTTCACCACTAAAATTTTTTTTCACCACAAAAAATTTTTTTCACCTCCATAATTTTACTTCAAAAGTTTTTTACATTATTTGTATCAACAACAGTAGAGAAAATTATTTTAGAATATTGGTGGAGGGTATTCAAAGATTCGGCACAGCCGAATTTAAGCCTTTTTTTACTTGTTTAGTAAAAAAATGATTATTTAGTAAATTTTGTTGCTGTTTATATTTTACAAATTACAGACTCTTTGCAGAATATTTACAAATTTTTGTTGCTAAGTTCAGAAATTATTTTAAAAATTTTACTTATTTTTTAAAAAATGGATATTGAAGGAAATGTTATTTCTTGTTTTATCCTAAAAATCCAAAAATATACTTTAAATATTTTTCAAAACAAAAATTAGCAAATTAAAACAACTATTTTTTAAGACTTTGATTATTTTTTCGATAATAAAAAATATAAATTTGTATATTTGAATTCGTAAAGAAATTTCAAAAGAAATTAGCAGCTTTAAAGTGTAACAATCGTATCTAAAAATAATTGAGTTAATTTGTGCATTTTAATAATTTTTTTTTATAAATTAAAATTTTGCTGTATTTTACAATTCATTGAGTTTACGGCAATTTACTAAAATTTTTATATATTATATTATATTTTGATTGTACTAATACTAATAGTATTTAGTAATTTTTTTTTTTGCTGCTTTTAGCAAACCAATTTTAAATTTCACTTTACAAAAAGTTTTCTTAAATTTAGTAACGGCTACTTATTTGTTCTACTAATTTCATTGTACTACACGTCAGCATACATATGTTGCTAAAGCAAAAAAAATACCGGTGGGCTTAAATCACCAAAATTTCCCCTTATAACAGCAAAATTTTCAGTTGCCATTACAGACTTTATTTGGGAAGTGTAGAATTTTCATTCTCACTTTTAATGAATCAATTTTTCTACATTGATTTTATATACATATGTATCTAAAGCAACAGAAAATTGCCTTAAAACGTGATTTGCAAATGGACCTTCACCCATGGTTTCAAAAATGAACCTTGGTGTTGCCTTGGACCCTCTGAAATGTTTTTGAAAAAATTTATATTTTATAAAAAAATCCATATCTCGAAAAAAAAGTTATAATTTTATTGCTTCTACGGAGTATTAATACAGAGATTCCATACATGCCCTTGGTGAATATAGACCAGGTCCGGGGAGATTTCCGATACCCTATAATTTGAAAAAATTTTGCACCTCTGTATAGTTATAAATAAAACTGTAATATTATTATTTTTTTTTAATTTGACAAAAAAATGTGATAAAATTAACAAATTTGATTCCAAACAAATGAGTCTAAAAAACTGGAATAAATTTATTTACAATAAAAAATTTTTCTATTGTCAGTTTCGCCAGTACTATTACATCATAAACTTTTATGAAACGAAACTATAGTTTAGAATTAAGTATACTTAAAATTTGTCTTAAATTTTGCTGAAATTTAAGTAAATTTCAAATTCTTATATTTGTAAATTTGACAAAAATTTTTAGCCTTCAAACCAAAAACACGGTTGTAATTATACTTAATTTTAACTTGAACTTCAGCATAATTGTTTATTAGTAACAAATACGTTTCATGAATTAATAAAAAACTAAGTTGTAAACATATATATTTTTTTAGCAATTTTTTTTTTATTGATAAAGCTACTGAGATTTTTTTTAAGGGAAGCAACACTCAAAAAATTCTTCCTACTTTGAAAAGAGGATAGAGGAGAGATGAAAGATGGTGAAAGATGAAGGGCTTCAAATATGGCAACACTGTAATTGCGTGATAAATCTTAGAACAGTTGGTGCCAGTCATCTGATGGAGAGTTGCCGAAATTGTTGAAGGTTTTAGTTCATAGCCCTGTTATGTTATTTTTACTTTGGTAACCCCACCAAAGGAAAAACCGAAGCAGTTATGTAGTTATGTATGTAGTTATAAGGTATATAAAACTAATACATATTATTTTTCTAAATTGATGTTACCGCCGCTGGGGATCGAACCCGCAAAATCCTGTGTAAAAGTCCAGCGGACTCAACATTACACCACAAAGCCCTCGGGATTTTATATACTCCCATATATGAAACATATATGTCCATATTTGTCCGAAAAAAAACCGGTTCCACATAGTATTTAGTAGCATATTAGTGGTACAACTGTTGTTTATTTGTATTTTTTATTGTAACAATTTAAAGTTTCATTACGCTAAAAGAATCACCCTTTACATAAATTATATAATACACTCAAAAAAAGTTTGTCAGTAACTACATGGCAGCTGTTTGTAGTAATTATTATTTGTGGTATTTAACAATAATTGGAGTGGTTTTTCTATGGAGAAATATAAAAAAACTATTATTACAGTTACTAAATAAAAAACAACTAACAAAAAGTATTGTATCTTCTAACAGTTGCTTAAAGCAGTTAAATACTTAACTTTAAGCGAGTTCAAAAAAAAATTTAAACATCTTATGTTTATAATATTTTCGGTATAATCCAAAGTATGTCAGCAAAAACTTTTTAGGAAGAAACGCGAAAAAGTTACGTAGAAAGTGAAAATGTATAAACGCTGAGTTTTTAACGTTGATAATAACCCTAGTAGAAAGTTTATGTAAATACGAAAAGTAATGTACAAGTGTTTGCCTAAAACCATTTTTATTTACTTCGAGTTTTTTTTTTCTATAAGATTTGAACATTCTTTTTTACTCGAGCACAATCGAAATATATATGAACATACATGATCATATATGAGCTTGTATATGATCACACATTGGCATACATGGTCATATACGTTCATACATGGTTCAATATATGACCATAATTGAAATTTAAAAGTATACGGCCGTATATGGTCATATATTATCATATGTGCTCATATATTATTCATGTGTGACCAATATATGATAAAATTTCGGATCTAAAGATATATGGTCATATATGAGATAATGAACGGTCATATATTGAAACATGTATGGATGTATATGACCATGTATGACCATGATAAACAAGCTTATGTATGATCACGTTTGTTCATATATATTTCGATTTTTACATGGGTAGTTTATATTTGGTATCATTAATATAATCTAAGTTTGAAATAAAAAAATGAAAAATTAGAATGTACTAAAGCATAAAAAACATAATAACTTAAGTACCATTTGGATGTTTTTTTTTAAGTAATTATGAATTTTGAAGTATTTTTCAAAAATATATGTACTTTTAGAATACCTATGCGGTAATTGTAAAAATATTATTATCAACTAATTTTATCAGTTGTTCGTTAGTTACTTTATTAAAGTTATACTTTTTCAGTGGTCGCATTTGAACTGTAATTTTCAGTAGATTCATCGACAAACTTTTGTTGAGTGTATTTCAACTCATTTGTTATGGAGAGCTGTATAATGACGTATTGATCAACAAAATAAAACCATATTCAGTTTAAAACTGGCAGTGATACACGCCACACGATATTATTTTTGTTTTGACAGGTTTTTAGTTTCTTTTTTCGTAAACACGTTACATTGTTTTGGAACCGTGTATATTAACAACAACTTCTTTTTTTTTACCGAAAATTAAATGTTTTTAAACTAAAAAAAAACACTTGTGAAAATAAACATAAATTTTTAAAAAGTTTCAATATAAGTTAATATTGAGAAATTTGGTCAAACTATTGATATGATCTTATTTTATGATCAGAATCATTTTAGACAGTGAATTAAAAAAAGTGTTCAATCAAATTGTTAATGTTTTATTCATAGTATTTTAAATTAATTGCTAATCAGGTTTAATATAAATGTACAGTTTTATGTTTTTTTTTTGTTTGTTATAAGTAAATTAATTCTTTAAATTTTTATTTAGTAACGATTTTGTAAAATTTGCTTTAAATAATTTTCCTATTAATTGTTATTAATTTCGCATTATCTTCTTATTTTCTCGATATTCGAAAACTTTATTTGCGATTTTCTTTTTTTAAATTAAAAATATGCAAAAAGTGTGTATTCGTATTTTCTATAATATCGATCGGATTATTAAATTGCATTGGAATTTCTACTTTTATATTTTGGAAAACTACTTTATCTAAATGTCAAAAAGTAATTTGTATGCAATTTATATTTTAAATGCATTTTTTAAAGAAATATGCATTTGCAAAATTTTTACTAAAAAATGTTTCTTAATTTTTTGTTTTGATCCCGATGATTAACTATTTTTTATGATTTTTTGAAAATAACATACAGGATTTTTACATAATCTTGTTATTTTTGTTTCGAATTAACATTAAATATAAAATTGTGTTGTTAAGGTCCCGTCCCTTAAATGTCTGTATTTTGAGGGAGTATTTCATTTTTAAGATTTGTTGTTTGTATAAAAGATATACCGGTCTAAAAATGTCCACATTTGCTCTCAAATCTTTTCTACAATAGGAATAAAAATAGGGTTGAAATTTTTAACTGCAGAATATTTTAGTACCCTCATTTATCTTTATAATTGCCTTTAAGATGGATGCATTTTAAATAAATTTGAAAATATAGTGTTAAGATCAGTGTTGCCAGAACTTGGTTATACTTGTGGGGAAAAAGCTTAAAAATTACTAAACAATTTTATGAGAAAAATTTTAAGATTTAGTTAAAGAATGACTACTAAATGAGACTAAACAATAACGGACAATCTTATCAGTTACACCTCTCTCTATGGAACAATTTTTGAGCAGCGACACTTTAGAGTAAAATTATTTCCCAATAGCAGATCGTCTCTTAATCCGACGCTGACATTTATATACTAATTTTCATTGTCATTTTGAAGGATTTTTTTTACCTATATATCAAGAACGATTCATGTCCAAAAATAGGACATACAGTTAGGCCCGAAAGTCGGCTTGTTGTGTTGCTCTCATGCTCGTAAAACCAAACTAGATCAATCAATTGGAATATCTTTCGGCAAGTTATCAAAGGCTTCTCGCAGACAGCGGAAGTCAGTGTAAACCAAGTCGTTGTCAGTTTAATTTGATACTTCTAAAACTTTGGAAAGCTCTGATAAGATATCCTACTAAAAAATATTTTTTTTTAAATTTAAAACGGAAATTTTGTTGTAAGGTGAATCGTCTCCGAAATCATATCGACGATTCAAGTAAGTAACAGCATTTCTTAAAAACTGATTTGCTTCTAATTTGAAAGTTTTTTTTTCGTGATACACTCACAATATAATTCCGTTAAAAATAATCTAAAATACTTATTAAATTAGTCGAAAATACAATCAAAAAGAGGACTATTGATTTTTGATTATATTCAGCCCATTTTGATGTTTATTTTCAATCATTGTTTAATAATCGACAAAAGTAGTCTAAGCAATCGAAAGTCGTTTAAGATAACCATCAATTTTTAACTGACAAAACGTAGAAAAATAAAGTTTTTGTGGGTTGTTTTCCAGCTGAAAATTTTTTTTATTGGTATGTAATTATTTTACAAAATCTAAACTAAATACAGGTTTCTAAATTTCTTTGAAACTTAAAAATATTTTTAAATATGTATCAAAACAATATCAAAGCCTTTAGTCAATTTGTATTTAGTTTAGAATTTATTTAGCCACCTCGCACAGGCCTTAGTATACAATTTTTTCTATACAACATATTAATTTAATTAATACAAAAATTATTTTTCAAAACCGGATAAAAAAAATTGATCTGGCACAATATTTAATTTATATCCAATTTTATATTCCTTAATATCTAAATTGTTTCGAAAAATGGCAGATCAAATTAGATCCAGCAATATATTTGGGGATTAAGTAAGATCTAAATTTATCCGAAAAATGACAGATCAAATTAGATCCAGCAATATATTTTAAGGGTTAAGTAAGATCCGAACTTATCCGAAAAATGTCAGATCGAATTGTATCAGATTAGATCCAACAATATAATTTATTTTATTAAAAAACATTGCCAGGATTTGATCTTGGTCTGCCAGAGTTGTAGTGAGTTAAGCACTCAGCAGTATGTGACTGACTTTATTAGACTATCTTCGCGATATGTAATTATATATTAGGAAATTTGGGGAAAAATAGGAAAACGATGAGACTAAATTGGTTTTGAACTTATCTGATTTTTTATAATTATATATAATTATTTATAACTATATATAATAATATACATAATCATAAGATGGAGTAAGAAAAATGTTAAGAAATACATATTATAAGTATATTAAAAAATATTTTTTTATAGGACTTTTGCAAACAAATATCATTTTTTTGAAAGTTTTGTAAAAAAAAATATTAATATAAAATAACAAAGAAATTTATGTAATTGGCCACATTAAAGAAAGTCCATAGAATCTATGTTTTTTTTTATTATAAAGTCCTGAGAATTTTATTTTTTTTTTAATATTATTTTTTAAAAAAGTCCATGGAATCAAAGCAGTTTTTTTGAATAAGTCCTTAATATCAAATTTTTTTTTAGGGAGAACATTTCTTATAGAAATATTCTTAAATTTAAAGAACTTTTTCATAGTTTCGAATCATAATATAACTGTTGGGACATAATTATGGTAAAATTATGGTTATTTTATTATTGAACATATATAATTACAAATAATATCTTAAAACCCTAACCGAGCTTTAGCAACGAAGGCTATCGGCTCGTTGTAGCCAAAACAGACCAGAGCCTCTGGTGGGAATCGAACCCACGACCCCCGCACTGATAATCTAGCAAGCTACCAACTAGCCTACCGGGGCGCTCATAATATAATAACTATATTATTGTACGACTATAGTTGGCACAATCATAATCACAAAAATATATGATGCTCATCGATTATGATTGCCCCAACCATGCTTTTTCTCTGCGTGTGGTCAATTTAGTTTTAAATTGATATACATAAACATTTTAACATTTTTTAAAAATACATTAATTTTTTTTATTACTGTAACATAAATTCAATATACACGCATGTTATGGAAATCGATCGGTTTTATTTCGGTCGATTGCGTTAAAAATTTATTTTTTTTTTATTTTCTTTTTTTTTTTAATGGAAAGTATCAGTATTGAAATCTCAAAAATGATCGATTTGAAATCAATAGATTTTCATCACATATCATATATTTTAGCATTTTCGTATGAAATATGAGAGCCACAGAATAACACATTGGCTGGAAAGTCCGTAGGACAAAGTTTTTTTTTTGGCAAAATTCGACATTATTCATCAACATAAGTCTCCTTCAAGAGCGATACAATTCCTCCAACGCCTTTCTAACATTTCGATACCTTTGACCTCTGTTTTGGCAATACTTCTTCATTCGAACCAAGTCTCTTTCCACCGAGCATTTTTTTGAGGTCTAAACACAGGTCAAAATCAATGGTAGCCAAATCAGGCGAATACGGTGGGTGCGGAAGCAATTGAAAGTGTAATTCGTTTAATTTGGCCATGGTAGCCAACGACTTGTGACACGGCGCACTGTCTTGGTTAAGAGCAAACGCGGCACCCATTTTGAAAATGGACAAATGTTCATGTCAAATAAAGCCGCCAGATTCCTTCGATATCTTAAAGGTTTCAGCTATCTCCTGCATCTTCACTTTTCGGTCTGCCAAAACGATTTTGTGAACTTTTTTGATGTTTTCTGGTATCACCACCCCTTTTAAGCGACCAGAACTTTCGGCGTCATCGGTGTTAGTAGGACTACTTTTAAAGTCAGCAAACCACTTTTCTACAATTTGTCTCTATGGAGTAGAGTCCGAATAAAACATATCAAGTCAAGCTTTGACTTGAACGGTGTTTTTGCCAAAAAAAAAACAATAATAAATCAACTCACGGAATTGTTTTGAAACCATTGTTTTCAAAATCGCAAAAGCAGCGTCTCTAAAACAGCTGTAACATGTTCACTAATCACCGAATTGTCATTAAATTTTGACAGGTATCATTTGAAGGTTGGTAGTTCCAAAAATTATATGGATTTTTTATTAGCGGCGCCACCTATGTGTCATCCTATGGATTTTTCGTCAATTTGTACAAAAAATACTCTGTCAGATTTTCAGTCCAGTCAGATTTTCAAGGTCCAACTACAATTGACTTAAGTGACTTAAGCTTTGTTTTGGTATGAAACAAAATTTTAGAAATTTTGAATTTTTCTTTTCTACTGATACCTAGCTTAAGTCAGATAAGCCAATTGTAGTTGGGCCTTAAGTATTTTTCCGAAAGAAAAACCACAGGATATGAGTAGTTAAAAATATTAAAATTTGTTTGGAAGTTTTTGTGTAATTTTAACAACCATCATGTGCAAATTTAAATAAATCTTGTGGCAACGCTTTCGTTTGCCCAGCAAGTACGTGATTGAATTTAATTAAAGATTTATAAATTGTAAAGAAAATTGCCCTGCAATTTGTACAATATTTATTGTTAACGATCTAACAATTGGGTTATTCATAAAGGGTGCGCTAAGTGTAGTATGCGTTGTATTGTGTTGTATTGGAAACAGAGTAGTTAAAATTTAATTTTAAAGGAAATACAACAAAAGATCATAGAACAATACAACATTTGTATTTATGTTAAGTTTGATATTTATGTTTAAGTGTGCTAACAAAAACAGAAAATCATCATTGAAGGAAAATAAAAATTTTAACAACTCTGTTTTTTAATAGGACGATGCACAATATAATACTTAGTGCACTTGTGAACACTTTTAATATATCATATTGTATTGATAACAATAGTATTCATGTTAACTATTATTTATTTAAATATGAAGAATCAATTACACTGTTCATTTAAATTGAATTAAATTTAATTTTTAATAGCAGTTACAACAAAAGAAAAGCATGGGCCGTATAGAAATTGCATATAGAATATTGCCGGGTCTTAAATGGCTTAAAGGTTACACAGGTCAAGATGCAATTTCAGATTTAATAGCTGGTATAACCGTTGGTCTTACAGTATTACCTCAAGGTTTGGCATATGCCACCTTAGCAGGGTTAGAACCGCAAGTAAGTGCTATTTTTTTTATTTTAGTTGTTATGGAATTGAATATGAAAATCTTTTATTTACAGTATGGTTTATATTCATCATTTGTGGGTGGTATTATATATGCCTTTTTGGGCAGTTGTCGGCAAGTTACGATTGGTCCTACTGCTCTTTTGGCTCTAATGGCCAGTCGTCATACAGGGTTTGGTTTAAATTCTGGTCCCGCATATGCTGTATTATTGTGTTTAATATCGGGTATAGTTGAATTACTAATGGCCTTATTACGTTTGGGTAAGTTTAACATTTAAAAAATATGCAAACAATTTTTTATAAATTGAATTTCAATTAATATTTTTAGGTGCTTTGGTGGATTTGATTTCACTGCCAGTAACTGTTGGTTTTACCTCAGCTACAGCCGTTATTATTGGCACATCACAAATTAAGGTAGGTATATCATTTGCAGACATTTTTGTAAATACAGGGTGGGTCATTTAAAATTTTAAATTTAAATCGGCTATAAAAAGTACTGATTATTTTTTCAAATTTCTGGTTTTATTGGAAAAGTTGAACTTTGTCACTTAAGAATGGAACACAATATCATTCATATGACTACCACGATTTGCTCGGTAGTACCTCAACCGATCAACCCAATTTCTCAAAAATGTGAGAAATATTCAGTTCCCGAGAACGATGATGGTTTGATGTTGATGGATGTTCTTGGACATTCTCAGTCACAACAGCAATGTTTTCGAGAACGTTCACGGGTTGGTTTGTCCAATAACGATCCATTTTCATGAACTCGCCGTTTGTTGCGCGCTTTAATATGGGTTCAAATTTTACTGAGGATCGGAGTACTCCTTTACCTCAAACATTCACCATTGGTAAATCGATTTTCGCGATCGGCATCCCCAATACCTAAACATACAAATTTCTCAGACAGATAGCACTCACATTTTAAATATTGCTTAATATAACTGAAATAAACAGCACATATATCTTAATGTTTTGAAAACTTTGCATTTTTTTTATTTTTAGGGTCTTTTGGGTTTACGTGGAGGATCTGGTACTGGTTTTATTAATACCATGAAATCAGTTTTTATGAATTTAGATAAAGTACGTGTTGGAGACTTTACACTTGGAATTGCTGCCATTATAATTTTATTATTATTGCGGGTAAAGTATATATTTATTATTAATAAAACAATTTACTAATAAGTATATTTAAATATTTTTTTTTATTCTTTAAGAAATTAAAAGATTTAAAATTATCAAACGGTCATACATTCCTAAGAAGTTTTATCTGGATTCTGGCTACGGGACGTAATGCATTGATTGTATTATTATCCAGTACCATTGCCTATTACACGTGTGAAAATAATGATGCCTGTCCATTTATTTTAACGGGCAAAGTGAAATCGGGTCTACCAGATTTTCAAATACCAAAGTTTGAGACCACCATTTTAAGTGTAAATGGAACAGAGGTGAAACAAAACTATCGTGATATGTTAGAGGAATTGGGACCATCTATGATAATCTTACCCATAATTGCCGTTTTGGGCAATGTGGCTATTTCCAAGGCATTTGGTGGCGCTGGTCTCTCACCTACCCGAGAACTTTTAGGCTTGTCATTGAGTAATATATTTGGTTCGTTCTTTTCATCGATACCTGTAACAGGATCCTTTTCTCGCAGTGCTGTAAATCATGCTAGTGGTGTAAAGACACCTATTGGTGGCTTCTATACAAGTGCTTTGGTATTATTAGCTTTAGGCTTGTTGGCTCCCTATTTTCAATTTATACCCAAAGCATCTTTAAGTGCTGTCATAATATCGGCTGTTATATTTATGATTGAGTTTGAGGTGAGTTTTACGATTTTAAAGACCAACCCTAACAATTTATTTAAATATTTACTAATTTCCACCCACAGGTAATCAAACCTTTATGGCGTTGTAGTCGACGTGAATTGTTACCCGGAGCCATAACATTTGTAATTAGTTTGGCAGTGGGTGTAGAAATAGGTTTACTTCTGGGAGTTGGAGCTGATGTAGCATTTTTGGTTTATAGAGTAGCCCGTCCCGTGCTTACAGTAAATAAATTAAAGGTAAATTACATATGAAATCTGTTGAAAAAATTTATAAATTGCCATTTTTTATATAGACTGTTCATGGCATTTCATATCTCCTGATACGACCCAAGCACAGTTCATTGTATTTCCCAGCCATTGAGTGGGTGCGTTCTGGTATATCGAAGGCTTTAAATACTTATGGTTTATCTCCGGTTATTTTGGATTGTTCGAATGTTCATGGTTAGTTAATTTTAAATTTGAAATACATTAAAAATGTTTTGGATTAACATGTTCTTTTTTACTTGCATTAAAATTTAATTTAGACTTTGATTTTACTGCTGCTCGTGGCATTGGTTCATTAAACAAAGAATTATCTAATATGCATGTACCTTTATTTTTATTAAAAGCTTCTAAAGAAATTAATGTTATTTTAAAAGAATCAACTAATGCCGATGTACCAACCTTGGATAATCCGGATGATTTGGAAACGTTATTAGAGCAATGTAAGTACACTCAGAAAAAAAAGTAGTAAAAAAGTTTTTAAACATTTTTCAATGCCACTTCACCATTTTTGTACTGATTTTTAGTAAAAAAAATATTATTTAGTAAACTTTTTTGCTATTTACATTTCACAAATTTCAAAATTTGTTCAGCATATTTGCAAATATTTGTAGCTAACTTTAGAAATCATTTTAGAAATTTTTGAAAACCGATTTGCTAAAATTACAAAAAAAAAAAAAATACAAATTTTAAAAAGTGGACATGAAGGAAATTTTCTTTCTTATAATTAAAACGTATACTTACAAAAATCAATATATAGGTTAAACAAGTAAGAGCGGCTAAATTCGGCTATGCCGAATCTTATATACCCTTCACCATGGTTGGGAAAATAGTGAAGTTTATATATGGACATATATGGAATGGGCAGATTTATATACGGACATCTTTAAGTGGAAATTTACCATTTAGTTTAGTGATAAAACTTGGACTCTGAAAGATTTATGGTTCCCGAAAATAGGTATTTTTTTAGGTTTTGGTCATAACTACTTTCAGCAAATATGTTCTACTAAAGATTTTCGATCTTTGGATATTTTTTAGTTCTAAAAAAAGCTTTTTTCGACCAAAAAAATATTTTTTTACAAATCGTTAAAAGAAATCACTAGAACTGCATGTGTTTTATTTCTACAAAAAAGTTTGATTTAGCTGGCAATCTTGTATTTGGGATTTTATTTCGCTTTTTTATTAAAAAATATTTTTTATTTCTTTAGCTTAATGTTAAAAATTTGAAGGAAAATAGTTTATAATTTTTTTTCTTATAAATTATTATAAGTTATGACCTAAAATAGTTGCACTCAAAGGGAAATTATGTATAAAATTTTCTTAATATACGAGAAAATGGTTTAAAAATCTGTTTATAAATTCTTTTAAATCGGAGCAAAAAATAGAAATAAAACCGTTTGTATTTTGTTTGTATCAGAGGATTTTTATACAAATTTTGATGTTTTTAGCCTTTTTATGGATTATTTAATTATTAATATAAAATTTTATTTAAATTAATTATTTAATGTTAAAAAAAAAAAAATAAAAAAAATCTTAAGAAAATAAAAAAAAAAATGTACAAAAAAAAAAGTTGAATTGTGTCTTGAGCAAGATTCGAACTCGCGTTCTTAGAGAAAAAAAACATTTATGACATAGCGTTTAGACGACTCGGCTATGAAGGCTATATGGAATCATCGTTTATAGAGTTAAATGAACAGTTTTCGTTCAATAGGGATTTGTTTGGTTTTTATTTAAATGATAAATCTTTGTATGTGTTTGTTGTGTGTATAAAAGGTGAAGAGGTGAAAGAAAAGAAATTGATGTGTTTGTAATGCGTTATATTCAACATACATAAAGGGTGTCCCAAGAAGAACGCAATTTTTAAATCTGGCAACATTCGAAGTGTCATTGTTTGACATTTGAACAATTGTTATTGTTTGCTAGTAGAAGGTACGAGGTTAGTAAAAATGGAGCGCTACACGAATGAACAACGCATTCTCATTGTGAAATTGTTTTACCAAAATGGTGAAAGTTTTGCGGCTACAGTTCACAAATTGCGATCAATTTGAGGTCACAATAATGCTCCAAAAGAGTCAACTGTAAAGAGATTAATGGATAAATTTGCCAAAACTGGGTCTGTTAGTGATGTAAAGACAACAACGCGCCATCGACCAGGTCGATCGACCGAAAATGTCGCAGCTGTACGTGATGATGTCGCTCAAACTCCATCCACCTCAATTCGACACCGAGCTCAGCAAATTGGTGTCTCCAAATCCACTTTGCAGCGAATTTTGACGAAAGATTTGCATCTTCATGCATACAAAGTTCAATTGACTCAGGAACTGAAGCCAGCTGACCATGGACAGCGAAGGGAGTTCGTTAATTGGGTATTGGAGAGACAACATGAAAATGCTGATTTTGCCGATAAAATCATCTTCAGTGACGAGGCCCATTTTCATCTTGATGGCTTCGTCAATAGGCAGAATTGTCGCATTTGGGGTGAGGAAAATCCTCGAGTGATTCACGAGAAGCAAATGCATCCTCAACGTGTCACTGTGTGGTGTGGTTTTTGGGCTGGAGGAATCATTGGACCTTTTTTTTATGAAAATGAGGCAGGTCAAGCGCAAACAGTCAATGGTGTTCGGTATCGTGAAATGATAACCAGTTTTTTCTTGCCTTGAATTGAAGAAATGAATGTGGAGGGCATGTGGTTCCAACAAGACGGCGCCACATGTCATACAACCAGAGAAACAATTCAATTGCTGCATCAGTCATTTCTCGGTCGTGTTATTTCGCGTTTTGGAGATCAGAATTGGCCGCCTAGATCGTGCGATTTAACACCATTAGATATTTTTCTTTGGGGTTTTTTGAAGTCGATGGTTTACACGAATAAGCCGACGACGACTCAAGCCTTAAAAGAGGAAATTGGACGCTGCATTAATGAAATACCGCAGCATTCATGCAAAACGGTCATTGAAAATTTCATTAAAAGATCGCGTGCATGCCAGCTAAGCCGCGGCGGCCATCTGCACGATATATTGTTCCATACATAACCTCATTCTGTCTACTTTACGATATAATAAAGTTTCACGATTTTTTTTTAAATATCTGTGTTTTATTTAAAATTTAAAAATTGCGTTCTTCTTGGGACACCCTTTATATGTAAAACAAAGGAATTTTACGGGAAAAATTAGAGGTAGTCCTGGTTTTTTGCTAATATCTCAGCCATTTATCAACCGATCTGGCTGATTTTTAATAGCAAGCAGAAATGGATCACATTTAACAGAAATATATAACAATCAAGTCCTCATAATGCCTGTGGTCTTCGGAAAACCCATTTCAACACACAGACGGACAGACGGACAGACGGACATCGTTAAATCAACTTCGCTCTTCATAAGGACCCAGAATATATATACTTTATAGGGTCTAAGAACAATATTGTAGAAATTACAAACGGAATGACAAACTTCTATATACCCTTCCACCTGTGGGTAAGGGGATAAAAAGGGATCAGAAGTGAAAATATTTTTCACAACCGAGTGTTGTCCAAAAAATAGCAAATAGCACTGAAAACTTTTTTAATTCTAAAAATCAGCCCTTAATTCAATTAAAATTTGACCTTGAAATCCAAAAAAAAAAAATTTAAAACAAAAGTAGCAAATTAAAACAATGATAAATTCGTTTGTTTTTATTATTTTTTAAGGTGTGTGTTGAAATGGGTTTTCCGAAGACCACAGACATGTTGAGGACTTGATTGTTATATATTTCTGTTACATGTAATCTATTTCTGTTTGCTATTGAAGATCAGCCAGATCGGTTGATAAATGGCTGAGATATTAGCAAAACACCACGACTACCTCTAATTTGTTCCTTAAAATCCCTTTTGTTTTATATGTATGTTGAATATTACGCATAGCAAACACATCTATTTGTTGAAATTCTTTTCTTTCACCTCTTCACCTTTTATACACAAACAACAAAACATACAAGGATTTACCTATTTTATTTTTTTTTTTAAACATGACAAATACGTTCAGTTGACTTAACGATTTCGGTCAGTTTTTCTGTACATTTGGTGAACGGAAAGAGGAAAAGTTCCAAAATAATGTGGGCGAGATCTGTGAATTGGGCGTGGCACAAAATAGATTACTTTATATCTTAAGAACGGTAAGACCGAAATTAAAAAATCCATAAATGGGCTAAAAACATCAAATTTTTTATAAAAACTAAAATTTTAGAGCTGTAATATGACCTATGGATACGTCTTATATAGAAAAAGATCGAAAATCTTTAGTATAACATATTTGCTGAAAAAACTTGGAAATATCGGTTCAGATACAAACAAGTTATGCCCAAAACATAAATTATTTTTAAATTCCTATTTTCTGGAACCATAAATCTTCCCGAGTCCAAGTTTTATCACCAAACTAAATGGCTAATTTCCTCTTAAAGGCGTTCGTATATAAATCTGTCCATTCCATATATGTCCATATATAAACTTCAGTTTTTTCCCAACCATGGTGAAGGGTATATAAGATTCGGCATAGCCGAATTTAGCCGCACTTACTTGTTTTTAATTACGTTTATTTTTTAAAAATCTTTACTTAATCTACTACGTTTATAAGACAAATCATCAGTTTCACGTTTTAGCGACCAGCAGTAATTCGCTAGCATTCTGATCTGATTTTTTCCTTCGAACCGCTTTTCCATTGTTGATAGCTCTTGGTGGAAGCGTTCACATTGCTCGTCTCTAAATTGACCCAGGTTTTCTGGGAAGAATTCCAAGTGAGAATGCAAAAAATGTATTTTGATTGACATTCTGCATCCCATTTCTTCATACGCCTCTAGAAATTCACTAACAAACTCAACTTTTAATAAATCAAATGATTTTTATTAACACTTAGCTTATAACACAATTAAATATTTTGGTTAGCTTTTTTAAAGGAAAAATATGTTGTTTTTTAAAGCTGCACCACTAATACTAAATAGTAAACAACTTTTTTGCCAGTATGAAAAAAAGTGACGGTATTATTACAAAAATAATTTAAATAACACTAGGCAACAGCCATTTTGTTATTTGGTTCTAGCATACTTTTTCTCATGGATTTGGACCTACTGAACACGAAAATGAATTTTAAAAATTTTTCTGTCGATTGGTTTGCGAGATACAAATTTTTTAATTTTTTTTTTTTAATTTTTGGAGGTACACTTACTATTTTGAGCATATCTTTAGTCTTCTTTGACCTATTTTATCCTACTACTACTCAAATTAAAGACAATTGAGCCGTCTACAACTTATTCTCAGAAAATTTTCAAATCGGGTTAGTAGTTTTGATGTTGGCGGCTTAAAAAGGTTAAAAAACTGCGTTTTTTTAGTAAAAATGTGGCTGAAAAATTCATATAAAAATTCATATAAAATGTAAAACGCGATGTTAACAGCGATTTTAATTTTTTTACGTATAGCTGACACTTTTCCAAAGAAAATAAGCCCTTACTTAACAAAATCTGATGACAAATGGCCGACTTATTATTTTTTTGGTAAACGACCGAAATTCCGCTATTTCACGATTTTTTGATTTTCATTATTTGCACAGCTTACCTACCCAACGCAAACGAATAAATACATTTGAACTTAATTTAAAATAAACAAATTAGTCTTCGTATATTATTTTTTAATTTATTTACAGCACTACATGCTCAATGTATCGCACAATTAGCTAAACTAACGAAATTAAACTAACTAATTAAATTAAGCAAATCAACGCACAAAAAAATGAGTAAAAACAAAGATATAAGTGTACATTTTATGCCATGTGGAAAAACTGCTGACTTCTTCTTTGTTTTTTGTATTCGCTGCAATCGGTCTCACGTATTAGGGTCCAAATATAGTCACCCATCATAGCCGTGTCATAGTTGCCCTGATAGCGTCGTTCCATAGCCTTCAATTCCTGATGAAAGCGCTCGCCGTGTTCGTCGCTCACGTCTCCTAAATTCTCAGGGAAAAAATCCAAATGAGAATCCAGAAAGTGTATTTTAAGTGACATGTGCACTCCCATGGCTTCATAGTTCTTTACCAGATCCTCAACTATGTCCTTATAATTCGGGCTTTTGTTGTTTCCTAAAAAGTTTTCCACAACAAGCCTGAAGGAATTCCATGCTGCGGCTTCGATGGGTGATAACAGCTTTGGGAATTTTTCATCTTTCAACATTTTTTTTATCTCGGGTCCTGCGAAGACTCCTTCTTTAATTTTTGCCAGCGAAAGGTAAGGGAAAATTGACCGTAAATAGGCAAAAGCTTCACCTTCTTTGTCTAATTTTTTGGCAAAATTTTTAATCAAACCCAATTTTATGTGCAGCGGCGGAAGTATTATATTTTCACGGTTCTCTATTAGTGGTTTGCGCTGAACATTCGCTTCTCCAACTACAGGTTTCGTTCGTACCGGCCATTTTTTTTTATATAATGCTGATCATCAGCGCGGCTATTCCAAAGGCACAGAAAACAGCAATGTCGCGTATAGCCTCCTTGGAGTCCACACTGAATGGCCACAACTTTAAGGTCGGCGCATATTTTCCAATTGTATTTCCTATACTCTATGCATTTCAGCAAAATGTCCATAGTTTCATAGTTCTCCTTTGAATGAACCGCATGAGCAATAGGAACAGATGGCTTTTCATTCCCATTATGTAAGAGAACTGCCTTCAAGCTCTCTTTGTTGCTGTCAATAAACAACCTCCATTCGTTGGGGTTGTGAATTTGGTGAAGCTCTTGGAACAAGCCTGAAATGTCGCTGCAAAAACATATTTGGTCTTTCTTTGTATAAAATTTTGCATACTCCTTGTGACGGTTTCTGTACGCTGATACTTTCACTTCTGAAGCCGCAAATCCACACTGTATCATCCGAGACGCAAAAAGTTCGGATTTCTCCTTAGTGAGACCAAAATCGCGCACCCAATCGTTTAGTTCGGCCTGTGACAGTAATTTTCGCTTTGCACCCGGCTCAAATTCGCTTGCATTTGACTCAGACTCTTCTTCTGACGATTCTGCTTTTTGAAGAGATGCACCAGGGCACACTGGATATGGCACATCATGCGAATGTGGTACTGGAAGCGCAAACGATCCCACTTGAGCGTAGTTCCATTTAAAAAATCTTCCTACCCCACTGTTTGTGGTGAGGCAAAAATAACAGTCTGTGGAATGGCATAGCGGCTTTTTCCACATCATTGGTGTATCGAATTTCATATGGCGGCTAAAATTAAAATAAATTACTATATTCGCTATGTATAATGTGTTTAAATAAAAATTCTTACCTTCCGCCAGCTGCCCAGTTGGTTAAGATTATATAGCAAAGATCACACAGCGACTTAGGTGTCCATGGTTCTGTGATATTTGGTGAAATACCAAAATAATTCAAATAGTGCAATTGTACTGCTGGAGTAAACTTGTGTGCGTGATTTTTTTTTATAAACTGGCCACAAACATTGCAGAAATTGTCTGGATCGTTCAAACACTCGAACACACGTAGTCTTTTACTCATTGTCTTCCTTGCGTTTTCTAAATATTAACTTCTTTACACTTTCACAGACAGTTTTGAAATGCAATTGATAACCGTGTCTCCTTATGTTTAAATATGTATGAGCATGTAGTGCTGTAAATAAATTAAAAAAAAATATACGAAGACTACTTTGTTTATTTTAAATTAAGTTCAAATGTATTTATTCGTTTGCGTTGGGTAGGTAAGCTGTGCAAATAATGAAAATCAAAAAATCGTGAAATAGCGGAATTTCGGTCGTTTACCAAAAAAATAATAAGTCGGCCATTTGTCATCAGATTTTGTTAAGTAAGGGCTTATTTTCTTTGGAAAAGTGTCAGCTATAAAATCGCTGTTAACATCGCGTTTTACATTTTATATGAATTTTTATATGAATTTTTCAGCCACATTTTTACTAAAAAAACGCAGTTTTTTAACCTTTTTAAGCCGCCAACATCAAAACTACTAACCCGATTTGAAAATTTTCTGAGAATAAGTTGTAGACGGCTCAATTGTCTTTAATTTGAGTAGTAGTAGGATAAAATAGGTCAAAGAAGACTAAAGATATGCTCAAAATAGTAAGTGTACCTCCAAAAATTAAAAAAAAAAATTAAAAAATTTGTATCTCGCAAACCAATCGACAGAAAAATTTTTAAAATTCATTTTCGTGTTCAGTAGGTCCAAATCCATGAGAAAAAGTATGCTAGAAACAAATAACAGACAAAAGTTTGTTATTTGTGACCTAGTGTAAATAATGCCTTATTTACTTACAATAGAGTACTAACCTATACAGAGTGGTTTTTTCTTTATTTCTCCTTCGCACTTATGTCTTGTTTGTATCATACTAGCTCTTTTTTGAGTACACTCGTATAATAAGTCCTAAAGCTAGAACTGTAATTGACCTAAGTTCCTTAAGTTGGCTTTGGCATACGCCAAACTTGAGTAACAATCTAAAGTAAAAAACAAACAATTTTTAATTTCTTTGTTAATTGAAACGCAAATAATAAAACAAAAGTTAATTTTAATTAGGCTTTAACGGCGATTCGTTATCAAAAATAAAAAAAAAATTTTAAGATATTCTAATATCTCTTTATTAGAAAAAGTACTATAACTTTGTCAATATTTAACCGATTTACACGAACAAAAAGAAGGACACTGACTTTAAGATTATTGTTGTTTTAAAAGAAGAAAATGAAAAAGCTAAAAAAAAATTAACAATTTTTATATTATTGAAAAAATCTCTACACATTTATATAAATAGTATACGGGAAGTATATATATTTGGAAAGAGCGCGTTCATTTCTAATTAATGCCGTTGACAGTTTCGAAATCGGTTAAAAAATGACTGAGTTAGAAAAGTTTAAGTGCGGCAGTTCAAAAAAATACTCTTTTCCCCATATCTCGAAATTTTTAGGGTATATTGTAACTTATAAAACCGGTTATATAATACACTCAGCTAGGCCTTTTTCAGTGTAGCACAGTGTTATTAAGTGTAAACCGAAGTATCCTATTTAAACGTACCATAAATCTCTGAAGATTCATTATATTTACTGGAACATTAAACATACCACGCCTTTTTCAACCATATTTCAAATTTGTAAGTTTTGTATACAAACGACCTTTTTTCGATGTTTTATAGAATTCCTAAAAAACATTAAATTAAACCGTTAATATTTGAAAGTTTAAAAGGCCATTCACGCAAAGATTTAAACAAAATTTAATACCAAAAACACATCTAATCTAATTATTTTGGTAAACTCAGTTGCTCAGAATTATCAGATGATTCAGTGGTACTTACAGTTATACCATCTGTATTAAAAGCTTCTACTTCCATAGAAACTTCCATAAAATCCGGCTGAGTACTTACTTCCTCTTCCACACTGCTAATCTCATTGTAAGGTCTCGAAACATGCAAATTTAAATGTTTTTTATATCCTTGTGAGTTATTAAAAACTTGACCGCATTCTGTGCAAAAAAAACTCGCCAACGGTTTTTGCTCTATGTTAAGCTTTAAGGTGTGCAATTAAATTATTCACTGTAATGCAATTTTTTTTGAACTTAAAGCACTTCATCTTTTTTTAATAAACAGTTTTAATTTAATATTTTTAATGTAAGTTCTTTTATTAGTTAATTTTTAAGTGTGTAAAAAATATAGTGTATCATATTTTTTACACACTTATTTTTCTAATTTAAAAAATATAACCTATATTACCGCCGTTTGTAATTAATTTTCTTTTAAAACCCACTTTTTCAACCACTAATCCACGGTAAGCTAAATTTTTTATAAATTGAAAAATTTACAAATATTTTGTTTTATTAAAAAATTATAATTGAAAATTTTCAAACGCTTTTCTCCAAGCTATCTAGATTTTAAAATTTTAAAAAATTATAAAAATATTCATACATGGTAGGAATTTGTTCATACACATTAGGTCTACGAGGTAATTTTGGGTAAAGTCTGGTGAAATGAGAGTAAGCAAAAAATTCTCTCACAAAATACCCAAAATACTGCGCACAAAAACACATTTCGTACCCAAAAATAAACGTCAAATTTATTCATATTAAAAAACACCTTAATTAATAAATATATTTGAAATGGCAAATAAATATTTACATTTTAAAATGTATTTTTCATTATTAAGAAGAAAAAGTTCTTTATAGTAAATTTTTTAATTAAGTTTAATTTGTTCACAAATGCAAAACAGCTGATTTATTAGCAGCAGGTGATAATTTCACAGTTTTACCATTTTACCCAAACAAAAAGTACGGGTAAGTTCTGGTAAAAAGAGAAACACAATTACTCTCTCATGAACGCTCTCATTTATCCAATTTTTGTTACAAGAAACGCTTTCTGGTAAGATTGGGTTCCCGCGGGCACCCGCGGTAACGTACGTCGAACGCACCTATTATGAATTCAAATCAATGAAACCCATTCCTACTATTTATTAACATTTTTCGTTCTGTGTATAACTTCACCCATTTATGAAAGATCCTTTAATGTGAGGATAACTGGAATTTGGAATTCACTACTTAGATACCTTAAAAAATTCGTTTTTTCAAAGGCTACGTTTTAACGCAAATTAGTAGAGTATTTCGCATAACAAACACATCCATTTGTTGAAATTCTTTTTTTTCATCTCCACCTTTTATACACAAACAACAAACACATACAAAGATTTGTCATTTAAATAAAAACCAAATAAATTTCTAATGAACGAAGACTTTTTATATATGTACCTCTATTAACGATGATTTTGTGTGAGCTTCAATAGCTCAGTTGTCTAAACGCAATGTCACAAATGCTTGTTTTTCTCTAAGGCCGCGGGTTCGAATCCTACACCCGCTCAATTCAACTTTTTTTTATACAATTTTTTTTTTTATTTTCTTAAGACTTTTTTTTTGTTTTTTTTTAACATTTAATAATTAAATAATCCATAAATAGGCTAAAAACATCAAAATTTTTATAAAAACCCTCTGATACAAACAAAATACAAACGGTTTTATTTCTATTTTTTGCTCCGATTTAAAAGAATTTATAAAAACATTTTAAACCATTTTATTTCTCATAATTAAGAAAATTTTATACATAATTTCCCTTTGAGTGCAACTATTTTAGGTCATAACTTATAATAATTTATAAAAAAAAAAAATTATAAACTATTTTCCTTAAAATTTTTAAAATTAAGCTAAAGAAATTAAAAATATTTTTTAATAAAAAAGCGAAATAAAATCCCAAATGCAAATTTGCCAGCTAAATCAAACGTTTTTGTAGTAATAAAACACATGCAGTTCTAGTGATTTCTTTTAACGATTTGTTGAAATTCTTTTCTTTCACCTCTTCACCTTTCATACACAAACAACAAACACTATTCTAGAGCTGTTATATGACCTACGGATACGTCTTATATAGCAAAAGATCGAAAATCTTTAGTATAACATATTTGCTGAAAAAACTCGGAAATATCGGTTCAGATACAAAAAAGTTATGCCCAAAACATAAATTTTTTTTAAATTCCTATTTTCTGGAACCATAAATCTTCCCAGAGTCCAAGTCTTATCACCAAACTAAATGGTTAATTTCGTCTTAAAGGCGTCCGTATATAAATCTGTCCATTCCATATATGTCCATATATAAACTTCAGTTTTTTCCCAACCATGGTGAAGGGTATATAAGATTCGGCATAGCCGAATTTAGCCGCTCTTACTTGTTTATTCTAAATTGGTTTTTAGTTTTGAACGTGAACTTTAACAAATTTTAAAAAATTATTTAATATGAAATATCGTGACAACCAATAGAATGAATGCATGTACCGAGTTTTGTGAAGGAGGTCATGTTTAAAAGTTACTATTTTTGTATACATTCAGTTTGGAATGATACTATATATTCCGAAAAATTTAAATTGTGACCTAAAGACTATCCGCCAGATTTTAAAACTGCCTGGTTTTGCTTTGTTTTTGCGGTAAATTATGTTCGGAATTTCCATATCAAGATGACATTAGTTCACTTTAAGAGTTTACGAGTAGAATTATTAAGGGTTTTCACTCTTGGTAGTATATTTACAACCCTTGTATATTTACAACGATTTTATACTACAAAGCGTGAACGACTTTTTCGTGTATTTACTTCCCGCATAAATACAGCTATTGTAAATTAATCAATCAGCTGATTTTTGTTTTGTTTTTCATCTATTTGAAAACATAAAATATCACAAAGAATTTGAAGTTAACAAAAATGCCTATAATTTCGGAAAAATATAAACTTACAAATTTTTTAGAGCAAAATGCAATTAACCAAATAGAATTTGCAGATATTCTGGGCTTGAAGATACGGTATTACATGTAATAATAAAAACCAATAGCTGCTGAATTTTACTATCGGTCCATCTTTTATTACTTATTTTTTCACGCTTTTGTTTTAAGTTGGGTTTTTCATGTGAACACATTAGGTGTGTTCGACGTACGTTACCGTGGGTGCCCGCGGGAACCCAATCTTACCAGAAAGCGTTTCTTGTAACAAAAATTGGTTAAATGAGAGCGTTCATGAGAGAGTAATTGTGTTTCTCTTTTTACCAGAACTTACCCGTACTTTTTGTTTGGGTAAAATGGTAAAATTGTCAAATCATCAGCTGTTGCTAATAAATGAACTGTTTTGCATTTTTGAAAAAAATTAAAGTTAAATAAAAGTTTACTATAAACAACTTTTCCTTCTTAATAATGCAAAATACATTTGAAAATGTAAATATATATTTGCAATTTCAAATATATTTATTAATTACGCCGTTTTTTAATATGAATAAATTTTACGTTTATTTTTGGGTATGAAATGTGGTTTTGTGCGTTCGCAGTATTTTGGGCATTTTTTGATGTTTTGCTTACTCTCATTTTACCAGACTTTACCCAAAATTACCTCGTACAGACCTATTAAGTGTGTTGGGGCACTCAAAAATTTGTATAAATTCGTACAAATTTGTAAAAGGTTTTACTGGAAGGTGTATGTTTACACAAATACTTAGAACTCACTGATTTTAACTGGATAAATTTATGCCAGTAAGATTTGAAAAAATATATTTGAAAAAACAAAGAATTTGTAAAAACACATTAAATATTTTTTTATAAAAGTAAAAGAAATATGTAAATATCAGTTTTTTTACGATGGAATGTTCCTGGAGAACCCTTCACATCTAATTTTCGTTTTTTATTCATATTTTCCATATTTACCAGTTGAATTTTTTTGTTGTTTGTTATTTACAATCAGCTATTTTAACTATCTTTTACTTATTGTTACAAATTTTCCGTTTGTGTAGTTTTTTGTATATTTTTCTTTTTGAGAGTAAATTTTGTGTTACTCTCTGTAATTTTGTTTCTGAGTAATTTTTACTAAACTTTACTGGAAAAGTACACAAACGGACCTATTGGTGAAATTGATTTAAAACGTAGAGGGTGCTGCCGAGAAGTGTGTAGAGTTGCCACTAACTCTCTTTAATATATTTTTTTTATTTTTTTTTTCAGCTCCCGATTATGAACCATATCTTCAAGTAATGGTGCCACTAGTTAATAATCAAATGACAAGCACAGACCAAGTGGAGCACGATAAAAAGCATTAATGCTTAATTCCAACCAAAAAAGGCTTAACTAAATTTAATATTTATACTTCTTTGATAATAAATGCTGTTTTAAGTATTTGATTACAATTAATGTATTAGAACATTTAAATTCATTTTAAAATTAATGTAAAGAAAGATCCCAATCATTAACATACAAAAACAATATTTATTAAAATTCGTGTTTATTTTTTTTTTTATTATTTTCTTTAAAAAAAGAACATTTTTACATGCAGCTTGTTTGTTTTGCACTTAAAAAAAAACTACAAAATATTATTATTACTAATATTTTATGTAAAAACGTGATTTTTCTTTTAAATACAAATTATTCGAACTAATTAAACATTACTTGAAACTATAAAGTATTTAATATTTAAAATAAATTATACCAAAACAATTACAAAAATTAAATCCAATAAATACAAAAAGGGAAAAATTATTAAATATAAAATTCAATTATTTTTTTATTTTTTCTTATTTTTAAACATTAAATTAAAAATAGAAACAACAACATTTGAAAGTACACCTACAAATCTGTTATCTCATGTTGAGATTCTAAGGCAACATTGGAACAATAAGCTGTAGCACCTGCACCTGCACCTGCAGCCGCACCCGCACCCGCACCGCCACCACCATATGCTTCGTAACCAGACGAAGACGAGGATGTTTGAATGCCTCCCTCATTTGTTATGCGTGTTAAGAGTTCAGCTTGTATACGTTTTAAAACTTCTACTACATCGGAGAGCACACCAGTATGAGCTGCCTTTTGCATGGCTTCATTAGCATCAACCAGAGCTTCATTGAAATCACCATGTTCCATGAGTGCCTTAGCTCTGGCATAATAGCCTTCATAATTACTTGGTTTTTGTTGTATCGCCTGTGAAGCTAAATCTATTGATTCATCAAGTTCCTGCAATGAGAAATTTAAGAAAATTAACGAATTGAACTATTAGATTTTAAGGTAATTTTGGATATTAACAGTAATTTCAGATTAATTAAACTTAAATTTTATACAAATTAGGTCATACAACAGCTAAGAGATTCTACGAATTTCAGTTCTTTAACAATCCGCGATTGAAGTTATACCAATGATGAACATGCACAAACGTAGCATTTGGCGAGTTTGATTTTTCATGAAACATTTAGCTTAACACTGCGGAAGAATTGTAGCCACTATGAAGGTTGATATTGTTTATGTAAGTAATATAAATTGGCATTATTAAGGTACAGGTAAACCACCAAGTAGCATTTGACAAGATAAAAAAATAAAAAAAAAACGTTCGTTTAGGCAAATGCTCCATAAAAGTTGTAGCCACATTGGAGGAGGCGCTCGTGCATGTGAACCAGAGAACTGCATTTGCTGATTGCAAAACGTTCATACGCAATCAACACAAGAATAAATATGTGTTTGCGTTCAAACGCTAAATATACTCCAACACACATATTTGTTGATGATTTTAAATCAATCAAACGACGTGCAAATTGTTTTGTCACTGATTTATAATCTAATCATCGGTTGTTGTTAAACTATTGATTTTATTCTGTTCATTCGAGCCAACAATAATTATTTTGATGTAGAATAAATCAGAAAAAACAACAAACAACGTGTATGAGTGTAATCATAATTAAAACAAAATAGTTTCTTATCTATAAAAAGGGGGTGGTTTTGTAGAAACACATTTCATAAATGTTATATGTATATTAGGGTGAGTCTAAAATACGTTTTTTTTAGAATTTTTATTAGGAATACCAAAAATATTGTTCTTTGTGAATTTTTTTTTTTAATTTAGGTAGATGTCGACCTAAATTAATTAGAATTTTTATGAGTAAAAAAAATATTCTTCTTTGTGAAATATAAATATTTTTTTGGAAAAAAAATTTAGGTCGATATCTCAGGCTCGTCCAATCCGGTTAAAGTTAAATATTGCCTAATTTTCCAATCAAAATAGATGAAAAAAAAATTAGACAATATTTAATTTTTTCCGGATTAGGCAAGCCTAAAATATCAACCTAAATTTTTCTTCCAAAAAAGTATTTATATTTCACAAAGAAGAATATTTTTATTACTAATATAAATTCTAAAAAAGCGGATTTAAGTCCCACCCTAATGTAAACAATATCATTTAAGAAATGTGTTTCTATTTTGTTTTAATTATGAATACACTCATACGTGTTGTTTGTTGTTTTTTCTGATTTATTCAACGCTGACTTTTTGTTGAGTGATTAAATTTGCAGTAAACATAATCGTCATATGATTCAAACTGATCCGAATTACGCGTTCAGTTACATGAAGCTGATTTTATTCTACAGTGAATTTTGTTGAATTATTAAATGTGAATAAGAATTTTTGTGTATGATTAAATCAAGAAAAAAGTTCATTTTGCAGTTCTCTGATGTGAACGCTCCAGAGCCTGGAGAAAAAAGTAATATAAAATACCAAGGAACATTGTATTTATATTACTTTAACTTCAAGTTTCGTAGCGTTTACCTTAATAAACGTCTCCTTTATTGTGACTACAAACGCTACATTTGTACTTCCCAGTTTACATGTTTCTTGCCTTAATAATCTATGATTAAATTGAAATATTCCATTGCGACTTTGGGTTATATACCAATCTCTGAAAAAAAAAATTATTAGAGTGAAAGATTTTATGAAAATCTTTGATTGTAGGGAAATATTTGATGGGTTTGAATCGTTAGTTCACGATAAAGTTGATGGCTTTATTACTTTTGTACACTTTAACAATCCAAGATTAAAGTGAAAAACAATTTAACACACCACTATTGGAGTAAAATAATTCGAAATTCTAAAGCTTTAGGTCGATCGACGATACTATAAAAACAATAAATGATGAAGCGACATGAAAAAATTTGGATTTTACAAAATTTTTCTATATAACCCTACTATTAAATTAGAAGGTTCTAAAAAATTTGCTCTACGATAAATCTTTTTTTTTAAATCACAATTGTTCCTTTCGAAATAGTTCAGTTCATGTAAAACTATTGCAATTTCATACTCACATTAAGTTTTCTCTTGCATCTAGATAGATTTAACAATAAATTCGTCCGTAATTGAGCAAAAATGGAGCTTCTCTCCAACAGTGTTTCCAAATTGGAAATTTTTCTTAAAGCATACTGATAACGATGTGCAGCTTCGTGGAAACGATTTTTACGATACAAAACATTTCCATCTTCCAATAGTTTATTTAGTAAAACTACCAAGATTTCGGGTTTACCCATAGCCATACTCCAGGTGGTAGGTCCTAATTTTGCACCCTTTCTCAGGAATACCTGTACTACTTGTATATTACGGCAAGCTATGGCTCTATCCAAAGGACGCATACCATTAACATCAACATGTTCAATATTGGCGCCTTGCTCCAGTAAATATTGCACCAAATTGGCGGAACCCTGATAGGCAGCTAAATCTAAAGCAGTACGACCATTGTTATCAGCATGATTTTTATTGCAACCTTTATCAATTAAAATTTTGGCAGCTGTTTGACGCCCTCTTAAACAAGCCCAGGAGAGGGCAGTAAAACCCTCATGATCTTGAGTTTCTAAGGTGGCACCACGTTCTATCAGAAGTTCCATTATCTCTAAATGTCCCTCCTCGGCAGCTATCATAAGAGAAGTTTTTCTTGCTGAGGTTACGGGTTCATCTAAATCTGCACCACTTTGTAAAAGTCTCTCGGCCACAGCCCAATGACCTTCCTTGACACATAAACCCAAAGCGGTGAAGCCTTGTTTATTATGTAAATCTATATTGGCTCCTCGAGTTAAAAGTATTTCAACGGTATTTAAACAACCATTACGGGCAGCTGAGGTTAAAGCTAAATCTCCCGAAGTCGGTTCTATAACATTAATATCAATATCTTCCATATCCAAAAGGTCTTCCAATATAGTAATATGATCTTGAGAGGCAGCGGCTATTAGAGCTTGATGTAAGGCTGCCGCTAAGGTAACATCATTCGAATTCGGTCTTGGAGTCCAATCACAGGCTAATAAATATTTAACAACATTTAATCTACCCATACGGGCAGCCTGGACTAGAGCACATCTTTGAGTTGTATCAGTTTGGCCCAAACTACTACCAGCCGCTACCAAGAGGCGCACAACATCACAATGACCTTTCATGGCGGCTAAAATCAATGGAGTACATCCCTGACTATTGGATAAGCCTACATCAGCACCAAATTCCAATAATAAACTAACCATGGGTACTATGCCCTCATGAGCAGCTATACATAGGATGGTGGCATCACCCATAAATTCGGTACGATAGTGAGGAGAAGCTCCTGCTAGAAGAATTAAACGAGATACCTTTAAGTTGGGACTATAAACATTGCGTAATGAACCTAAAGCAGCGGATACATTTTCGGCCACTGTTGATATCCAAAATGATTGCATATCTCTCGGTGATTGGGGACCCTGATTGTTTCGATATATATGAGCCTTCAACATATGATGACCCAACTCCAAAGTTTGCTCTGCATCTAAAGGAGGTTGTAGACGTGAGAGACGGAATGCTATAGCGGCATGTCCCAAACGAAAATCGCACAAGAATTTAAGAGATTCACCTTCATCTCTACGTATTAACCATTCCCGAAAAGATGAATGGAAAAACATATAGGTATTATCTATGCGTTTGATTAGGAATCCATCGAGTAATTTAAATCTTTGTAAAAACTCATCCCAAGGCATAACTTCATCCGTTTTCATGGAACAGATAGTATAATAGATCTCATTCAAAGTTAAAGGATACAAAGCAGCCAAGCATACATTCAATATGGGAGAAGCCTTTTCAAAGCTACAAGAGGTGCGAAATCTTAAATTGAAATGCAACAGGAAAATTTGAGCCAATGATACCGGCAAAACTTTATAACTGGTAGATTTGATGACTATCTGGCCCTTCTCGATAAGATCCAATATAAGTTTGGCATACAACATAGAGCCCTTGGTTAAGGTTTGTAAATGACCTATAAATTTCAGTTGCCCGGTATTATGATCCTTTACTACTGCTACATTTTTCTGAATTTGCGAGCAGTTGCTGATGCGAAATGTTATGTAATCCGTCATATCTTTTTGTAAGAGACTATTTGAAGCCCAACTATCTAAAGTCATTTTGGTATAGGACAAACCTTTAACGAATTCCAACATTTGGGTGCGTACCGTGGCTACCACTTTCAACCAGGAGGGAAAGTATTGAGTCATTTTGGCAAGAAAGGTGGCTATAGTATGACCATGATCAGGACGATGATATTCTGCCTCACACAAAGCATCGACCAATATCAAACAAATTTTAGTGGATATTTTACCAGATCTCTTCAGTATGGTAAGAGGTTCGAGGATAGCCATTCTCATAACTCTTTCAGCATCTGCTATACACTCTTTAACACTTAAGATATCTTGCAAATGAGGTTCATTCAGAAGATAATCTCGGTAAGCGGCCAATTGCGGAGCCTGGCAAAGTTGGGCCGCTAGAGAATGTACAAAATCTGGTACTAAACATGTTAAATTAGCATCGGCTTGGCAAAAATGATAGCCTACAACATATGCAGCTAAAGCTCTCACACGATCACTAGCTGTATTGATTTGATAATAAATACTATCAGGATCACTTTCAATGGGCTCTTTGCGGCGACCAAAACAAGAAAATTCCACTAGCTGTAAAATGAAAGCAGTTTTTCCCGTACCCGGATTGCCATTAATCAATACACCCGGAGTTTCGGTAGCTGTTAAGGTATTCGATAGTTCTCTTACCAACCACTGACGACCAATGTATGGTGGATCGGGTTCTTGTAGAGGTACCTCAAAGAACAGCGGCTTCAAGGCTAATTGAATGGCAGGTTGTACAGATGATGACGACGACTTATAAATAGCATTACGTTTACTATTCACACCAAGTTGAGCTGAACGAGCTGATCTTCTAGCAACAGACTTGCGGGCTTTAACAGGGAAAACTTCATAGCCATTATTGTCGGTAATTGAACAAGCTTTAAGTTTACCACTTAGGCTGTAGGTGTCATCTTTAGTGGCCACAGAAAGTTGACTGCCGCTGAAATGGTCGACAGACAAACCAGAACTGCCAGTAGCCAAAGTTTGTTCAGGGCTGATGTTCTGTGATGAACTACTGCTGGTTGTAATGTTGGCATTACCATTTTGATCGTGATCTAATAATAAACCCAAACGGGCTCTCAATTGATCCTTTTGTTTTTCAGCGGCAGAACTGCTACAATTGTCGTTAACCAAATGATCACTGCCTGCAAGAGAAAAAGGAGAGAAAAACAAAAGAAAATGAGTTAATTTACATTATAAAGGGCGGGTAACTTATCTAATAAATAACCAGAGTAACCACAGATATTTCCATATAAATATGACATTTATGACTGTGGTTAGGCAATAAGTTTTGGTTATTCTAAGATAAGTTAGCAGGTCTAAATCTTTAAAATTTGTGTTGAAGAACCAATAAAGAACATGCTGGTAAATAAAGGACTATAGAAAAATATTGCATTTTTAATGAATTCCAGCTATTTAGAATCCCATAAATTTCTCTCTTAAAATCTTAATATTAATTCTTTACAAACAAACAATTCATGCACAAACAAAACAAGACATAACATAACTTGTATATAAACTCTATGCATCAAACACTCAAAAACTCGTATTTAACAGAAATAAAAACAACAACAATAAATGTCCTGCCTGTAAATTGAATTAAACCGCCATCTGTTGAACTGGAGTTAACACTTAATAACGATTTGATTTTACCCAAAACCAATGATGATAAATGACCAGCATAGACTGAAGTACCAGCCAAACTTAAACGATTCAAACGATTTTCACTGCCCGTTGTCGACTCTGATGATGAGGTTAATTTGTTACTGACATTTTTACGTCTTCGTCGTGTTACAGCTGAATCCGAACAGGTTGATGTATTTAATGCATTTATTTCTTTACCTATAAAGTGTAAATGAAGGAGTTGGAAAAATAGTTTGTGAATGAAAAAGTGCATGAGTATATGAGTGCTGAATAGTGCAAGTTTATGGTTAAAAAGTAAATCTACATTTTGTGATTCCTGAAAGTTAATTTAATGAATGATGTGAAATTAATCTAGAGTTAAGCTTAATTTTAAAAATAGTTGAGTTAGGTTTAAATAGTTGTGTAAACTATATTCTTTTAAATTTTATAAGGAGAATTTCAAAACAAATGGCAACATATGCAACTCTTTCCTTATCTTCAAAACACATTTTTTTTAATATTAACACTCTGCACTTACAAATCTGTTAGTTCAATGTAAATTTATGAGGAGCAGTTGTTTACTTAATAATTGAAGTCATTTGATCTACGGAACTTTGTCATTAAAAAGCTAAAGAATGGAACTTCAGATTACTTTTTATTATTTTTTATAATGGATCTGAACCCGGCTGCCCATATCAATTCAATGATGCTCTTATCAAATATTTGGGTATCGATTCTATGACAATATCATAGTTTATATACTTTTTGAGGATATCGTTGGCGTTGCCTGCGAACTCCAGAGCTGTAAAATCCGTAAAGAATCAATTTGTACTCCGAAAACAACAAGTATTGTCTTGGGAAATGGATATATCGCCGGTATCTATGTATCGCATTGTTAAAGATGACTGCGAACTTAAAAAAACATATTATATCCAATGCCCACAGGCGAATTCTGTTTACAGTTAAGAAAATTTTTATTGTGGACGATTCCTTTCACATATAGACTGATAGAATCTATGCTCAGTAACATCGTCAAGCATCAGAACTGGTTTCAAGAGTTCAAAGAGGTCACCATTCAACATCTGTAATGCCGAAAATTTGAACCTATCCCATATTTTAATAAAGTTGTGAAACCCCTTTATGAGCACATTGTTCGAAAATGAACCGTGGACCCTCTCTCAGCCCATAGGGCAAAAAAACGGCTCAAATTTGGTTAGAATGTCTTGTATTAGGAACCATTTCTAAAACTGTTTCCTGGATAGTTATGAATTTTTAGAGTTATGGAGCTCACAATATTTCCTAGAATTCGGCCATTTTTTAGATTTTAAGTTAAGACGTTTTTGCAAAGACCTAGAAATTTTTATCGTATTACTTGGCTTTGTTTTGGAGAAAATATTCGTGAAATATTTTGTATCGCAAATATTAAAAAAAAATCAAATATAATTTTATATTCAGTTAGTACCTATGTACGTATTTCTGTTATATAACACATCGGCTGAAATATCCGTAGGATAACCAATAAAACAACAATTTTTTTTTTGGCAAAATTCGACTTTATTTATCAACATAGCGATACAATCACTCCAACACCTTTTTTACATTTCGATACCTTTTTTTTATAAAATGATTTATCTTTGGCCTTAAAATAGGCCTCTGTTTCGGCAATCACCTATTCCAGGTCCGAAAACAGCAAAAAATCGCTGGGAGACAATCTGGCGAATACGGTGGGTGCGGAAGCAATTAAAAGTGTAATTCGTGCAATTTGGCCATGGTAGCCAACAACTTGTGACATGGAGCATTGTCTTGGTAAAGAACAAAACGGCATGCATTACGAAAACAGCTTTCTCATGGACAAATGTTCATGCAAATAAATCCCAGACGTTCCTTCGATATATTTAAGCTATCAGCTATCTTCTGTAACTTCACTTTATGGTCTGCCAAAACGGTTTTGTGAACTTTTTAGATGTTTACGGTATCGCCACCTCTTTTGCGCGACCAGAGCGTTTGGCTTCATCGGTGTTTGTACGACCACGTTTAAAGTCTGCAAAGCACTTTTCTACCATTCGTCTCGGTGGAGCAGAGACCGAATAACACTTATCAAGCCACACGAAATTGCTTTGAGTCTCTATTGTTCTCATAATCCCAAAGGTAGCGTCACTAAAACAGCTGTAACTTGTTCAGTAATGAAAGAATTGTCATTACATTTTGACAGGTATCATCAAAAATTCAAATTAATTTTTCATTAGTAGCGCCACCTATATGTCATCCTACGGCTTTTTCAGCCGATGTGTTATATTTTAAGATGTAACATAATTTTTACTGACTATTTCGGATGTTCAATATTCAAAAAATAACACGCTCAAACTTTGTGAATCGGTAGAAAAACATCTGAACTTTTTCAAAAATAAAAAAAAAGTGGGTGAGTTTTAGATATTAGACTAAAAATTTAGATCTGTTAAAAATGTGGGGTTTTTGGTAAATTTTGGAAGTTTATTGTGAAACATTGGTACAATATAAATTGTATTCGTGCTTACAACCGAGTTTGTAGCCAATCAAATAGTTCGATTGTGGTAACCGAATTCTTTGGTTATGACATGAGTAATTTGACTGTGACAACAGCATTTTGGTTGCCTCAAAAACAATTCGGTAGTCACAACTAAAAAATGTGGGCGGTCTTTATCTTAAGTGTAAAGTCTCCACTTCTGAAACGCACAAACCATCTCTCGCACTTTGAGCATTAGATGTGCTTCAGCAGCACTTTTTTCAAATTGAAGAAGTTAAGCGAAATTTCCCGCAAATGGCACAAAACTCGACATTTTCGAAGCAAAAAAATTTTGTTACACGATTTCGTTTAATGATACGCCAGATACGCAAGATACGCCATTTGTTGTGAAACACGCATTTTTAAGTTATACGCCCAATATATTGTACTGTTCGAAAAATCAAACCGTTATCAAAAATTAATTGCATTTTTTTTGTGGCATTTGTATCTTTTTCTAGTGAACATGTTTCAGAAATAAAAAAATCACAAATGTATTTCCAAAAATCTTTATGGTTGAGATTTGACAGCTTTAAAATAAAATTAAGCAAATTAAAAATTGTCTATGAGGAGAAAAATATTTTTACTAAAAATGTTTCAGAATCCAGATGTTAAATATCATCTGAAAATACACACGCTTTAAAAAATCTGCAAAACTATCTTTTATGTGTACAAAACATAGTAATTTTTTGCGGGAATTTTTTAAAACAGTGATTTTTATGTTTATAAAAAAAGAGTACATAATTGAATTTATAAAATTTTAATTATTTAATTGAATCCGAAAGTTAAGAGCCTTAGAACAACTTCGGTATAATTTCAGTATATAATCTTGTCTTCTGGTATTTTTAAACAATTAAAAAAAATTTTTATAAAAAATTTCTCCTTGTCAGCCAACTAAAAGTGTCATCCCACTTTCGAAAAATAAGACATTGCAACTCGTTACTATATTGATTTATCTTGTTGGTGTACTCTCTTTGCTCTAAGTCCCATTATCACATTGTTCCGTTATCCACTAACTGGGATTTTAATTGATGCAATTGCTGTTGCTTCCCATATAATATTTGAATTTAACTGTTGATTAAATTTTAACTTTGCATTGCGTTATCAGGCCTAAACGTAAGTATTAAATGGGAAACACAAAGTGGATTAAACTTGTTTCTAATGGGTGGTTAAATTTTAAGGGCGGATGTAGAGTGTGAACCACACCTAAACGTCAAGTTTTTTTTCGCATTTCATTTGACATTTTTAATTTCAGAATAACTTAATTTGAACTATGGAAAGATACACATTCGAGCAACGCAATAACGTTATTTAGGCTTTTTATGAAAATGGGCGTTAAAATGAAAATGCATTTCGTGCACTTCTTGATTTTTTTTGATCAGCATAATCGACCAAATGTGTCCACAATCTGGAGAATTGTGGGCAAATTTCAGCAAACCGGGTCTGTGAAAACACCTGTGCATGCTCGCCCAGTTCGTTCTGCGGAAAACATTGCTGTTGTTTGCGATAGTGTGTCATAAGGTCGCCCAAAAATTTACCGTGAATGGTGTTCGCTATCGCGTGATGATAACGAACTTATTGTGGCAAGGAATTGAGGATATCACCCTGGACGATATGTGGTTTCAACAGGTCACTTGCCACACAGCTAACGAAACAATGGCTCTTTTGCGCGACAAATTCAATGGCCGTGTTAACTCAAGTGGTTGCGATGTCAATTGGCCGCCAAGATCATGTGATTTGACACCGTTGGACTGCTTTCTTTGGGGTTAATTGAATGAAAAAGTGGACGTCGATAAGCCAGCAACAATTCAAGAGCTAAAGGATGAGATAATTCGGCACATTAACGGCATAGAACCTCAATTATGCCTAAGCGTCATCAAAAATTTGGACCATCGGATGGAGGTGTGCCGCCATTTGGCCGATATTTTGTTCCATACATAATTGAACCATACCATCCCAGCAAAACTTTGGTAATGGGTGCGATATTCTCATGCGTTACCTTGTAATGATAGCTCGTTACCTTGTTCATTATTTGCAAGCATAAAGTAATAAGTTACACATTATTGATAACGTAATATGATTAAAAAAAGTAAAGTAATAATTGAAATAATTTTGAAACCCTATTTTTAGATACATTACTTTGTGTTTTTTTGTAAGCAAAAGGGTAATGTATGTTTGTTTTGATAACACCAGCGAAAAAACGAAGCGCAACAATTCATTTAAGTTTAAAGCAATCATATACAGTGGTGGCCTTATAATTAGAAACGACTTTGCAGTATATATGTTTAGTAATTTATTTTAAAAACTTAGCTCACCATATTAAAACTAAGAACTGGAAATAGTAGAGTAACAAATCATTATTGAGATCAAAATAAAAAAATTCACAGTTTAAATAAAATTTTTAAGAAAATTAACTCAACACAAAAAAAAACAGCAATTTCAGTTTGGTCACATAATTAGAAACACCAAAAAATATTTACATACAACTTAAAAATATCTTCGTTAAGTTAAACAAAATGGACATATCCTTTAATATTTTGTTGGATAACCCTTATTTTTGACAACATTCGCCAGTCTTTTCGGTAAACTTTGTATTAAACGTTGGCATGTTTGCAGAGATATGTTTTCCCAGCTTTGCTTCACCAACTGAAACAATTCATCATTATTTCGTGCATTTTTGTCCTTGAGATCTCTTTTCACAATTGCCCATAAGTTTTCAATTGGGTTGAGATCAGGACTTTGGGGTGGCCAGTCCAGGACAACAATATTTTGACCCGAAAGCCAACACTTCACTAACCTTGAAGTGTGCTTTGGGTCATTGTCATGCTGGAAAATATAATGGACGGGCATATTCTCAAAGGAATACGGTTCCATTACATTTTCTAAAATGCTTTTATATTGATGTTGATCCATTATTCCCTGAATTCGTACAATTGGACCCACACCACGCCAAGAAAAGGCACCCCAGACCATAATAGACCCGCCACCGTGTTTCACAGTTTTCACAGTGTACCTGGGGTCTAAGGCTTTGTTAGGAGGACGTCTCACATACGTTTTTCCATCAGATTGAAACAAGTTAAACTTGGATTCGTCACTCCAGAGAACTCTATTCCAGTAACGTGGATCTTTTCTAAGCATTTCCTTGGCAAACCGCAACCGCTTCTTAATATTTTTTTTGAGATATGCGGTTTTTTTTGTGCAATCCACCCACGAAGTCCCGAATCTTGTAAGCGCCTTCTTATTGTCCGTGTGGATATTTCTGCGTTTATTTGCTGTCCAATTTCAGCCTTTATTTCTCTCGAAGACAAGAATGGATTTCTCTTACTGGCCCTACAAATAATTCTATCTTCTGCTGGAGTGGTCTTTCGTGACCTAGGCTTCCTAGCTTGGGTTTCAAACTCCTTTGTCTTATTGTACAAGTGAATTGCACCAAATACCATTTTTTTGGAGCAAGCAAACTTTTGTGCGATAGACGACATTGACAGTTTTTCATTCTGATAACACTGCACAATTAACTCCCTCATTTTTGGAGTTCATGACTTGTTCTTGCCTATTTTAGAAACTAAAACGTATCAAAATTATTACAAGTTAATCTACTGCTTTTCAAATTACACTCACTTTGTCACTAATAATAAGATAAGTTCAGAAATTAAAGCAAAAACTGCACGTTTCTAATTACGTGGCCAGTCAAAAGCAACTACTTGGGAAATAATCTTAATTTTTTTGTAATAAGCAAACTTTTAACTCCACGTGTTTGCATCGACAACAATGTTGATTGTGTACTCTTTGAATAACGGTACTTACAGTTTACAGTGAAGGTCTTAAAAGAAGATGCACTGCGATTTAATTTTCTTAAAACATCGTTTCTAATTACGTGTCCACCACTGTATATGCGTCGATAGCTCAGTGGGTAGAGTTCTTGGTTGGCCACCAGTTCTTAGTTGGCCTCTGGTGGGAATTGAACCCACGACCCCCGCTCTGATAAGCTAGCACGCTACCAACTAGCCTACCGGGGCGTACTGATTTTTAGTAAAAAAAATATTATTTAGTAAATCTTTTTGTTATTTATATTTTGCAAATTATAGAATTTTTACAGATTATTTACAAATTTTTGAAAACCGATTCGCTAAAATTAGCAAAAAGTTACTGATTTTAAAAAAAGTGTATTCTGAATTAAATGTTATTCCCAGCAAAAAAAAAAAAATGGTAGTCATCCTGTGGCTTAAACTTCTTTCATTGCTTCCTAAACTTCAGTTAACATTCTTTTATGATTTTTTGGTGTTATTCTAAGGAACTCCCAAAAGAATTTATATGTTCATATTTCAAATGTTGTAATTTGGATATAAATAAAGCTAATACATATCTTAAAAAATCACTCTTCATTGCTTCTAAAGTTAAAGAATATTTTCTGAATCATTTATTCAAAATATTGTTTTCTGATTATTCAATGTGTTTAATGCATTTTTTCAGCTTTCAGTAGTTATGGCGACACAATCTGTGCGTTGTTGTCCTTTTTATTTTATTAAACACTACACCATTTTCAGCTTTAATTGAGAATTTTCCAAAATAATTTTAAAATTCTGTAAAAATGTTTTAAAATTATCGAAAATAATTTTAAAATTGTGTAAAAATTATGTCAAATTGTCCAAAAAGATTTTAAAATTGTCCAAAAATTATTTAAAATTGGTCAAAAATAATTTAAAATTTTGTAAAAATGTTTCAAAATTGTTCAACCAGTTTTTAAATTATCCAAAAATATTTTAAATTTGTCCAAAAATTTATTAAAATTTTTGAAAAATATTTCAAAGTTACCCAAAAAGGTTTTTTTATTTAAGGCAGAATTGTGTGTTTGTTTTAATAAAGAGTATTTCAATATGAGTGTATAAAGTTCGCTTCTTTAAACTTATTTTTTGCATTCTTATGAATTAAATTTTCATCAAAGCTTAAATATTACAAAGTATATGAACATTTTCCACTCATGCATCATTGCTTCCTTAGAGTAAAGTAAGAGTAATGGAAGTAGCTCTATTTGAATACTTCCATCCTATGACACGCCAATGTTAAATTCATTGATAAACCATCAGAAAAGAAGTGATGCCTTTACCATAGTAGTGATGCTTTTATTGCTTCATTTTTGCTGGGTTTGTAATTATTAAAACTTATTCCTTAAAATGTAACATAGGTTAAAAAAAAGGGATCGGATGTGAAGATACCGACAGGACGTCTACTTAAAATAACACTAAAAACTTTTTTTTTTTAAGTTCTAAAAAGCAGCCCTTAAAACAATTAAAATTTGACCTAAAAATATTTTTCAAAATAGAAATTAGCAAATTAAAACAAAATGATAAATTCGTTTATATTTCTACTAAGCATTTGATTTTTTCTATTTTCTTCTATTTTTTGAAAAAAAAAAAAAACATAAAAAAACAAGTAAAAAAGGGCTAAATTCGGCTGTGCCGAATCTTTGAATACCCTCTACCAATATCCTAAAAAGATGTTCTCTTCTGTTTTTGATACAAATAATATAAAAAAACTTTTGAAGTCAAATTAGGTAGGTGAAAAAATTTTTTGAGATGAAAAACTTTTTTAGATATGAAACGAACTTTTTTGGTGGAAAAAAAATTTAGAGGTGAAAAAAATTTTTGAAGTGAAAAAATTTTTTGTGGTGAAAAAAATTTTAGTGGTGAAAAAATGTTTGAGGTGAATACAAAATATTTACTGCTAAGCGACTGGTGAAAAAATATGAGAAAATATGTTATGTACCATGCGCTACTATGAAATTGTACTAAATTTGTATAGGCAATTTAGGGGCACCTTTACATTTTCGCTTGTTTTTTAAACATGGACTACACAAAAAACACATTTTAAAGCATAGTTTTTGTGAAATACTCAATTTTGTTCCGGCTAATGGGAACTAGCTCTGCAGCTGAATATGCCTAATGGAGAGAATGCACTTTCTGATGCGCCACGTATTGATAAATAGTTGCAACGAATGTTCCTTTTTAAAAAATTGAAGTGTGTTTGTAGGACAATATGCCTAATCGAGAGAATACAGCAAATAAATTAATTTGTTAAAGAAAGAACATGAGTTGTCACAATTTGTCAATAAATGGCCCATCAGAAAGTACATTCTCTCCATTAAGCATATTTTGCTGCAGAGCTAGTCTCCATTAGCCATATTGTGCTACACAATATGCAGTAGAGTATTATTGATTTTATATTTTCTTCGTAACATAAATGAATATTTGCCAAAAACTATATAAAATATATGTTTTATGTGCATATTATACCTTAATTTTTTAAATCAATATTCATTTAGATTTTTAAGAGCACAATATTGCACTTTATTCATGTGTATTTTTTTATAAAAGAAAAAATTAACATAAATATACATTTGCCAATCCCTCAATTCTCAAAAATACAAATGGAATAAAAAAAATACTATTTTCCTCTATGAACATTTCTTTTTTGACATAAAAATGTGAAACAAATACTTTTATTACGTCAAACATTTGAAAAGTTCTGAATGCATTATAATTTAAAGTATGTATTAAATTTAATATTTCTGGTAAATAAATTAATTCAAAGCCTTATCCAAGGCTATATCGCCATGGACAGGATATATTTTTAATGTGATTCTGCGCCACCTATTCAAAAGTAGCGGCACTAAAGCAATTATGCATTATGCTCTTTCTTTATATATAAATTTCTTTGGACCTAGCCATGGGGCAGGGTATTGTTTTAGTTAATTCAGCGCCACCTATTCAAAAGTAGCGGCACTAAAGCAATTATGTATTTTGCTTATTCTTTAGATATAAATGTCTTTGGTTACAAAAACAAAAAATACATTTTATTGAATGAAACGAAAAACCAACAAAGCTTAACAGAAAAACCCAATCTGGTTTACTATATCTCCTATAGAAGCCAAAGAATTGGAGATATTTGAACGGAAAATCCTAAGAAAATGCATCGGAAAAAATTATGAAAATTTCATAAAACGATTTTCAAATAGTTACGTCTATGAAAATGCCGATGTTCTACCCTTCTTAGGTACTCCATGTCGTTGCAAGCCAGATTTGTTGAGAAACTTGCGCTACACGATTATATGCTTGTCAGCCAAATATACGAAAGCGAGAAAAACACCATCTGGGCTGGATCTACATATCTTTCTCCTGTCGGTATAATTAATGGACGTATTAACGACGATCCAGCTCCTCTGGACCTAACCTCATTCTATATGAGCCCAGCCTCCGGCAATCATAGGGGCTGAAGATGATATACGTATATACTAAATTTTGCATGAACTGTAATATGAATATGTTTTGTCAATTTATGTAACGAACTTTTGTTATTTATTTAGTTTTAGTAATGTTATTTATTTAATTTTAGTAATGTTATTTACAGAGGTCTCCTCTGTTAGCGACTTTAACATTGTTGCTTTTTACGTTAACATAGTTATTAGAGTAAAGCTACGGTCACATTGGGCAAATATTTTCCGTAAAAATGTTTGACCATATTTGCCCAAAATTTTGTCAAAGCAATATAGAGATTATTTTGTGGTCACACTACACACATTTATTTGCCTCTTTTTGTTTGATCAAACAACTTTCAAATAGTGAAAAACAAAAATGAGGAAAACATGTTTGCCCTATGGTCACACTTGAACAAATATTTGACAATAAAAATTGTTTGATCAAACTATAATAAAACATAGATTTATTTTCTCAAAAATTAAAAACTATAAAAACTTAAAATCTGATAAAGGACGATACAAGTTTTTTTGAGTTGTGCTTTGAAGCAGTATCGGTTCTTATGGAAGAGGAGAAAAACGTTAAAAAGAAGTTTTGGCAAAAGTTTACTTCTTCGGACACCCTCAAAAAAATATAAAAATATCACCCCCTCTGGAATTAAAAAAAAATCTCTATGGGGTTAAGTGTGTCGGTTCAAAAAACAACAACACACACCAAAAATCGTAAGTGTGACGGCTTTTATTAAAGAAAATTTTCTTACGATTCCCAACATGCATTTCGTTTAAGATCCGGGAAATAGAATTGCGGAAAAAAGATATGACCCCCTCTGGAATGAAAAAATTATTTTTTTGGTGTTAAGGGGGTCGGGGACCCTAGACGCGATATTTCCAAAAAACCAAAACACACCAAAAATGGTTAGTGTGATAACTTGAATTAAAGGAAATTTTCTTCCGAATCCGTGAAACAGAATTAGCGTTAGGTTTTTAGATGTAAAAAAATACTAGTGTTTTCTAGTTGCTATCGTTGGCGTTATCCAGGGATTACCTTAGGGTGGTGATAGCAGAAACTGAAAACCGCCCATTTTACAAAAAAAAAAAATGAATTTCTTGGTACAATGTGGAAGATAGCACCACAGTCGAAAATTTTTTTAAAAACCGCTCGATTTTTTCACGAAATTTAAATTTTAGGTGCATTGCGGCACGTAGCGCCGCAGACGAATATTGTTTTTTTTTATCAAACAATTATTTCTTAAAACTTTTCATTTTTTTTTTACTAAATGCCATTCCGTTTAATATGAACAATAAATTTCAGTTTATTTCAAAGCGAAAACTTCACTTTTCCTTTTCTACCATCTAAAATTTAATTAAAATGGACCTAACGCGAATTCTATTTCCTTGATTTTAGAACAAAATCCATATTTGGAATCGTAAGAAAATTTCCTTTAACTTTTGGGTGTGTTTCGGTTTTTTGGACCTAGCGCGTCCTAGGAGCTCCTGCCACCTTAACAACATATATAAAATAAATTTTCTTTTTTAATTCCCAAGGGGTTATTTATCTTATAAGAGGGTGGCTAAAAATGTAAACTTCAGCCGAAGTTTTTATTTAATATTTTATTTTGTAAACAAAGTGGCGAAACATATCATTATTTGTTTTTTTTATTTAAGTGTTGACATCTAGATGTTAATTTTAACGGCAAAGCGCAAATATTTTACTTTTAACGATATATTTTAAAATATAAATTAACTGCTGAATCCAACATTAGCTATTAAAGTTGGCATAAGTCACTACCATATAAATTTGGCATAAGCCAACGCTTAGCGTTACTTAAGTCAAATTAGTATGCGAAGGACACAAACCAACGCATAAAAACAGCTATTGCAAAATCATGTAATATTATCTTTCGAAAATTCTTGTACACAGAAAAAAATCTTTACATAGTAATAGGTTGTATATCAAACGCTGAAGTTTTCTTAGCAAACATTTTTAAGTAACTGGGTAATATACATAAAATGATTTTTTCTTTGCATCTATTATAGTGTACATACAATTGCATACGATTTTTAAAATAACATATGTTTCAAAAATGTTTAAATTTTGTTTAGTTTGCTTCTAATTAAGTTGTCTAAATATTTTTTAATTTGATGAGAAATTTCCTATTTGATTTTGTTGATTGTCTCAAAAGCATACGATGTTACTTGCAAAAAAACAGATTTTTTAAAATTCGGAAAATTGGTCTGTCAAAAATTAAGTTAACCGAACTTGAATGAAAGTGATTTAATAAAATTAACTTTAATAAAAAAATTTACAAAAATTTTAAAATTCATCTCACTTTGTTCTTTAGAACCCTTATTTTTTAGATTTTAAATCAAAATATTTTTTTTAAGTTCAGATAGGTTTCAAAAAATTTAATTAAACCCCTCTAAAACTTTTATAAATATTAGTGTTTCCAATTATTCGACACTGCCGGTTAACCGGTTAGGACATTATTCGAAAAATGAAGAAAATTTATTAAACGGTTATCCGGGTCGATTAATCGGAAAATTTGCAATTAATCGATTAATGCAATATAAATGTTTTTATTTTATCAATAAAAACACAAAGAGCTGCTTTTTGTAAAATACCTAGTTAAGTTTAAAGTATTCCGACGAAATATTGCCATAGAATCTTGGTATTTTTTGGCAGAAAATATTGTCAGACATGATCAGTGGATATAAACCCTAAAGCCTAAAACTGACAAATTCAGTGTAGCCAGTCTATAGCCGCTGGGTAAAATTGAATATAGAAAATTTTCTTAATAATCAAAAGCAGCTTTCAAACAAAATTCACTAAGAAGTTCTTAAAAATATTGTACTAAGTTTGACAGCACTCCCACTGTTCACTGGCAATTTCACTATTTGTTTTGGGCTTTAGAGTTAAAGATGCTTTTAAGTAAAACAAGTAAAAAAGGGCTAAATTCGGCTGTGCCGAATCTTTGAATACCCTCCACCAAAGGGGATGAAGATGATATACGTATATACTAAATTTTGCATGAACTGTAATATGAATATGTTTTGTCAATTTATGTAACGAACTTTTGTTATTTAGTTTTAGCAATGTTATTTACAGAGGTCTGCTCTGTTAGCGACTTTAACATTGTTCATTTTTACGTTAACTTAGTTATCATAGTATGTAAGACAATAAATGTAATCGAACAATAAGAAGACTTAATAACATTTTTACTTACTTAACAGAAAAAAAAAATAGATACAGAAAAATTGTACAAATTTGTATGGAAAATTTAGAGGTACCTTCACATTTTCACTCATAACTTTTGAACCGCTTGACCGATTTTGCTCATTTTAAATACCAAACTGCTCGGGAGGATGTTCAATAATCTGGGTAAAAAATAGGCACCCCGCTTGCGTCTTCGCGTCGTGATCGTGATTTCAACAGACAGACAGACAGACAGACGGACATCGCTAAATCGACTTAAAATTGCATAAGGATCACGAATATATATACTTTATGGGGTCTTAAACCTATATTTCGACATATTACAAACGGAATGACAAACTGATATATACCCTCACCATATATGGTGGAGGGTATAAAAAGGTATGAAAATCTGCGTGTTTCTATTTTTAAAATATCCAAGTTTGATTTTTGCACAAAAAACAATTAAGTCGAAAAATTTCCAAGAATATTGTAGTTATTAAAACGCAAATTCCAATTTGATCTTCATCTAGTGATGCGAATAAGCGAATTCTTAAATATTTTTGACAACACTATCTTCTTTTTAATTATTTGTTTTGACATTAAACAAAATAGAGCCAAATAATCGATGAATCGGGTAATTTATTAACCGAATTGAAAACATTAATAAATATACAAGTTTCAAACAAATACAATCATTTCAGTTTTAAGATTTTAGATATTTAGACGATTTTTCTTAGATTTTAATGATTTAAGTATTAATATTTGACAAAACTGTTGAAATGGCTGTTATTTGACATTGTTTGCTCTTACAAACATTTTGTAAGATCAAATAATTGTTTGCCCAAAAATGAGGAAAATATTTGCCCTTTAGTGTTCACACTATGTTCACATTAGGCACATTTTTGTTTGATGGCAAATAATTTTATTTTCCCAAAATCAGCTGTTTTGTTGTTTGCCCCTCAAAAATATTTTGTGGTCAGACTACGGCAAACAAATATTTGACGGTTTTCGTCAAATATTTGCCTAATGTGACCGCACCTTAACACATATATAGCTTTAAGAATGTTATCATTCTCATAGTATGTAAAGACAATAAATGTAATCGAACAAGAAGAAGACGAAATAACATTTTTACTTAACAGAAAAACAAATAGATACAGAAAAATTGTACAAATTTGTATGGAAAATTTAGAGGTACCTTCACATTTTCACTCATAACTTTTGAACCGCTAAACCAATTTCGCTCATTTTAAATATCAAACTGCTCGGGAGGATGTTCAATAATCTGGGTAAAAATAGGCACCCCCGCTTGCGTCTTCGCGTCGTGATCGCCATTTCAACAGACAGACAGACGGACAGACAGACAGACGGACACCGCTAAATCGACTTAAAATTGCATAAGGATCACGAATATATATACTTTATGGGGTCTTAAACCTATATTTCGACATGTTACAAACGGAATGACAAACTGATATATACCCTCACCATATATGGTGGAGGGTATAATAAAATAAAAAATTTTATTGTTCTATAAAAAAAAATAAATTTGTAATTTTTTTCGTAGAGCAATTTTAAAAGGAATTATCAGCTTTAAAGTGTAAAAAGTGTATTTAAAAATAATTGAGTTAGTTTTTGAATTTTTAATAATTTTTATATAAATTAAAATTTTTCAATATTTTACAATTCGTCGAGTTTAGTTTGCTAATATTTATTACAAATTTTTGTTAATTAAAGCTAATTTATTTAAATAAACTTTCAAGATAATTTAACCAATGATTAGTAGCTAGCGGTTATTAACTTTCCTGCTATTTCCATTTCACTAATATTTAGTCAAATTTGTTGCCGAATTTAGCAGATCTATTTTAAATTGCAGTTTATAGCAATTTACAAAAATTAATACTTTTTAGTTAATTTTTTTTGCTGATTTTAGCAAACCAATTTACAAAAAGTTTACTAAAATTTAGTAGCGGCTAGTAATTTTTATTTCTAATTTCATTGTACTACACGTCAGCAGACTTGCGTTGCTAAGATTAGCAAAAAATACCGCTGGGCTAAAAATAGCTAAATTTTCAGTTGCCATTACGGACTTTTTTTTTGCAATTGGTACAATATAATGGAAAGTTAACTATCATGAATCTTCCACCCCCCTGAACCGGCGCTTAAGAAATCTAAAGATGATGTGCTAAATAAAAATATTACTTTCTTTTACGATTTCTGAGATTTTGCTATTATTAACTAATTAGGGAAAATTTCTTTAAAACTTGTTGTAGGATTAGCTACATTTAAGTTCTAAGGAATATGCTCCAGAAGCTGTTATATGGAAGTGGTGATCAGGGAGCCCAATTTAACAGAACTACTGAAATTAATTAGAAGCTCTTTTAAAAAATGTAAAACAATGCATTCTTTACAAGTTCTGCATGTTTAAAACAAATGTATGTAATTCTTCATTTTCTTTCTTTTCTCCCAAAAAAAAAAGACATTACAAATTTGCATATGGTACGTTAAGCAGGCATTCTTACACATGTACAAATTACATTGTACGGCTTTGTGAAATGGGAAACAAAAAAATAATACATCACATTTGAACCTTACCTTCTGATAATATCGAGGCTGCATCAATGGGACAACCACCATTCGAAGCGGTACGACGATGACCAGCAACAACACCACTGACACCGCCTGTTAAGGCATTGCGAAAATTTTTATGATTAAAAAAACGACGGCGTGTCGGTGGTGTGGCAAATGATGAAGCATGAGTTTCGCCATAGTTATTAGATGACGACGCTGACGAAGTTGTGGTATTGGTATGATGGTTGTGGCTGTGGTGATGGTGACCAGTATTCTTATTATTATTATTATTGTTATGGCCATTGTTTGATGATATGATGGACGATGATGATGTACCGTTGTTATAATGAATATCCGCTGTAACGGTATATTGCTGTAGTGAAGTTTTAGATGTTGTTGTTGTTGTTGTTGGTGGTGCTGATGCTGAGGTGGTTGTATGGTTGTTGTTGTTAGTTGCTGCAACACCAGCCAATGATGACGAAGCTTTAGGCAATTTACCAATACTGGCATAACGATGATATTCAGGTGATATAGACTCCTGACGGTTGTGCTGTTTATGAAAAGAAAAGAAGGAAAAAAAAACAAAAAGAATCTAATAAAATATTTTGCTTAAAAAAAAAAACAAAAACTATATGAAATAACAAAATTGGTTAAAATTTCTTCTTTTTAAATTATTGTTAGTGGCAGTTACGGGGCAAGTGTTGCCAATATAAGTTAAACAAAAACCGATCAAAAGGTTTAATAAAAAAAAAAAAAAACATTTTAAGTAGGAATCAATAAAAATGCCTGAGGTGGTACGATAATAATGCTAACAATTGATAAAAGATTAGCTACAGAAGGTGTTCTGGAAGGTACTCTAACTGTAGTTCTGGTCTTCAATACATTACATAAAATGTATAAAACGTTTTAAATCATTTTTTAAAATTATTAGAGCATACACACAAAAAATCTAAATCCAGCAGAAACAACCCTTATGCATGGTTTTCACTATGACATTTTTAATGTCAATTTGTCCAAATTATTGGCAATTGTATGAAAACGGGTTGTCATATGGTTAGAGTATTCAAAAACCAAAACCGAAAACCGGTCAACCGGTTTCTTTATTTTTAAAAACCGATCGGTTTCGAATATTTTGTAAATTCGAAGAAAACCGAAAACCGGTCTTTTTTGTTCGGTTAACCGGTTTTATTAATTACATCACCAACTGGGTTACTTGGTCTCTTTTATTTTTTCCGAACACTTTTATAATCGTTTGTTTGGTTATGAAGATTTAGATGTAAATCTTAAAAAAGAGACTGTACAAAATCATTCATCATTATATGATGATTTCATATATCTTGATAAATGCGGCAAAAGAACTGAAAAGTTGGAAAATTTATATAATTGTCTTTTGACTATTTTTCCAACATCTACTATTAGTGAAAGAGTATTTTCCACTTCTAGCTTTATCAAAAGCAAACAAAAAAATCGTCTTAAAACGAAACATTTAAATTGCATATTATTTCTAAAATATAATTTTAGAACTGAAAAATAGATTTTCTTTTTACATATTTAAAATGTAATATTAAAAAAAACTTATTTAATTTTACCAATTTACAAACTTAATAATCTCTATGAATATAGTTTTATAATATTAATTTTTAAGATATATTAAAAAATATTGGTTTCAAGTTAATTTTTTGTTGAAATGAAATACAATAAAAAAATTAAATTTAAATTAATTTTTTTTTCAAAGAATGTATTTTTTTATTTTTATTACTTTATATCTTAAATTTGTTTTTTTTTTTGTAATAAAAACAATTAACAAATTATATAAGCTTTTTATTCAAATTAAAAAAAACCGAAGAAACCGGTTGACCGGTTTCTTCATTTTTTTTTGTTTGACGATCGCAAAGCTGTTTTTTTTTGCTGGAAAAATTATTTGCAATGGAAATTTTTTTAAATAAAGAAAGAAATGGTAATGTAATAACATAAAACGCCGCAATAGCTATAGCCATTTGTTTATTTTTTATAATTTTTAAATTTTTTCCACTTTTTATTGAACACAAATTAATATTTTCTAATCAGCTGTTCGCTCGCCTCATCATATTTGACCTTTGTAATGAAAACGGCGTGTCAGTCAACTGACACCAAAATTTGACATAAGTCTTTGACAAGCTCTGCTTTATCGACTTATTGTCAGTTTTTAAGATGTAATGAACACGCATATGACACAAAATGACGAGAATTCATTTGAGTCAGTTTTTGTTGTCAGTTCATATGACATATAATGAAAACCAGGCATTAGAATTAGCTTTGAATTTGTTTAAATTGTAGGGTCTCGGGACTTTTCCCTTACCCGATCCATATTCTCTTAGAGCATGTATAAAACACTGTAGAAGCAAACATTTTGACCGTTTCCATAGTTGTCAATTTATGGACCATTTTGTAAAATGCTAAAAAAACACGAGGGCCCAAGGCTTTATCAAGGTCCACTTTTTCATGAGCCTTTCACGGAGGTGCGGTAAAGCTAGAAGTTCAAGTTCTCATTTTTTTTGCTCTTACTTTTAGTTTCCAGGATATAGGACATGTTTAAAAATCGGGAGGCACGAAATATAGCTATCTTTAAAATTTCGGATATACCCAGTGATAGCGTAATCTATGAGGTAAAAGCAGACTGATGCAAATATTATATTTTAACCATAAATTGTGCAAAATTAAACAAATGAATGGTTAAAAATTTGAAATTAAAGAATACTGTTTTTGTTACGAAATATATTTTTTTATTCAATATAATCTCCTAGAAGCTCAATACACTTGTTCCAATGATCTTCCAATAATTTTATCCCATCCTTATAATGGTTTTCCGGAAGCTCTGCAAAATAACCGTCTACGGCTGCTATGACCTCTTCATTCGATCTTGATGAAAAATGATTTTTTTTTCTTTAACCCAGGTCTTTTCTCACAAATTTTTCATGCAGCTGATCCAAAAGGCTGCAATAATATTCAGAGTTGATTGTTTTACCTTTCTGAAGATAATCAATCAACAAAATTCCTTTTGCATCCCAAAAAACTGATGCAATAACCTTCTTTGCTGATCGTTGTGACTTCACCTGATTTGGAGCTGAACAACCAGCTTCAGTCCACTGTAAACGTTCTTGTTTCAATTTAGGATCATGGTGGTAGATCCAAGTCTCATCCATAGTTATAAAACGATGCAAGAAGTCGGTTTTATTCGCTCCAAATTACGCTGAGAAATTTGTTTTCGATCCAGTTTTTGTTGAATTGTTAATGTGTGCGGCACTAACTTTCCATACAGTTTTTTTCATACGTAATTCTTCATGTAAAATATGGAGTACTCGTTCGTCTGAGATGCCTATGGCATTAGCAATTTCACGCTTAGTCAAACTTGGTTCTTCACTAACCATATTATGTACCTGCTCAATGATTTCTGCTGTGGTTGCATGTGTTCTCAGGACAGTTATACCAACTTGAGAAAAAAAAAAGTTTGGAGCTAGCAGTGCCATATCTTGGTGAGCGCAGGAACTTTTCAACCAACCTGTACATATGTAAAATAAAATCAAAATCTGGATTTCTGAATATCTACAAATAGATGGAGTAGTCAGGCAAACAGTTGTAGACTTGGCACACACCTCCACATATATACAGGCTGTTTTTTATGTCCCAGGTCGATGTTTTTACCACCATTTCTGTTTGGTTGACATTTGTCAGTTTATATTTGACAGTTTTACAGAGCAGTCGATAACAATTTATTATGGAGCATCTAACGCACCAACAACTCTCTTAAAAAATATAAAAACCAACAGTTTTGATGAAAAATTATTATGAGCGACAAGGCACATTTTGACTTGGGTGGCTTTGTTAATAAATAGATAGCTTCTACTAGGAAACTGAAAATCCTCAATTGACACATCAACGGCCTTTACAACCTCGTATTTTGCGAGAACTTTTCCCTGCCCGCATTATGTTAAAAAGAGGAGATTTCGATTGGCCCCTCGATCTCCTGATTTGATAGCTCCGAATACTTTCCTTGGAATGATGCCAAAGAACAACATTATTGAAGAAATTAGAGCAATAACACCCGTAATACGCCAAAATGTTATGCAAAATATGGTTAAAAGAGCAAACATTTGCGCAGCGGCCAGATGCGGTCTATTAGCCGATATTATATTTTATACATAATTGTTATAAACCAAACTTTCGTGTAATAAATATTATTAAAAAAGATTTGTTCAACAAACACAACGGCCTGGAATATAAAAAACACCCTGTATTAGATTTGATTTTTTTAATTTGTGTAATACGCCATTCATACTGAACTTCGATTTGAAATTTGTATGGAATTTGAAAGTTGAAAACTTGAAAAAAAAAAATTAAAAATATGTATTTTGAGTTTCAGTTTGAATGGGATATTATATAAAAGTTTGAATTTTTTTCAAAGCATTCTAAGACATTAATTTTAAGAGAGCTTCCAGAGCAAGCAATTGAAAAAAGTGTTAAAAAATCTCAAAAACAAACGTCAATAACCATTTTTTTTAAATTACTTTTTTTCATACATTTTTTATTAATTTTTTTATAAAATCCATTTTTTAATAATAAGATATGAATCGTTCTTTTAATTTGTTATTAGATGAATAAATATTTTTTTTGTTTATTACTGGATATAACGCATCATTCGATTTAACGAACAGTCTGACCATCAATTGTTTGTTAAATCGGGAATCCACTGTATGTAACAGTTTAAGGCAAAGTTTGTAGGTGTAAGTTTTAATAACAAATAATATTTCTTTCAATATCGACTTTTTTAAAATTAGTAATTTTTTTTTTCTAATTTTAGAAAATCGGCTTTTAAAAATTTGAAAAATGATTTCTGGAATTAGCAACAAAAATTTGTAAATATTCTGTTAAAATTCTGCAATTTGTAAAATGTAAATAGCAAAAAGATTTGCTAAATAATAATTTTTTTACTAAAAATCAGTACAAAAATAGTAAAGTGGGATTGAAAACCGTTTACAAATTTTTATACAAACTTTTTTTTTCTGAGTGTAATATTTATCTTCAAATTAAAAAGTTCTTAAAACTTAAAATGCTAATTCAAATATAAAGGATGTTTTTTGATAGAGGTGCAGAACTTTTAAAACACATAAAACCCTTACAAAATAATTTTTTTTTTCAATTTGATAGCTTATAATTTGGAATTTAAGTACAGTAAGTTTTTCGGGTCTTACGTGAAAAACTGTTATACTCCATATTAAGTACATAGAAATAAAGGGTGTCCCAAGAAGAACGCAATTTTTAAATTTTAAATAAAACACAGATATTTAAAAAAAAATCGTGAAACTTTATTATATCGTAAAGTAGACAGAATGAGGTTATGTATGGAACAATATATCGTGCAGATGGCCGCCGCGACTTTGCTGGCATGCACGCGATCTTTTAATGAAATTTTCAATGACCGTTTTGCATGAATGCTGCGGTATTTCATTAATGCAGCGTCCAATTTCCTCTTTTAATTCTTGAGTCGTCGTCGGCTTATTCGCGTAAACCATCGACTTCAAAAAACCCCAAAGAAAAAACTCTAATGGTGTTAAATCGCACGATCTAGGCGGCCAATTCTGATCTCCAAAACGCGAAATAACACGACCGGGAAATGACTTATGCAGCAATTGAATTGTTTCTCTGGCTGTATGACATGTGGCGCCGTCTTGTTGGAACCACATGCCCTCCACATTCATTTCTTCAATTCTAGGCAAGAAAAAACTGGTTATCATTTCACGATACCGAACACCATTGACTGTTTGCGCTTGACCTGCCTCGTTTTCATAAAAAAAGGTCCAAAGATTCCTCCAGCCCAAAAACCACACCACACAGTGACACGTTGAGGATGCATTTGCTTCTCGTGAATCACTCGAGGATTTTCTTCACCCCAAATGCGACAATTCTGCCTATTGACGAAGCCATCAAGATGAAAATGGGCCTCGTCACTGAAGATGATTTTATCGGCAAAATCAGCATTTTCATGTTGTCTCTCCAATACCCAATTAACGAACTCCCTTCGCTGTCCATGGTCAGCTGGCTTCAGTTCCTGAGTCAATTGAACTTTGTATGCATGAAGATGCAAATCTTTCGTCAAAATTCGCTGCAAAGTGGATTTGGAGACACCAATTTGCTGAGCTCGGTGTCGAATTGAGGTGGATGGAGTTTGAGCGACATCATCACGTACAGCTGCGACATTTTCGGTCGATCGACCTGATCGATAGCGCGTTGTTGTCTTTACATCACTAACAGACCCAGTTTCGGCAAATTTATCCATTAATCTCTTTACAGTTGACTCTTTTGGAGCATTATTGTGACCCCAAATTGACCGCAATTTGTGAACTGTAGCCGCAAAACTTTCACCATTTTGGTAAAACAATTTCACAATGAGAATGCGTTGTTCATTCGTGTAGCGCTCCATTTTTACTAACCTCGTACCTTCTACTAGCAAACAATAACAATTGTTCAAATGTCAAACAATGACACTTCGAATGTTGCCAGATTTAAAAATTGCGTTCTTCTTGGGACACCCTTTATTTACAGTTAGCACTTTCAAGGGCACGAATAATGTTGATGAAGGTCGTAGCTAACAAAAATTCATTCCATTCGGCTAGTGTCGAAATAACTTTTTCTGATAGAAATCTTTTCATTTGAAAAAAAAAATGTTCTATGATCTCGAACCAGACTAAAAGTACATTTTCATGTAAAAATATATATATATATATATAATTTTTCGATAATGAATTTCACGTGAAAATTTAGTACAATTTAAGACTATTATTTTCATGTGAAAAAGTAACATTTTGGGTTTATTGTGATTGTATTTTTCTTACAAAATACATAAAATTATTAATTTTTACACATGTGTATCGCAACCATCTCCTTTAAAGCGCATTCGGAAAGTCCAATTTTATACCTTTTATTCGGGTAATTTTAAAAGTCAAAACTATATACTTTTTCCATCATAATGAAATATTTCCATGATGATTTTCAGATAATACTGAACATAAAAAATTGCCTCAAAAAAACGGAAAAAATAAATAAATTAGACGCAAAACATAAAAAATTTCATAACTTCCCATCAAAAATAAATGTAAGTGATTCTTAAGGAATTAATTTTTCATTGATTCCAAAGTATCATTCAGTACTGATTTTCCTCTTCCAAAGCAGATCTTTTTCACAACTTCACAAATGTGATTTTGAATAAAATTAACACTTTTCAAATCTTTGGCGGGCAACTTATTTTAGAAACAAGCAAGGTTAAACATTAACCACAAATATTTACATATAAATTTGACATTTATAATTATGGTTAAGTACTAAACTTTAGTTATTTTAAAACAAGTTATCAGGTTTGAGTTGTGATTTGATTTGTTTCAATTTTTAACTTACAATTTATCAGAATTTAAATTCTTAAAATCGTAGTTACGATATCAACATGTTTAATATAGTTAAAATTGCAGCAAGAATTTCAAAGAAAGTAACTTAACAAATAGGGCCCGATTACTGAATGTCCCGTTATAATTTATCCAACAGCCAAACTCAAACAACATCAACACCAAATGTGTCAGTTAAATTCACAGGTAGAAGCTACCGGGACTTTGTAAAAATGAGGCTAAGGCCCGATAACTAAAATTTAAATTGAAAATTTATTTGGGAACATCAAATCACTAAACTCGAAGAACTTCTTTAGATGCAATAAAAAAGGATCATAAAGAAAACTTCCACCCTATGTCACAACTACACTCAGAAAAAATAGTTAGTAGAAAATATTTTAAACAGTTTTCAATTCCACTGATTTTTAGCAAAAAAAAAATTATAATTTAGCAAATATTTTTGCTATTTACATTTTACAAATTACAGAACTTTTACAAAATATTTAAAAATTTTTGTTGCTAACTTTAGAAATCATTTTTCAAATTTTTGTAAACCGATTTGCTAAAATTAGCAAAACAATTTACTAATTTTAAAAAAAGTGGTTATTGAAGGAAATGTTATTTCTAATTAAAACTCACACCTACAAATTGAAATTGCATTAAAATGTTACATATATTTAAAAAGGGATCGGAAAATAGGACATCCACTTAAAATAGCACTAAAAAGTTTTTTTATTCATAAAAATCAGCCCTTAAAACAATTAAAATTTTACATTAAAATCCAAAAAAATTGCAAAAAAGTAATTTTCAATACAAAAAAATCCAAATTGAAACAAAATGATAAATTCGTTTATGATTTTACAATTTTTAAACCTTTGAATTTTTTTTTTTTAATTTTGCCTAAAATATTTAGTACCAAATTTTTTTTTCTGCTGATTTTGGCAAATAGATTTGAAATACCACTTTACAAAAAGTTTAATAAAATTTATTAACAGCTACTAACTTTTGCTACTAATTTCATTGCACTACACGTCAGCAGACATGTGTTGCTAAGATTAGCAAAAAATACCGCTGGGCTCAAATTAACAAAATTTCCCATAATAACAGCAAAATTTTCAGTTGCCGTTACAGACTTCAAAGAAACATAATTCTTGCCTAATGGGTTAAAAGGAACAACGAGATTCTACAAACGTTGCAAAACATATCCGTGTAATAGTAAAAAAATAAAATAAAAAACCAACTTGGCACTACTAATAGTAGTGACCAAAACTAATTTATATTACTGATTTTTTATCAGCGATGAAAGTTTTTTTCTTTTATTTTAGTTAAAAAATATATGATTTTTCTTGTTCATTTGTTGTATTAAACATAAAAAAGCCGCTTTAAATAAAATGTAAGAAAAAAAAAAACTGTGGCAAATCATCCATAATTATTGGCCAGGTTCCAAAGTTCAAGTTTATACTGTTTCAGTATTGTCTATTATTGTATAAACAATAAACCGTATTTTAACAACAAGCCGCCTTAGTTAGTAAAAAGAAAAATAAAAAGAAAAAATTCACAACAAAAGTAACGGATTAAAAACTATCCATCTCATATTGTTTAGTCACATGTAGGCCAACCAAAAAAAGCTCCAATAGCTATGTTTTAAGCATTTATAAAAAGCTTAAAAAAACAGTAAACTAAGCAGCTAAAATTAAAAAAAAGCAACGAAATTTCATTGCTTTCCCGGTTATAATTTTTTTCTTCCATTTAACTCGATGCTCCCAATTCTTGGGACTTTGGAAATTATACAAAATCAAAACACGCTGCGACAATTATTTTTTAATAGTATTTTTTCAAAAGAAAAAAAAAATTTTTAAATTTATATTTTAAACAATTTAGCTCGACATTAAATAATTTATAAAATAACGCTTTTATGAGAGAAAAAAAAAACTAAATTTTTAAAAGAAAAGGGAAAAGGGGCCTGAGAAGAATTTGAAAAAAAAATCTTTAAAAATAAGAAGGTAATAATAACACAGTACAACAGCCAATCTGGGGGGTGAGAAATTCCAAGTCAGGGTGATGGTACTAGGTCAGTATAGTAAAACCCTCAAAGGGTTTGGCGTTCGTATGTGTCAGTTTTTTTTTATGACCTTTTAAATTTTTTCCTTATCTTGATGTTTTTTCGCTTTGTTGTAACATTTTGGCAAAAACGTAGTTTAACATAACTCGAGAACCACTTGTAAGATTTTGATGAAACAAATTTAGAAAAAATAAAGAATTACAATTTCTCTAATCTGTTTCTATACCGTTTTCCTATATGTGCAACACTTTCGAAGTTAAAAATAATTGTATGAAGGGAAAAAAGTATTTTTTGCCTAAAAATTTAAATATATTTTTTTTTAAATTCATAAAAAATCCAAAATGGGAAAAAGTGCCAAAACTAATTACTTTCGCGTAAAGTTACATAACTCATGAGCAAAAAAGGCATAGATCATGAAAATCGATGCACGCGTTTCTCATTTATTCACAATTAGGTAAATGTATGAATTTCAAAAATTTGCTCCAGATATGCACAACATTATTTGGAGAAAACATTGACACTCACAAGCCGAACTCTCTCATATTTTTCTACTGTACTAAAAGAGAAATATTGATGTGGCAACACTGGTTCTGTAATGTGACTTTACATGAAATTAATAACACTTGATCCTTTTTTCCGTTTTGGATTTTTTATGAATTAAAAAAAAAAAAATTTAATTTTTAGGCAAAAAAATATTTTTTTTCTCCACAAATTTATTTTTACCGGCAAAACTGTTGATTGTAAAGAGAAACGTTATATGAACGGATTAAAGAAATTATAATTCTAAATTTTTTTGAGTTTGACAAGTGGTTCTCGAGTTATGTTAAACTACGTTTTTGCCAAAATGTTACAACTAAGCGAAAAAACATCAAGATAAGAAACAAATTTAAAAGGTCATAAAAAAAAACTGACACATACGAACGCCAAACCCTTTGAGGGTTTTACTATACTGACCTAGTACCATCACCCTGACTTGGAATTTCTCACCCCCCAGACAATAATCCCAAAAATGTGGACCAACACTCTACAAAATATTTGTAAATGTACTACAATAAAATGAGTAAAGTTTTATGTAATATTACGAAAATTCGATAAATATAAACAAAAAATTCCTAAAAATGTTTTGTACACACTTTCATATACAATAATAAGCACAAAAAGTATTTTTATACACAATGTGTTTGAAGTTAAACACATTGTGCCTAAAATTAGTATTCTTTTGTTAAATAAAAATTTTACGCACAAATTTTGTAAATATACTAACTTAGAATGGTAATAAATATTTTGACATTTGGAAATTGGAAAATATTAAAAAAATAAAAAAGCTTAAAATGAAAATTAATTTTTAAAAAGTTTATAAATACAATATTTGTGAATATTGTGAATTTAAATTTAAGATCAAATACCCATTCGAAATATATTATGTATTATATTTATAATTCACTATTATTAAAACATACATACTCGTACATAAAATAAATTTATTCTTTAAAAAAAATATTTTGCTGCAGTTTAATTTAAACCATGAGTTGGTAAATATACGCATTATTTTTATATAATTACGCATATAGAAATGCATTTTTAGACATTTCATGCGTATATTTACTCTTCAAATAGGTTTTTTTACGCACAATTTTAGAAAATTTTCGAATTACTTTTAAAATTTTATTTAATTTTTACGCACTTTCAATGTGAAATTACCAATAATGTGTGTACCAACCCAGTTGTCTAATTTTCGTTGACAAAATTGTCTTCAACGATGTCTTGAAGATATTTTAAAATTTTTCGTGCACGCTATTTGTCTTTAACGACAATGCACAGTGTCGTGATTTCATATCAGAGTTGGCCAAAAATAGAAGGAGTTATCGTAGGTAAATAAAAATTGGTACAGAAAATTTACGTAAGTAGACTAAGAAAAAAATTAAGTTTTGGAAAAATCGGCCCAAGGACACGCCCACCTCCCATATATCCTGAAGTAAAAAAATCGAATATTTTCTAAAGTTTCAATCCGAATCGAACCAAATTTTGTACGTATCGTCCTTGATACATTCTACCTCACTGTGTTGAATTTGATAAAATTACATCAAAGGACACGCCCACTGCCCATATATCCTGAAGTAAAAAAATCGAATAATATTTCTTATTTACTATTATTTATTTACTATTATTTATTATTTACTATTATTTCTTATTTACTATTATCATCGCCTTCATCTTCAATGTTATTGTAGAAATCATCCTCAGATATGATGCTTTCATCTTCCACAAAAACAAAATCTTTTATATCATTTAGATCATACCTTGTTAAAATTTTTTTTTGACTGTTCATCGAAATATCTGGTTCTGACTGCAAAATTAGGTAATGTATTAGATCCTTATTGGAGTCAACTCTACTCGTCTTTCTTGTATGCCTCAGTCTATTATTCCGAATAACTTTGTGACAAGACTCTATGGCCTCTTCTGATAACATTCCAATTGGTACATTTGAATACTTGATGTAATTAATACCGTGAACTAAAACTTTGTGCACAGTAACAGGCATGTAGTACCAGGGATATAGCTTAATATATAAAATAAATGTTTCTTTTAATAGCCTTTCAAAGTTTGTCACATTTATGTGCAGTCCACTGGAAAATGTTCTTAAAATAACAGAAAAGTTGTTTATTAAAGTTTTATCAACACCTGAGGGTCAATTCTCGTTCTGTGATAATGTGAAGTGAAAAAAAACTTTTCATTTGCGTTTTCATAAGCACTTTTCACTCGAACTTTTCACAAACACATAAATTGCGATTCTCGTATGTATTATGAAAAAAATGTTTCATTCGCACTGTACCCATGAAAATTTTGTAACTGTGTTATCCAAAATTTAAAGCAAATGTCAAAACAGAGAAAAACGTAAACAAAAGTGAATTAAGTTCGTAAAATTTATTTTAAATAATTATATAAAAATATCTGGATTTTACTCAAAGAATTCCGGATAAACAAAGGTAAGACAATGATGTTACAAGTATATCATTGCAGTAAATAATTTAATAATTTATAGGAATTTTTTGAGAGTTCTGAGACGCATACTTCGTGATGACCACAATCCATTCGAGATGACAACCGACAAGCACTTCATGGATTTATATCGGCTTACTTTAAGTGAACTATGTTTGGTGTGCGTATGAAGTCTAATATTACTTAAAGAAAAAACATTTCATAAAGAATATAAATAATATGTAAATAAATATGTCATATTTTTGCCATTTTTGCCATTTTTCACTGTCCTTTTGGGTCACACTAAAACTGTTAAGGCTCGCCGCTAATTCGTTACACTTTTCGTCTCTAAATTTGGCACCATCTGCAGTTACAAATCTGTAAATATGGGATTAATAAAAGTGTGATTATGGTTATTAAACTACTTACTTATCGTTTGCAATGTCCACATGCTTTTATTAATAATTAATTAAATACTCCTTTTGGCTTTCGCTGGCACGCTTTCCTCTTACAATCTTCTCCATGTTTATTTCACTTATAAATAGTTTGTGTAAACAATTTTTTCATATGAAAATATTTTGACAGTTGTTTGCACTGTTACACAAAACAAGAATCGCCAGTGCTGTGCAATCGTGAAAAAATCTTGTTTCGTTCCACTTTTTTTTCATATGAAAACGTTTTGATATTTCTTTACATTTTTTCACAGAACGCGAATCAAAAGTACTATGAAAACATGAAAAAACTTTTCATTTCACCGTTTCACAGAACGAGAATTGACCCTCTGTTATCTGAGCCGCTTGTTCAATATTTGAAAAGAAGCGTCTAGCCGTGTTTCCATCATTCGATGTGCCATATCCTGATTTAATCATATCTATAATAAGCCCCATTTCATTCTTGAATTTTTCTTGAATCCTCTTTTGATTTACCATCACTTCCTGCTTATTTTGTTCATTCACTATACGCCATGACTTAATAGGTAGTTTATATGCAATGTGAATAATGCATTGAAACAAATTTATCCACGCATGTAAGGTCGATGTACCATATTCATAGCAATTTTCGTTGACTTTTCTTTCAAGAACTAATTCGGTATTCATTTGTGTAGGTTTAGCTCCACATAAAACACAAGTCGCACTACTTTTATGCCCATGTATAGCATTTAACACAGCCCCGTCGATCATGGTTAATTTTAAGCGATACTGAACGATAATTTTCTTTTTATCATTATTATAGACTTATGTAGTTAAATTTTCAATTTCACGCTGTATGTTGTCTTTTACTTCCATTATAAGTTTAGGATTTTCTTTAGCAAATAATATTTTTAGAGGTCTACATAGCCTTAGAGAAGAGTGTTTGCTGTTTTGCCACACAATTTTTTTCATTTTTGTCCTCCATGATACGCAATGGTACGAAGGATGTAACAAACAAAAACTCGTCAGTAGCATCTTGGCTTTCAAACTTTTGTTTGTATACGCTATGACCGCTACTGCCATCAAATCCCCACTTGCACTCTAAAATAACATTACTTTCAGCGCCGAATTCTAAATGCTTCAATATGCTGTTTGCGGTTTTATCCAAAATTGCCTGTAATGGAACAGTTGCTGACGTTTCTGAAACTTCAATTCCATCTGGAATAAGTTTTTTTTGCTTCTACAATAGAATAATAGGATGGAAAACAATTTTTATGTACAGCATTCACAACGTTTCTCATCATGTTGTATTGTCTAAAAGAGATATCCATATCCACGTATAATGCTAACGCTTTTTTTACTGAAATAGTTCCAGTCTTATTTGTTTCTGAAATTTTTTCTGCTGCTTTTGTAATAGCTTCAGCAGAGGTTGACACAACAAGCTCATCAACCCGTCTTCGCTTAGTTCGATGTGATGCTTCTTCGAAAGACAGACGTGGCCGACCTCTAACAAAGCTTGAACTTGGTTCCTAAAAAAATAACAGACCTGTTTTATCTCTGATTGATGCCAAGAACTGATGGTAACTTACAACACAAATAGAATTCCCATGGAATATTTCATTATCCAACCAGTTATTAAGGCATTTTTCAAATAACGCTTTTTTCCGTCCATACTTTTCCCAATTAGTGCTAAATTTCAAAAGCGTAAACATGAGTTTTCTTTCCTCAGTGCAGTGTAATGTTCTACGCAAATGATTTTTTACAAACTAATTTATTTTACACACGATAAGGCTCTTTTTAATTTGTTTCACTTCTAACCATTTGTTAAAAATATCGCGTATCTTCAATGGAGTAGACACTGAAAAATATTCATAAAAAATAAAATCGCACACTGTCGCAGTTGAGATTTATGGATATTAAAATACATACTTTTTCAGACTTAATATCAAAAAATTAAAAAAGTGTTTTGATGTGTTTTTTTTTAATTGTCTTCTAAACACGCGGTTCGCTTTCAACAGGTCACTTTGTTTTAGACATATCTTTGAGCTAACGGTTCTTTCCATATGATCAATATTTGTCAACAAAATTATTATTAAATGGTACGTAAATTTAACAATCTATTACAATTTATACGGACAGTTACATTAAATATTTGAAATAAGAGCGTTTAAAAAATATGTAAAATTCCAGATTTTTCAATGATCATACCACATGGTTAACAACTATCACAATTGAGCTACTATAAAAAAATACTAGTTCACATATCCAGGAAAAATTTTAGATTTCATCTAATTTAAGTGTTTATTTGTTAATAAAGAAAAAAAATTTGGAATTTTGAATGTTCACTTATATCATTTTTGGCCACTGCCGCGACACAGTGCAATGTAAGCGAGATCTGAACTTACGACGTGATGAGCGACAGGTTCAGGCCCGAAATCATAAATTGTTCGTATATGAAACTCCGTTAATGAAACTATAAACGAAACTCTTTTTAAGTTGGCGTCATTCTAAGTACAATATAAGCGAAAATCCCCTGTAGTTTCATCGACTACAATTTGGAGTATATTGTCGCAAACATGATCGTCAACGACAATATGAGCATTAGTGCCGCCCAATTGGTCGTTGACGATTTGTATGGGCTGTCACCAATTGGTCGTCTACGAATTTGTTTGGTCATGCACCCATCATCGATGTTGTCTTGAAGACGTGGACAACAGGGTTAACTTACGCATAATGTGTGTACTTTTTTTCGTTTACGCACACAGAGTAAATTTACCAATTTTTTTGTAGAAGTACAGTGGCGTTCAGATTCGAAAAAATCATCAAAGTATGTTTAAGAATCAAAACTCACAGATTCTTAGAAGTTTTTTTTAAAAAAAAAACCCTTAAAATCCCAGTAGTTTAATTTTTATCTGGAAATCTGTTAAATCCTATACATTCTAATGAAAACGTGTTTACATCTTTTTATTGTTACTATTTTTTCTGAAAATTTTTGGATTCAAATGTTTTTATTTAAATACAAAAAACTTTAAAATTTTGTGGTTCGTCAGCCAGTAAAAATGTCTCAATGAGTCCGTGAAGTAAATGTTATTGGGAACCGCTGCTATAGGCTACATTTTTATTATCTATCATAATCTAAATTGCTCTATCTTTTCAAATAAATATTAAGCTCTCCCTTCTTTTTGGTTGGCCTATTCATATATTTGTAGTACCAGTATTTCATAAAAATAAGAGTGTATATTTTTGTTGGCAAACTGCAAATATCGTTAATATAAAAAAGAAACGAATCATTGTTTATTATCATTTTAAAAACATCAACTTGAAAAAATTAAAATATATATTCATGCATGCGTCTTATGACCAGAGCAGCGACTTTCATGCGAAGGCATATTTGTAGTCCCAAAAAAGATTTTGACCAAATACTTTTTCGAATCAATGGATTTGCAGCAAAATGACATCGATTTGTTGTTAAATATTTTTGCATATTTAGCTTTTAAGTGTATATTTTTTTTGCATATTTAATGATTTTAGTACACAGTTGGCATTTAAATGCATATTGTTACAAATTTTCTTTAAATTAAAATTATGTTTTAATTAAAAAGAAACGATATGGAAAGAAAAAGCATCCTGTTGTTATATACGATACATTTTTTAACAAAAGCTCTCGAGTATTAAAAATCGTCAAACACTTTACACATTTTTTTGTTGTAATTTTTTGGATTTATATTGCATATTTTTGGGTTTTTAATACATATTTTTATATAAGTTGATATTTTATATATTTTCAAATGCATATTTTAATTTTTTCCATTTTTTTGGTATATGAAATTTGCTGCCCTGCTTATGACAAATGTGGAATTCCTAATTTTTTATCCTTTAAACATGGGAGTTAGATTGCTTGGAGTGCATACATATATCCTGATCAAAGCATGAATTCTTATGGTGCACTCAGAAAAAAAGTTAATAAAAAAATTTGTAAACGGTTTTAAGTGGGATATACTGTTTTTATACTGACTTTTAGTAAAAAAATTATTATTTAGTAAATTTGTTTGCTATTTACATTTTACAAATTACAGAATTTCAACAGAACATTTACAAATTTTTGTTGCTAAATTCAGAAATCATTTTACAAATTTTTGAAAACCGATTTGCTAAAATTAGCAAAAAAAATTACTTATTTTAAAAAAGTGAATATTAAAGAAAATGTTATTTCTAATAATTAAAACTTGTACATGCAAACTTAAATTGCCTTAAAATCTTGCATAAAAACTTTTTTAGTTCTAAAAATCAGCCCTTAAAACAATTCAAATTTGAAAGTATAACTAAAAATATTTTTCAAAACAAAAATTAACGAATTAAAACAAAATACTAAATTCGTTTATGAATTCATGATTTTTAATATATTTTAACTGTTAACAAATTAACCACAAATCCGTAAAACTAAAAGATTTTTCCTTTATTTATTGCTTTGAATGTCAACCAATTAACTGCAAAATTTCGTTTTTAAAGTGTCAACAAGTTAACTAAAAAATCCATAAAATTAAATAATATTTCGATTTCGAATGTCATAAAAAATATCTTCAAAATCTGTAAAAATAAACGACTTTTCATTTATTTTAACTATCAGAGAATAAACTATAAAAAAAATTAAACAAATTTTTTTTAGAAAATAATTTTAAAATAGAATATAAATTGCAATAGAAAATTTGTAATTTATTCTTTAAATTAATGTTAAGAAAAGGTTAAAACTTATATATTTTTTTTTATATTTTAACTATTAAATTATTTAAAAACAAATGTATGGATAAATTATTTATTTTTTGAGCCTAAGGTTTGTTTTCTTTTTATAAACAAATATTATTTATCTTCAGCGAAACGAATTAAGGAATATATATTTTTTTTGAGCGTAAAATCATGTTTGTAGGGGTGTATCCAATTTGTAAGAGTTCTAGGAAAAATTATTAATTTAAAAATGCCACCGCAGAAATATATTGCTTGAAATAGGGCACGTCCCTGATGTATGAGGCATTTCCTAAATATATTTTAGAATACTTATAAAAATGATCTTACTGTAATGTTAGTCTAGTAGTACATTATTACATGTCAAAGTTGTAAGATCACATAAAATTAAGTTAGAACTTGTAAGTAAAATTTATAAAAATTATATAATTTTTAAAATACTATCACAAAATAAAATTAATCGTGTATCCAGGTCTTTAATATTAATCCAACGAAAACTTTGATATTAACCTAAATGGCAACAACATCTATTGTAATTATAATTGGACATAATTATAATAATCAAAATGAAGAAAATACTATAAAAGAAACTTTTCAAACACTGTTCAATTCTGAAGTTTATAATTGGATCGGACTTAGTCATACGGAATTAAGAGCCAATATACGTGATTGTAAGTAACAAAATATATTATTAATTTTTCTACTTTCTTTTTATAACACTTTTTTTAAATTTCCAGGTAAAACAAATCAAGAATGGTTAGATAGATTTAATGAATGTAAATTTATAGTTATATTTTACTTAAGTTCCACACAGTCAGATGGACAAGATGGAAATTTTAAAGATATACGAGATGTAAAAAGGACATTTTTTAATCCATTATTTAAAATAAGACAACTAAATGAAAAACTGAAATGGTTGGTGGTGCCATCGTGTTGTGGAAATTTAAATTATTTGGACAGAATTGGAGATATATCATCTGCAAGTTGCTTGGACAATAGTTCTTTATATCTTCCATATTATTTTATTTCCTACCTTACGATAAATAATCCTAGACCTAATCGGGAAAATGAAATTGTACCTTCCTTATTCATACAAGTATTATGCAAGGAACTTAAAAAAAATGCACATAAAGAAACTTTGGTTTGTATTTTAAACAATGTTAATGGAGCCATTGAACAATATGCTAGAAGTAAAGGATATGAGAATTTTCCATGTCCAGTTTATGAGAAAAATTGCGGGGATTATACATTGTGTTGAACTAATTTCTTATTCTTAATAGTCCCCCCGAGATATTACGAGTAATAAAATTTTAAATAGCATTAAAAATGTTTTGTTTTTTTTTCTTAAAACTATATTAAGACTGAGCAAACACTAGGTAGTTTTTTTTGGGATTTTCCAGTTTTTTCTGGTCAAGTACTTCAGCATTTTAAATCTAGCTTTAAGGTAAATTCCTTATACTAAACAAAAGGTCATAAGTGAAATCAGCATTAAAATTTTGATAACTTTGAATAAAACGAATTGTTAAATATAATTTTTTTTTCGAATTTCATATTTATAATTAATTTGTAAAGAAAACGACTATCCCCACTTACTTGACTTTTCTTTTATTTTTTGTAAACAAATTAAATTTAAACATTTAAAGACGCCTTTGTACAAAATCAGTTTTCAAAAAAGCTTTTGATGAAATTTAAATAATTTCCAAACTAATTTATAAATTCTTTTCTCAATTTGTAGTTTAGAATAAATTTTGCAACCTTGCACAGGCCAATATTTTTACTAAAAAATTGTTTCCTAATTTTTTGTAAACAAATAGAATTTGAAAATTTGAGGCTGCCTTTGAACAAAAGCTGTTTTTGTACATAGACTTCGCCGGAATGCGAATTACAAAAACATACCTGCTTCACAAACAAATAATTTAATTGTTAGTTTTTGTTGTTTTTAATATTTTATCAAATTAAATATACAAAAATTTCAAATATTTTTATGACAAATAATATTTTTTACATTTCAAAAAGAGAAAAATCAAGAATTTTCAATACTTGGCAGCATTTTTATAAACTCTTAATTTTTAAGCAGCAGTATCTATAACTACTTAACAAGTCTATGGTGCCTATTCCTAGCCATGACGAGTTGTGACTGTCATAAGGCTATTTTTAAGATTGAAAGTTTTAACTTTCCATATAAAACAACAAATAAATTCAAACAATTTATATTTTATTTGTCAATATTGTAATGATGACGATACGAGGTCTTAATTATTTTGAAGTTTTCAAATAAAAATTTAAACAAATATAATTTATTATGACTTTGTAACAACAAACACAAGGGGTCACACTAGAGTCACAGATATTTTTTGAAAAAAAAAAAAAATAAGAAAATGTTGTTTGATAAAAAAAATATTAATTTCGTAAGGCAATTTCAAAAGAAATTAGCAGCTTAGAAGTGTAAAAAATGTATCTGAAAAAAATTGAGTTAATTGGTGGCAAAAAAGACAGTGTATACATACAAATCGAAAATTTTGTTTTCACTCAATATTATACTCAAATGAAAGGTAATTTTAAGGGCTATTTGGCAGTGCATAAATCTCTGCAAAATTTTGAGATTAAGTATGTATTTTGCATTAAAATGCATAAAAAAGTCCATTGTCGATCCTCCATAATCATCATTATCTCAGAAACTACTAGGAATTTCGCAGTGTAAGGTAGGGTACGTTCGTAAATGCAGAAAAATTGTGCATCACTGCGGCAGTTATGCCAATTTTTGTTGCTGATGCGTGATCATCTGTTGCAGATGCTTTGCTACTGCTCAACAACTGCACAGTTTGCTTTTTAGAACGTTTTGCAAAATATATAATTATGTTCACCGCAATAACATTGACAACTTTTTGTTAACTTATAATAAAAATAGAATTAATAGAAGGATGAAACGACTTTTGATTATTAAAAATCAATTAAAACGAAAAGGAAAACTAATTTTGCACTATTGCATCAGACACTTTAATGATGCCATAGTTGCAAAAATTTGCGCCAGCACTGTCAATTGTTTGCATAAAAAAACGTTTGACGTGAATCAGTGCTGCCAAGTGATGCTTTTTTGAACGTTTTACTTTTATTATGCTGCAGTGATGCGCAACTACTGCATTTACGAACGTACCCGTAGTTTTATTGGATACTCTTAGTATTGCCTTTCATTTGTGTATAATATTGAGTGAAAACTAATTTTTTAATTTTTTGGCAAAAAAGACATAATTTTTTGCAAAAAATCGAAAATGCAAAATGACATTCATGTCATAAATAAAAAGAAGTTCTTACTATTTTTTTTTACTACAACCAAAAAATGAAAACTTTCCAGCTGCAGTGAAATATTATGTGAATTGCAGTATGTAATTAAATGGGTGAAAGGTTCTTTAAGGTAAAATGTTCTTTATACACGAGAGAAAACAGATAGAGCAAACAAAAAAAAAAAAAAAAAAACCCATCAATTTTTCAGGTGAAAAATTTTTTTTTGGGTGAAAAACAATTTTAAGGAGAACAAATTGAGGTGATATCAAATATTTTTTACCTCTAGGCATCTGGTGAAAAAATGTGACAAAGCGTTTTATTCACCAAACGCTAATATGAAATTGTGGAAATAAATATATGCTTTATGGGGTATTAGACCTATATTTCGATGTATTACAAACGGCATGAAAAACATGACATATGTATACACTCATCACATAACATATGATGATGATAAAAATAAATACTCGCTACTGAGGTTTATGCCAATTACGAATTTAGTTAATATATATATATATATATATCTGCGGACTTTTGGAAAAACACTTAAGTTGACTTAAAAAAAATTTCAAAATTTTGAATACGCATTAGACCGTACCTCAAAAAAAAAGTTCACCCTGCACCCTCAAATATAAAGTATTTTAACAAGAAAATTTCGAATATGTTTTTTTTTTTTTTGGCCGAACGTAGGGGTCGTAATTTTATATTTTTCGTTATATCTTCGCCATTTACATTTAGAAAACTAAATTATCTAGAAAAAAGCGTACGAGTTTTTGGGTATATTATTTTTTTGACAAAACAGCGAAGTGTTAAAGTCAAAATATCTATTTTTTATACTCATAAAGAAACAGCTCTAAGTCAAAAAGTATTTGACCTATCCAAAACTCCTAAGCGCATCCATAGATAATTTAGTTTTCCATATGCATTATAAATTTCAGAGAAATCCACCAAAAATTTATTAAGTAATGCTGCGTGCCGTAGACCTCTATTGTAAATATACTATCATTTTGTAGAACTTTGTGTAAAAGAAATATTTGTTTGTACTCCTTCATAAATCTTGTGAAAACCAATCTTTGTTAACCCATCTCCGTAAATAAAGAAAATAAAAAAATGGAAGTTTTTATATATAGGCTTTTTACGTAGGTGTTACCCCTTAAGTAGTATAAAAGGGTGCTTGAGGTCAATGATTTTTAATGTAACAAATTGGTATCATTGCGACAAAAACATTGATATATAACCCTTTAAGATCCGACTGTAAATACAGAAGATATGACAAAAAAATTAAAAATGCCCTACATTCGGCAACAAAAAAAATTAAAAAAAAAATAAAATAATAGTTCCGCTGGAATTATTGGAATACTTTCCTAGCAAAAGTTGATTGCTTTTTTGCGAGCTTTCATTTTAAAATATTAGGGTAGTACATTAAGATGGTAGCAACTGAGATCTGGTGGGTTAATACTAGAACGGGTTACTTGAGGTCAATGGCTCCTTCGAGGAAAACATCGGTCTCCGCGAGACAAAAAACATTCATATACAACACTTTAAGATCCGACGGTAAATGACGAAGATATAAAGAAAAATATAAAATGGCGACCCCTACGTTCGGCCAAAAAAAAAAAAAACATTTTCGAAATTTTCTTGTTAAAATACTTTATATTTGAGGGTGTACGGTGAACTTTTTTTTTCTGCCTTTAAGGTGGTACGGTCTAATACGCATATTTATGCCTGATTCTCAAATTTTCTACACATTATACCTTAAAATCTATAAGTCCTCCTCGAAAAAAATCTATAACAAGATTTTATTAATTTTTGCTTAACAAAACAACTTATTTCATTTGTAACATTAAACGTATTTAATTCAGTGATTTTTTTCCATGCAAAAAACTGATTCTTAAAACGAAGGAATGCAAATAGTTTTAAATAACGGTAAATGTTTTTAACTCTCCTGAAAAATTTGAATTTTTGAAATAAGTGCTTTTGCCAAAAGGCCACAGATACGTATGTATATGCGTTTTATTGCTTATTATTATCCTCAGACATAAAAACAACAACTTTTGTTTATCCAGTTTTACTTACTGTCTCTCACCGTAAAACGCCCATCATATTATGTCATTAGTTTTGTTCACAAGACAACACGCCTCTTCTATGTCTCGAGAACAGAGTTTGTAGACTTAAAAAAAAAAAAAACAAAACTAAATATGCAGGCTTTTTATTGCTGTTACATGGAATAAATACATGATGAACATGCGTTGGTTGGTAACTTTATTATAAACTAAGACAGGACGTTAAATTTAAGATTATACTAAAGAAATTATATAGAGCAGGACTTCTAAAATTATTTAGTAGTATTCACTAACTTTGGCTCAAATCAAGTTGATTTTTCATACATAATAAATGGATGAAATTTACTAGATTATGATCAAATGATAATCTTTATACTACTTGTGTACAACTCTGCGTTTACATACTTGTTAAATCCAACACTGGAATTTTAAATTGTTTTTTTTTTTTTTGTAAAAACCACACTATTGTGAATGTATTTTGCGTTGAGGTTAATTGTGGTGCAGCATTTACCATTTAAGACACCCTGTCGTTGAAGAAATTAATGTATAAAAGAAGAAAAATCAATTTTCATATATGAATTAAATTTTTTATTTAGTTTTATTGTTGCTGTTGTATTTTAAACGCCCATTCTGTGAAAAGTTAAGACGGACAAGTGGTTTTACTTGTCATATAACATCGATACAGAGTTTTAAAGCATGAATGTCCTTTAAAAAACGTTAAAATTAATACTAATTAAAGATATAATAATTAATTTAGTTAAATATATTGTATTAATTTAAATTCCATTATTATCCATTAAATTTGAATGTTTTCTAATAAAGCAACTTAAGTTGACATTTAAGCTTAAAGCATAATAGTCTTGAATATTAAATTTGCGTGAAAACAAATTGTGCAGAGTTTTCACGTTTTCACTCATTATGCTGAAAAATCATTTTTTATATGGAGCACAATAGTTTTTTTTCACGTGAATTTGAAACAACTTACTATGCAACTGAAACCATTTCACGTGAAACAACCTGAAAACATTTCACCTGAAAATTTAGTTCAATTTTTTTCACCCAAATTTTATATACAAGACTTGAAATGAAGAAGAAATTATTGAATTTTAATTTAATTTCTAAGATGAAAAAGGACTTAAAAAGTTATGCAAAGTAAATGGATTGAAATAAAATCACTAGAGAATTGAATATGAAAGAAGTTTGTCGGGGAACAGTTAATAAATCCACTTGATGTAATTTTTTTTAAATGAAAAATAGGAATATCTTCGAATCCGTCTATCACAGCAAAATGTGATACTTCTTTTTTTTTTGCAGAAATCCATAATCAGAAGTTGATCCAATTTACACAGAATTTTTTTTTTTAATTCCCAACGTTTTGTAATTACTACCTGTCAAAAAGAATTGACAATAAGTAATTTTTCTTACGGTTATGGGGAGTCAAATTATCTAAAATCAATACTTAAGATAATTATGCTTAAACAGTATAAATGACAAAAAATATAAAAAAGTATTTATAGTATAATTCAGCATCAAGGGAATCGAGGCGGTTGGTATGTTTAGTGCTGGAACTCCGGATAACCTCCTTTACGGTTTTAACTTGTAGATCACTATGAAGATCCTCATCAGATATATACCATTCAGCGTTAACAATAGTTCTAAGAATTTTTGATTGTACACGTTGAATAATTTTAATATTATAGTTACTTGCGGTTCCCCGTAGTTCAGTACCATATTTCCAAATGGGTGATATAATAGTATTGTAGATAAGGAGTTTGTTTTGCAATGAAAGTTTGGACTCTCTCCCTAGTAGCCAGTATAATTGCCCGAATTTATTTTTCAATTCATTTGTTATTTGAATGATATGGTTTTTCCATAAAAGTTTGGAGTCTAAAAACATCCCGAGATATTAAGCATTAGTGTCTGTAGAAATTGATGAGTTGTTCATCATTATTGGTTGATGGGTTGGAGTCTTTCTATTGGTGTAAGTTACTTAGTCGGTTTTATCGCTGTTGACCTGAATTCCCCAAGCTTGGAACTAGTTCAAAGTACAGTTTAATAGTTCTTGTAGATTAGCAGTAGCCATACAGATATTTGAGTCGAAAGACAATACCACTGTGTTATAGGCGAATGTAGCAATCATATCGCAATATCTCCTGGGAATAGGAATATCGGCTGTGAACACAAGATAAAGAAGAGGTCCGAGGACACTTCCCTGAGGTACCCCAGCTTTCATTGGAAGTATGTTGGAACAATGATATTTATATTTGACATAAAATAGTCTGTTTTCTAAATAGCTTTTCAATATTAGGTAAATGTTTTCCGGCAAAAGTTTTCTTAGTTTATACAAAAGGCCAATATGCCACACACTGTCGACCGCCTTGGCCACATCGACATAAAGACCCACACAGAATTTCTTCTTGTCAATGTCGATTGAAATTTTTTTCGTTACTCTATGTACTTGTTGGATGGTAGAATGCATACGTCTAAATCCGAATTGGTGATCTGGAATTAGATGCCTTGCTTTAAGAATAGGTTCGGTGCGAACGAAGAAAAGTTTTTCGAAGAGTTTTGAAAGTAAAGGCAGAAGACTTATTGGCCTGTAAGAAGCAGTTTTAGTTGCATTTTTGTTTGGTTTAGGGATAGCTATTATTTCTGCAACTTTCTAAGCCCTAGAAAAATATTTAATGTTTATTAATACATTGAAAATATTTCTTATATAGATCAGTGCCCTCCTCGGTAGTTCCTTCAGAAGTTTACCGATAATTAGGTCATATCCCGGAGATTTCCTATAATTTATACTTGTTTTGATTGACATTTGAATTTCACTAACTGTAATTTTTTTAATTTGACAGTTGGATGTGTAGAAAAGTTAATCTGGTAAAAGTCGGGATTAACTTCATAATCGATAACTAAACAAGTGGATGAAACCATATTTTAATTTATTCGATTAACAGTTAATCCCACATTTAATCTGCTTACTATTTCTAAACGACTCTGTACCTCTAGAATCTGTATGTTGGATCGCTCCACCTTGATATTTTATACTGACTAAGTAGTGAAGTGTCAAAAAATACATACATATGTAAACAATGAAGATTAAAAAGTGAATTAACTTTAATCATATAAAATAATTTAGCCCGCTTAGGCTATTAAATTTATCGAATTTAGGTATACATTCTTTGAAAGATCTGCCTTCTACATATCGTGGTGTATTTAAAAAAATATAGCTTAAATGTATGTAATATACTGACCAATGTTGGCAACCTATACCTTTTTAACACCGTTATCCGTTGCAAAACCCTTTCAAACTGTTGAGCAAAATGTAAATTATACTTGAAAAACTCTGTAAAATATTTTTCTTTAACCATTTGTGTTTTGATTTTTTGTTTAAAATAATGAAAATACTTTTTATTAAATCGGTTTCTATTGTTGTAAAATAAACACATTTTTTTTCTAATTTGTTAAAAAAAATCACACTGCTGTGTAATTATTTTAACCCGAAAGGATAAATATAGATTATATTATCCAATACAAACTGCTAACCGATACCAATACTGAAACTCTTGATTTCACAAAATACCGATATTCCAAAACGTTTTTCCTTAATACTGGTAATGTACTGGTATTGAATCGGTTTTTAACAAAATCAGTTTTTCATTACCTTTTTAGCAAAAAAAAATATTAGGTTGTTTTTTTCGAATATTTAATAAATATTCCATAGAAATTAAAGTAGGTATAGACTTGCCAAGTAGTTATAGATATACATAGCTGCTTAAACATTAAGAATATATAAAAATGCTGCCAAGTTTTATAAATTCTTGGCTTTTCTTTTTTATGTGTAAACAAAAATATTTATCATAAAAATATTTGGAATTTTTGTATTTTTAAATTGATAAAATGTTAAAAACAACAAAAGATATGTGTTTGTAAGTAAAGGTAGAGCAGGGCAAACAATATAATTGCTCGCGTTCCGGCGAAGTCCACATACGAAAACAGCTTTCGTACAAAGGCGGCCCCAAATGTTCAAATTGGTTTTTGGTTTACAAAAAAACAAATAAAGAAAAGTCTGGTAAGTAGGCATTTAAAATTCGAAAAAAACAAACCTCTTTCTGTTAATAAGACTTTGAATTACTAGCTTTAGGCACGGTTATCAAATTTTAATTGGATAAGTTTTGATAAAATTTTTGAGGAAACTAATGAAGCTTTCTACACTAATGAATGAAAAACTTCTTAAGTTTAATGAAAAATCTTCTTAATTTTAATAAAACTAATAAAACTTATTTATTGAGTGTATGAAATTTATAATAACTAAAATTAAATTTTTCATAAAATTTCATAGAGAAAACTGCACGAATTATAGCGAAACTTCATTGATTTAATGCAAAATTTTTTTAAAATTATGCATATTGCTCCCTTAGTTTGCAACAACACATTGTAAAAATGTTAATTTAAAGATTGATGTTTCGGTATCGCTTATTCCGATACTATCACGAATAAAATACCGTAACTGATATCAGCAACAAGCAATAAATTAACACGGATACCTATACCGTCGTTCATATCATACCGTTTCGGTTGCCAACCTTGCTACTGACACTTTGCTGCAGTACTTTTAAGAAAATACACCATCATCATGGATTTATAATCAAGAAAAATAATACTCATTGGGGGTTCCCTCAGATCTAAATGGAACGTATATATTAGGTAGTGGGGCTAAAACTTTGCTACAGAAGAATATCTGCACAATTACATTTTTGCCGTTCAAAGAGGCAGTAAAAATGTTGTTTTATCCCAATATACTATACAGCAATAAAACTGCAATACAACTTGAGAATAAGCTTATATAAATAGTGTGTTTTAAGCTTTTCTTAATTTCGCTTATTATAATGTTTATAAAATGTGAATTCACAAGCAGTATTTAACAATGCTTGAGAAAAGATTATTATACATAACTTTTTCTAAAGTATGCTTATAAACAACATACATATATTGAACAATGCAATATGACGATTGAAATATAAATATTTTTCAATACATTCTAGTCTTGTTGTGCCATTACTTTTTCTTTAAATTTGTCAAACGTGTTTTGCGTGTACATTTAGTTGTAAATTTTATATAGTGAACGCGCAATTGCATATTAAATTTAATTATTTTTATTTATGGTTAAAATTAATTATTATTATTTATATTTAATATGAATTATTATTTTTTATATTTAAAATGAATTATTATTATTTATTTTTATTTTTAAAATTAAAATAAAAAATAAATGAAATAAAAAAAAATAATTATGATTTCTCTTTTTCAACTATTAATAATATATTATTTTTGTAAGCTTATTCTACAATTGCAAGAATAAGCTTATAGTAATCATACACACAAAATATTTTCACGAGGGTTTCGTTTTGATTTTTCTACAATTGTTACGATAGCCTTTTTTAATATATTCTCAAGTCTTTTTCAAGCTTAAGGCTTGTGTTTGTAACCTTATAATAATATTTTTCTCAAGTCATTTGGTATTTTGGTATGTTGGGATGTTTTTTAGATTGGTCGCACATATACCTTTTATTTCATATCAAATTTTCCTAGAGCCAATTAACACGGTGACTTCTTTGCATGTAATTATTGCGTGCAGTTCTTGTTTGGCGAAGAACGGGGTAGAGAAGCAACCGGTGTAACAAAAAAGCACGGATTTTGTTTTTCGTGCATGTTTTTGTTATTTTTCTTTCGCACTTATATGTATTATTCTTTTGTTGCTTCATTCACACTTGGTTTTAGTGCGACAATAGTCACCGTATAAGTAGACATAACTTTGGAAGCAACTTTGAAAAGGGAATTACGAAAATTGCATGCAATCAAATGCATGGTATAGTTGGCTCCTAGTTTTTAAATCCAAAAACAAAAATATATTGTGTATCTTAATATCATAAAAATTGAGAGAACCCTTACTGTGTAGTTTCTTTGCAAGTCCAGAATCATTCTGGTGTTATGTGTTGCAACTGTGTGTGTGTGGAAATGCTGATTTTTATGTAGGTTTCAACTTAATGAACGTCAAATAATCATTTTAATCACTTTAAGACTAGCAAGTGGCGTTTACCTGGAAGAATTTTTTTATAAATATTTACCAGTGTTGCCACTATTTGGATACTGATTAAACAGATCACGACAATTTCATATAACTTGGATTGCAATTTTTGTGTAATTTATGTCTTAAGTAAGATGAAGTTAAAATGGAGTCGTTAACTTTGCATCGACTTATAGGAAATTTAACTTCAAAAGTTGTAAATAATTTTATTTTGTGTTTCTTGGCAGTTTTTTTATATTTGTGGTTTAATAAAATTGTTGATCCACTTGAAATTAGGGCATCGATAAAACATTTTTCGACCGGAAATCAGTTTAGTTTTGACAAATCCAAACAATACAAATTAATTACAAATACTAAATCTATGTAGTTTGAACTAATATCAATCAAATGTTATCGTAGCTAGAGTGCCCAAAAAATGGAAGAAACAGTTTCGAATGCAGTTTTCATTTGCTACAATACACATAGGGCCAGAATTATCCAATTCCGGCCAAAAGTCTTAATCGATGCTGGATCCGGTTGAAAATATGCTTCTATAGGATTTCGGTGTGGCTGATTTCAAAATTTAGCTAAAAAACAAAATGGTGGATCCAATATGGCAGACAATTTTTTTTTTAAATTGTCCAATTTAACTTAAATTTTATTTTAAGAGAGTCTTGGGTTACTGGATTTTGAAAAACAGAATGGATGGCTTAATATGCTCCTTAAAGTTTGCCACAAGGTATTCATAAAAAGTTGTATTCCTTTTCTTTGCTGGAGCTAACTAAAAATATGGGTCTGGTGTATTTCCGGGTGCGTTATCTGAAAAATGAACTGATAACTTTTAGAAATTCAATTTTGGCGGAAACAATATGGTGGGTAAATTTTTTAAATTTGCCTGATCTTTAATATTTAATATTAATATTTAATATTAACTTTAAGAGCATTTAAGAGTTTCTGAATCTATGCACAAAATTTAAAAAAAAAAATGGCGGAATATATATATTCCTTTTTTTAAATTACTCTTAATGTAATATTCTTATTGTCGATAAAGATGGATGAAAATATATATTTTTTGATATGATGAGATATATATATATATATATATATATATATATATATATATATATTTTTTTAAATATTTATATAAATGTGGAAATGGTGCAAAGGACTTAACTTAGTTTCAGAAAAGCTTTTGAAAATGGTGTAGGCAAATTATTCACTTAATTCTTTTTAACAGATGTGGTATGAATTTTTCATATAATTTTGGAAATTCAATAAAAATTCTTTAAGTTTAATTGTAAATGGAGTAACTAATGTTTTCCCTAATTCTTTAAAAATGTGTCTTAAACATTTTTTTCCTACATTGAAGGCACTCACTGACGATGAAAACTACTCAAGCCATAAAACATTATTTTTGTTCAAATTAATTTTGTAAAAAATAATTCTAGTACCACTATCATAAATTACGGTAGTTTCACCATTTATCATTTCGATCAAGTTTGAGCAACTTTTTTCACATACATATGGATCCATCATTCTATACAAAAAAAATAAAGACCGATTTTATCGAACTGAGGGATCGCTGAGGATTTTTTCGGCACGATATACATAACTAAAAAACATAATTTTTTCACAAAAATGTCAATTGATATTAGGGAAATGAGTTATATTTTTCAGCGTTATTTTCGTTTCAATGGTCATTATCAAAGGTTGAACCACGCAAATAAAATGTTAATCATTAGCAATAGAAATTTGTAAAAAATAATAAAACAGTATCTCTACATATACAACATTTTTTATCAACTTTTTTAACTTTGAAGACCTGTCAAAGGAAAGGGTGTAATTGGATCTTAAAGATAAGTTCAGAAAACCTGTTTATATATATGTCCAACAAATTGGTACATATTTTTTTGAGAATTTACAAATAAGCCGGAAATCGATTTGTCTGGCCCTATGTGCAATGCAATGGAATCCAATTTTCTAAACTCTTTTAACTCATTGTATTTTTCATAAATTTTAACTTCCAATTTTTTTATAATATATTTTTTAAAATTTATTCATTAATTAACTGAATTATTTAAAAAATATTATTTCGTATCTCTGATATCATCCAGTTGATGTAGCCACCTAATACATTTGAATTGTTTTGATCTTTCCTTTCTTTCGAAAATGGATCTCGAGCTGCTAAAATTTTAATTTTTTGAATAATCTTATTTGGATTACCAATTTTTAACTAGAACATTTTTTATTTCAAAGTTTCCATTTATAAAATAACGAATTTTTTAGAGGTTTTATGTAATATATTTATAAGCAAGAATTTTTTAAAATATAATTTTAAAAAACACAGTTAACCGGCCCAAAAAACTGGTTTCTTAAATATTCAAAACCGGAATTTTTTGCAATTTGTGCAGCCCCCTAGGCACAAATTGACTATATAGACAAGTTGAAAGCGGCAAATATCGAAATATTTTCTTTAATAAAATGGTTATTCCTTAATATGTAGTGCATTTTCATTATAATTCAAATTCCGAAATTTCGACTAAAATCGAGATTTTGTTTTAAGTCCCGAGATTTCCAAAAACTAAAGAAAATGCCTAGAGTATTAAAAAAACCGGCCTTTTGGAAAAACCGGTTTCGGTTTTCTTCGAAAAATCGAATTAAAAAAAAACCGGTTTTGGTTCTTGCAGAAAAAACCGGTCAACCAGTTTTTTCGTTTTTTTTTTTTAATTTAAATAAAAAGCTTATATAATTTGTTAATTGTTTTAATTAAAAACAAAAAAAAAAGAAATTTATTATCGGCAAAAATTTGGTAATGGGTGCGATATACTCATGCGTTACCTTGTAATGATAGCTCGTTACCTTTTTCATTATTTTTATATTTTTGAAAATCTATTTTTAGATACATTCCTTTGTGTTTTTTTTTTGTAAGCAAAAGGGTAATGTATGTTTGTTTTGACAACATTAGCGAAAAAACGAAGCGCAACAATTCATTTAAGTTTAAAGCAATGAAATACTTTATGCGTCGATAACTCAGTGGGTAGAGTTCTTGGCTGGCAACCAGATTTCCCTGGTTCGATTCCCATCTTGATCACATTATTTTTAATTACAAATAATTTAAAAAAAATATTTGTAATAATTTTTTTTAATAAAAATTGCTCTTTTTTTTAAATTTAGACACTTTCATTTTTCCATTCTCGTAACCATATAAGTAACCCCTTACATTATCACCTCTAAAGTAATGGGTACAATACATTACTTTGAGGCTCATTGCCTGTAAAATTCATCAATGAAGTAAGGTGTAAAGTAATTCATCGGCCCCTATGGCTATACATTACTTTACCCATTATTGGGTAATGTGTGGTTTTGCTGGGATATAAAGTAATAAAAATAAAAAAAAATTCTTTGAAAAAAAAAAATATTTTATAATTTTTTTTATTGTATTTCATTTTAACATTTTATTTATTGGTTTTAATATTTTAATATAATATCTTAAAAATTAATATTATAAAACAAATTTTATATCATTTGATAGAGATCATTAAGTTTGTAAATTGGTAAAATTAGGTACGTTAGTAATTTGAACGTTTAAAATGTTTGGCATTAAATAAGTTTTTTTAATATTTCATTTTAAATATGTAAAACGAAAATCTATTTTTCAATTCTAAAATAATATTTTAGAAATAATATGCAATTTAAATGTTTCGTTTTAAGACGATTTTTTTTGTTTGCTTTTGGTAAAGCTAGAAGTGAAAAATAGTCTTTCACAATAGTAGATGTTGGACAAATAGTCAAAAGACAATTATATAAATTTTCCAACTTTTCAGTTCTTTTGCCGCATTTATCAAGATATATGAAATCATCATATAATGATGAATGATTTAGTACAGTCTCTTTTTTAGGATTTTGAATACTGTTTATTATGTTATTTAAATCAGAAATTAAACTATTTGAATTTAGATTATCCAAAGTTAAGTCTTCATTGGAATCTAACAGACTTATATCTAAATCTTCATAACCAAATGATTTTAAAAGTGTTTGGAAAAAATAAAAGAGACCAAGTAACCCAGTTGGTGATGTAATTAAAAAAACCGGTTAACCGAACAAAAAAGACCGGTTTTCGGTTTTCTTCGAATTTACAAAATATTCGAAACCGATCCGTTTAAAAAAAAAAGAAACCGGTTGACCGGTTTTCGGTTTCGGTTTTTGAATACTCTAAAAATGCCGCAAATGTGTAGAAATATATCAGTGCGTTTCTCTCAAACGGAATACAACACTTTGTAAGAAAAGCTGTCAAGACTAAATTCTTAAATTTCGAACTTTCGTATGTTATCGAATAAGGTTCAAGTTTTTTTTTTATAAATCAATAAAACAATTTTTATACTTTTGACACCAAAATATATTCCTTTTATATTTGTTGACTTAGACAACAATGTAAACTTTCAAACTGGTGGCAACACTGATATTCTCTTATATGAATACTTTTTTTCCATTAACAGTTGTGTTTTGTTGCTCACACTTAACAGGAAAACGAAAAACGATATAATATTTTTATATACAATCTGAAAATATAACAAGCTTAATGTTGCTTATAACATACATGGGAAAAAATCACTGAGGCACTGATTTTTGATGTAAAAAGAAACAATGTCTTAATCCCAAGTATGTTTTAGAAGATAGGTAAAATGTAAGAAAATTATTGGAAATTAACTAAACAAAAAAAGTATTTAGTAAAAGACTAAATAATATCTTTCTAGTATTTTTTTTTTAAAGGTTAATGTAAAAGGAAATTATATTAGATAGTAAAGAAAAACAACAAAATGATAATGATGATGAGATTTTTTTCCAAAGAATATAAAAAGCTTTTAGTAGAACAAGTCATTTTAATAGGAAATTACAACAGGAAATGAAAATAAAATTGAAGTTTTAACGCACAGGGCGAACGGCTAAAGAAAATCTAAACTAAATTTTTAAATTTCTATTAAGTTTGAAAATAGTTTCTAAAATTTGTTTTTAAGGTTTGTGTTTTTTTCGAATTATACATAAATATTCCATACAAATTTAAGTAGACATAGACTTGCTAAATAGTTATAGCTATAGCTACTTAAAAATTAAGAATGTATAAAAATGCTGCCAAGTCTCGGAAATTATTGGCTTTTCTCTTTTAAATGTAAATAAAAATATTTGTCATTAAAATATTTGAAATTTTTGTATTTTTTATTTGATAAAATATTAAGATTTAAATAAAATTTAATAAAATCTTACCAGATTTTGTAAAAAAAAAATACATTCTAAATTGTAAACTGATATATAATTAAATTTTTCAAAATAAATTTGATTATTTTATGTTCCAAAATTACTGCAATAAACATTTTCAATAACCAACATTGTTTAATTTTAAGCAATAGTAAAAAAAATAATGGTTTCATTCATAAAAAATATTTGCGAAAAAACAAAAACTTATTAAAAGTCATGTGTTTAATAATTTAAAAAACGAGAACAAGTTGCACATACAATTTCTTACAGAAAACCGTGACCAAACTTAAATTTAAACACAGACATATTGACACCAGTTCTACTTAAAAAAGGTTAACTGTTGCCTAAGGTTTCAATTAAATCACAAGTAAAACTGCATTAAAAACATACACTTTTCCCTCACATAACGCGGCCAAAATGTTGCACAAAAACACGGCGTTGTAGGAATATCTCTATATTTCCTTTATGTGAAATTTAATTTTAATAAAAAGCTAGTTATAGAGGAAAATGCGCAATGGAAGGTCTCTGTGTGTGAGCTGTGTTATGATACAAAACTGTGGTCTTAAACTTAAAAACTCTCAAACACCACACACCTAAAATTTTGTTAATAATTCATGGCAGGTAGATATTGTTTTTATAGTAGTTATAAATTAAATGTTACATTACAAATAATCATTTTAATTATTTAATAAATCATTGGCTTTGTTTTAACCCCACAATGGTTGAATTTAAGCTTTTTATAACTTGTAATGCTTAAATGCTTGCTGGGTAAGTTGCGATTAAATAATAAAACAAATTGCGTGAAATGATAAAATAATCTGAATTTAAGAATTATTTAAAATTTAAATTAAGGTGTGTAATCTTTAAATTGTAATCTAAAATAAATGATGCTTATTTTCAAAATATATATCTGTGGATCACAGAACATATAGAAACGTAAGTTCACTGTATTTTATAATTTTTTCAATATGGCTGCATTAACACGTATTGTTGTTGTTTGAAATTAGTTAGAATGAAATGGTGCGAACGTGTTGTCGCTGGCTTCTTATGTGTTTTGTAGTGTTTTCAATTATTCGACCCTGCCGGTTAATCGGTAAGGTGATTATTCGAAAAATGAAGAAAATTGATTTATCGGTTATTCGGGTCGTTCAATCGGGAAAATTGGCAATTAATTTAATGCAAAATAAATGTATTTCTTTCATTAATAAGAACACATAGAGCTGCTTTTTGCTGAAATAACAAGTTAAGTCTATTGCGTTGGTTTCTAAAGTGTTTGTTTAGGACAATTCAAAACATCCTGAGATTTTTTAAAAAATCATGACTTATAATTTTGGTTTTTTAGAGGACACTTTAAAAAGAAAATGTCAGACGTGTTCAGTGGAAGTAAATCCTTAAAAACGCAGTGTAGGTAGTGTATCACCGAAGTGGGTCACTTTGTCGAAAAACACCGTCCAAAATAAAAAAACACCGTCCAAAATAAAAAAAAACTGCCTAAATAAACAAGAGCTGCCTTTCAAAAAAATTTAATACCAAATTCTTTAAAATATGGTATGTATAATTTTTGCGAAATTCACAAACAAAGTTTGATAGAACTGCCACCGTTCCCTGACTCTTTCACTGCCTGGCTTAAGCTTTAGAGCAGTGCTGTTCATTTGATGGGACAATTGTCCCCTGCTCAACTCACATGTATTCTTACGCTCTTGCTTTTAGTCGTCACTGAAACAGCTACGAGTGAACATGTGTAGCGGATGTATGCTGATTTTTTTTCAATGCACTGAAAAAAATTAATAGCAATGTACGAAAAATATTTTGTGATACTACAAGATCTATAAAAATTTTTAATAGACTTAATAAAAAACCCATTTTTTTAAAATAAAAGTTGAAATGTTTTGAAAAATTCGAGTCCAATCGTTCATTCATCTATTCCGATCAAATGTATTTGTTTTTTCTTCCGAAAATTGCATTTTTTTGTAACAGAATAACATAAGATATCCAACATATTAAAGATATTTAATTAACATATTAAAGATATTTTAATATTGATTAAAAATATCTTCAACTTTTTGTTTTTATACAATAAAAAAAGACACCCTAATGTATATATGTATTTATTTTTTTCCTTTCAAAAATTTAATTTTTGTTTAATTTTTATTTCTTTAAAACAGTTTTACACAAAACATTAACAGTTTCATATTTTCAATAAAAAAATAAATTAATTCAGATACTAGCACTACTATTAACCCATTGAACATTTCTTACAGTGCAATTCTCATTTTCTCACAAACACAACTACATTTTTATTTTTGAACAGCACTGCTTTAGAGTTGAAAAAGGTTATCTATTAAAAAAAATATGTAAAAATCACGCATATTCCTGACAAGTCCTTACCGATTTTTCTGTGTTTGTGCAATTAAGAATTCAAATAAGCGAATTCTTAAATATTTTTGACTAAGCAACTTAATTCTACTGAAGTTCCTAATTCATCAAAATTTGTTGATAAATCAAATTAGAAAAAAAATTTCATGTTATTTTTTAGTTTTCATAAATTTTTTCATAGAATTTTAAATAAAACTGTTTTTTTTTAGAAAATACAATTTTCGAATTCAAAGCAATTTTATATTATTATTTTATAACATAAGTAACGTCATAGTGCTTTTTAGAAATATACCCAGTCATGTGTTTCATTGCTGAGGAGAAAAATATATATTTTAGTAGGTTTTTCGTTAAAGCTTAGAAGCTCTAGATTTTCTAAAACTTCGCGATCTTATGAGACCTTTGTCAGCTCGAAATACATATGGAGGTTGCAAGATCTATTTAAATTATTTGGACATGAAAATATATTTATTATTTAGTGTTCGATTATTTGAGTGATCGATTATTTGCGTTTTAAATTATTTGTTTTGACATTAACCGAAATAGAGGCGATTAATCGAGAAATAGGTTAATCGATTAACCGAATTGGAAACACTAAAGCATGTGAATGTCCAAAGAAAGCATGTAATCACACAATATAATAATAATGTGCAGGTCCAAATACAGGTATCTTTTTGATTCACATTTTTTTGACACTGATAGTTTTTTTCTATTCGAAATATTGACTATGAGTTAGTCCCATATCTTAGCGGACTAAAATGCAAACGTACATTCACTTCGTTACCGCATCTCAGTTCGGACCTTACAGAAGCTCCAATGGGACATCGAATTTGGCCAAAAAATAATCTTTTCTGACGAAGTGCTTTTTTTTCTCGACGTCTTTTCCAAGAAAAAAATTGCCGCTTCTGGGGATCTGTTAGCGCGCACGTCATTGTCGAGAAGCCAATGCATTTACAGAGAGTGACAGTTTGGTTTGGATTTTGGAGTAGTATTTCATTCAACGGCAAGAGCTCAGAGCCATGATTATGAACATTTTCAACACGATTATAAACAACATTTTTTCCTCATTATTTGCAATTTCTCGTTTTTTTCAACAAAGCCGGCTTCGGATATTCCTGCAAAGGAGAAAACCCCTGAGTGCGGGCGAAGGCTGCTATGCAGAAAACTATAGAGTTGAAACCCGGGTCGGGCGCTGGCGGGCTATGTACAAAAAATTTACTGGGATTATGAGTATCTCAATAATGGAGATTATGTTCTTTTGAAGATCAACCTTTATCCCCAATAGGGAATATGTCCAATTGTTCATCACATAGTTGATGAGTTAGTTCAACTGGCAGCGGCAGGAGAACACCTACCGTCACCACCTCACCTGGTATGCCACAGCTACGACATTGTACGTCATAATCAGGGACTGGCAATTTAGTTTTTCCTTACAGTGGCCGACGAGGATAGAAGATGTAATATATGATTTTAGGAATATAAGCGCTGCCTGGCTATTTCTGACTCTACTTATAAGACATGCGTTGAACAAACACTGGATAATTTGAAGGAATTGTCCATTAAAATTACATATATTTATAATACTCCGTCATCCCAACTTTCCATATATCAACATTTACAGAATTTTAGGCGCAAAAGGCTTAAGATTTTGTAAGGACAATTTTAAATTACAATAGTTATGTAAGTTTTTCTGGCTAAGAGTAAAGTGTTAAGTACCCTTCTAATGTTTTACAAATACTCCCAAAGGTATAAAGATATGGAAGAGTATAGGAATGAAACATAGGAAATGGGTGTTGTATTAACCTGCTTTAAACCACTCAGCTGGGCTGCAGTAATAGCTTTTATGACGTTGATATTAAAATAATAATTTTGCTGTTGTCTGGAATACCTCACCATGAAATGGCGTATTACTAAAAATGAGGTGTTTAACACGGAAAATAATTTAAAAACAATTTGATTACAATTATGTTGAGGCATCATTTTACACTGTAAATGTTTCGCTAAAATCGGTAAAAATAAATTTGAGTCAGACGTTAACCCTTTCGGGACTAATGGGACAATACGTCCCATAATGGTACATGTTAGCGGGCATACGCTGAAACTATATTTCACAATATCGATGAAATTTAAGCAGTTTTGGTCGATAATTTGTCCATTAAGAACACTTATTGGAATCGTATGTCCCACGAAAAATGCCTATTGAAATTTTATGTCTTATGAATTAAAATGTCACAACACACGAAATATATGTCCCAGGATAAAAGGACGATTTCAAAATTTCTGAGTTTTTTTTACTCATATCTCATAAAATATGCAAAAATATACAAACAAAAAAATACCTCGGTTTTTAAAATAAAATTCCGTTCCGAAGGGTTAACCCTTTCTATTTAAATTTGTAAATTAAATGAATTCTAAATTTAATTTTAAAATGTTGTATTTGGCAAGTAGTGTTTTACATAATGTATTGAAATAGTACATTTTATTTCAGAATTTATAAAGAAAATTGAATTCCCACCATATAATGTTAATTATAAAAAAAAGTGAAACTTTAAATTTTCTTTACTTTTTTAAATACAACTCATTTCACTAATTTACCAAGTAACATAAATATTTTCAACAAATGTTTTTAACGTTTTAAGTGGCATTAATCTTGTTTAATCCAACTAACTCATTTAAAAGCCACTTAAAATGAGTTTTTTCATGTTTTTAATTATTGAAAAAAATATATATATAATTAAAAACAATCAATTTTTGAGAGATGTTGTTTTTCTTAAATGTAGAAGAAACCCCACAATTTGTTAATGAAATTAGTTACTTACAACTCAATCAAAGTGTGGCAATTAAAATGGCACCTTAGGGGTCCAAAACAACAGAATGATAGATAACAAACATTTCACCAACCGTTAAAAAACATGATCACAGACACTTAAAAAACACAGAAACACATGTCTTAAGACCAAAAGTAGATAAAAAAATTAACTAAATTTTCTCTCCTTTATAATGATTAAAAAAAAAAAAGGAAAATGCTTACAGTAAAGAAAAACGGACAGACATACAACTATCTTATGTCTTGTAAAGCGGCTATAATTACATGCTATAACATGCACAACATCAGCAACAGTAACACAAAAATACATATTACGTAGATGATTGAAAGCTTGTGTTTAAAAAAAAAACATCCTCTGGTTCTTTTTTAACTTTCGCCTTAACTAAAGAAGAAGAAGTTTTCCCATGATGAAATCCTGATCAAAAGTTCTATGTGTAAAGTCGTAAGACAACTAAGCATAGCTTTGGCGATGTCTGCACTCATAGAAATTAAAAAGTTAAATTTTAATACCCTTTATAATATTTCTCAACTAATAAAAATTTTCGTAGCATACTTTTTTGGCTGTCACAGCTCCAACGTCACTTTTCTTAAGGCTGGATTAGACAGACGCAAACGTATCTCTGTATAGCAAATTTAATGAATGAATGTTGGCTAATACAGTATTTATTCCATCTCAGATATGTCTCGATATTCAATTCACCTCCGCAAAATACGACAGTTATTTTACTAATTAAAAAATAATCTTCAAAAATAACAAAAAGATAAGTAAAAGAATAGAAATGTTTTTTATTAATAAAATATAAATTTAAAAATATATATATATATATTTTTTTTTAAAGAGAAGCAGGAAGTTCTTCCTACTCATTAATGGAAGTTCTTCCTACTCATTAATGTGTTGCTTTCTTTGGAAAGAGTATAGAAAAGATATGAATGGTGGTTAAAGATGAAAGGCTTTAAATATGGCAACACTGTAATATAAAATATTAAATTATGTTAATTATAAGAAAATAGAAATATAGAAATTAAACTATCTGCCCAACATACCCCGACCGAATGTTCAAATGATGACAAATTTCAGTGGATATCAATATTACTATTAAGAGTATTCCTAATCTCCGGTTCAACAAAAAGTGCAGTATTTCGAATAGATATTTGTATTTTCAGCATCTAAATTGCAGTTCTTAAGACAATAATTTATGTATGTTTTTATAAAAAAATCTCCAAAATTTTGCAGCTATCCATAGTAAAAAAAATCCATTTGGAAGTTATCAGTTTCTGACAAGTTTTAAAAAGTATTAATGAGAATCTGGGAATTATTCAATAAGAAAATGCTCTGAGATGTTTTTTTTTTGGGCTTTTGCAAAATGTCCTAAGACCAAAAGTAGTTTCCTGAGAAGCAATCTGATAGTTTTCTATAAGAAAGATTCTCTTAAATAGAATTAATTATTTAGGATAGACGGGTGTAAGAAAGAAGCCTTTCCTTTAACTTTTTTTTATCGAAAATAATGTTGATAAGAAAGGTCTTTTTGCAGGAAAAAAATCATTGAAAAACAATGTGGTTTTTGCAGAAAAGTCCTGATATTTTAAAATAAAAGTATATATGTACAGGGTGGTCTAAATACAGACATATTTTTAAATCATATGTTATTTTGGCGCTGATAGATTTTTTCAGCCATCACAGCTCCGCTAATCAAAATAAGTCGCTTTACGCTTGAACAACGTTGGGAAATATTGCAAACTTGTTTCCAAAGGTGAGTGCTGTCTGTCTGGCATTTGTTGCAAAGAAGTTTTTGCCAAAATGAAGAACCCACCAAGCGCGCTGTAAGCATGATTGTGCAAAAAGTTCGTAAAACTTGCTTGCTGGTGGAGAACACTTATGATCCCCCCGATGAGAATGTGGCTGCTGTGGCCAAAAGTGTGCAACTCAATCCAAAAACATCGACTCGCCATTGATCTCAACAACTCAGCATTTCATGCACCAGCATGATGAGAATTTTGCACAAATATTAAAAGAAATTCGCTTACAAGGTCCAATTGACTCCGCAATTGAAGGCAAATGACCATCCACTTCATTACGCCTTCTTAGTTGGGGCCTTACCGAAGCTACAATCGCACAACAAACAAAATTGCCGCACCTGGGGATCGAAAAACCTGTACGTCATTGAAGAAAAGCCAATGCATTCACAGAGAGTGACATTTTGGTGTGAAATTTGGATTTTGCTGCTGGAAATGCCATTTCTGTCAACGGCGTACGCTACAGAGCCATAATTTCGGACTTTTTATGGGTTGAAATGGAAGAAATGAACTGTGATACTCTTTGGATTCAGCAAGATGGCCCGCAGCTCATCAAACAATCGATCTTTTGCGAACTAAGACGTCTTGGCGATGTCAATTTGCCAACTAGGAGCTGCGGTTTGGCCCCTTTTCACTTTTTCTTGTGGGCTACTGTTAAAGACCGATGCTATGTGAATAATCCAGAAACGAACCACAACCAGAAACTGTTAACAAAGTCTTAGAAAATTTTACTGACGGGATAAGCTACTGCGAAGCCAGCCGCGGCAAGCACATGAATGAAATCGTATGCCATAAATGATATGAATATATGTTATTTTTAATAAAGTCATCATATACCAACAAAAAATTTAGTTAACTTTATTTAATTTTTAAATAGATACTTGTATTTGGACCACCCTGTATATTGTAAAAAAAATAAAAGATTTCAAGGGCATTAATCACCCACCAATATTTTTGTTTAATAAGCAGTTTAAAGTCAAAAAGTGACTTGAATCCCTTGTACAGAATATCTTAATGCTTGTTACCCTCCCTTTGTTATTATTTTTTATTTCTTCTAGATTAGACTCCATACGACATAAGAAATAGTCACATTCTTGTAGGATTTATGTAAAACAAACATATTTTAAAAACCAAATGTATTTTTTATTTATTTTAAACTTTTGTATCATCTATTGATTAAACTTTTAAATATTTTGATGTAAGTGTTGAACTCACACATATTCTAAAAGTGTTAACGAATTGTGGTGAAAAAATAGAACCATCAGAAAATTCGCTTCTGTACATACTAATAGGCTTTTTACACTGAAAAACATCTTTGTGAAACGCGTGGAAGATGTTGAAAATGTGAAACAAGTGTTCACATTGGCAACATCTTTCATCTACCATTCATTCAGCTGTCAAAAAATAAAAGAAAAAGACGCATTTAAAGAAAGCATTAATCATTGGAGTAGTTGTTGCTTTGCAAGAACAAACCCGAATTTTAATGCAGTACATTGAAATATTAAAGGTCATTCTGGAAGAAGAATTTTTGGTAGACATATGAATGAAATTCTTACATGTGCCGCTCATTTTCCTTTGTTGAATAATTTTTTTGTTTGTTTATTTTCTGCAATGTCAAATTGCTAGTGATGGCACAAAGAAAATCGATTTTTTTTGTAATTTTTTTAGTGATGACACTTAAAATAACGATGTAAGATGGAACAAAATGAGAAAGGATCATCTTTTGTAGATGTGGAAAGATGTATAATTTTTGGCCTGTATAATTCTTATGGGAAGATGTTAACATCTTTGCAAATTGATTAAAGATGAAAGATGTAGCTCAGTGGAAGGCTATAAGATGCAGTATATTTTATTTGATATCCATTTTAACTTTAATTTTTGTGGTTTGTACTCAAAAAAATAGTAGGTAAATTTTTAACCACACTTTCTAGCCTTTAAACGTGGAGTTGGGCAGTAAAAAAGTACACTTAAAAAAGTTTCTAAGTTAAAATAACTGAAAATATCATTTAAAAGAAATGATATTTCATTTAAAAACCGGTCTACTTAATTTTCATTTAAATTAAATGCCATTTGTTATTTATTTTTAAATGTTGATTAATCAACTGACACATCCGTAAGAAACAACTGATATAATCAGTTAAAATAAATGTCAAAATTTTATTTGAAATTATTTCCGTTTTTGTATTTTGTTTTCTTTTTAATATACTCGTACAATACAAAATGTATGTATGCATATGAAGCTATAAACACTTTTTGTGTGAATGTATTTGTATATGTATGTGTGTTTATGAAGTTCTTGTAATTTGTATTGAAAAATTTTGTATATATACAACCAATTTAAATAAAAAAACAAATTGAAATTTTTTTTTGAAACAGACAGCAAACAAAATTTAAATTTGTAATAACTAATACGGACACAAATAAACCACAAGTTTCCGTTTTGTGGGTAAATTTTTATTAAATTTCAAACAAATCAAAAATATATATGAAACTGAAAAAATCGGTAAATGATAGTACATTATTTCGAATAAATGTATAAAAAAAGTTAATATAGAAATTTCTTTGAATAATAAATGTATCTTCCTTTATTTTTAAATGGAACGGAAAACTTTTTTATTAAACTACAAACAGTTAACTACATAACATTCTGAGTGTATAAATAAATCTTGTTCAGTAAAAATAATATAATTATTGCAAAAGATTTAAGGATACTTCCCTGGTATATTAAGAAAAAAAGTTAAAATTAAATTTTCCTAACTTAATTAGAAATATTCTGTGTTACAAAGTTTTTTGATGTAAAATAAAAGTGCGCCTGTTTGGTACGAATTTAAAATAAACTAAATGTCTCATTTATTATCGATAGATGTTTTTTTTTTTGTAATAATTTGATTTAACAACTTTATTAAACAATTTTTGTAGACTCATAATTACATTTATAAATGCAACTTTGAAACTTAACAAGCATGCAACTATTAAATGGTGTATCTTTTAACTGAATTAAGCTTGTCGAACTAATGCTAAAGCATCATCATCGTCATATTTTGTTTTTTTTATTTTTATTATTGATATTATGATTTGATTTAATACGTGTTTGAGACACGTTTTGAAAATTTGTATTTACTATATATGAGTATGTGTAACGAATGTCATGCATGCAATATGTGGCATGTTAAAGTATCTGTAAATATGGTCAAGATTAATAACATTTAATATCAACGTCAGATGTGTGTAACGATCACAAATGTGCTTCATTAAATTTATCTAACGTTTTGCTGGACCTCATCATAATCATGATCCACGGTACGGTTAAAATACTTTATGATTTTTCGATTTAAAAGGCCCTCTAGGAATTGTTAAAATCCTTTTTAAGCACAGTAGAAATACAAATCTTGGTAAATTTCTTAAAGCCAAAAGTGCTTTTACCGAACCGTGGCTCATCATTTCTGGAGTATGAGTACACTAAGGGAAATGATCAGAGCCATTTAATCGATTAATAAAGCAAAAAAGTTGTAATGAGATATTAAAGAGGAAAAACGATCAAAAAACAGTCTATCAAATATAATAAAAAACTGCCGTTATTTAAAAGATGTAACCAAAAATACGGTTATCCTTATCAATAATGCCATTAAATAGGGATTTCGGTGAAAACAACCCAGCAAAAAAAAAAAAAATGGTAGTCATTCTGTGACTATAATTTCTTTCATTGCTTCCTAAACTTCAGTTGACATTCTTTTATGATTTTTTGGTGTTATTCTAAGGCACTTTCAAAAGAATTCATGTGTTCATATTTCAAATGCAGTGATCTGGATATACCTAGTACTTTCAATTATTCTGACACACGGTTTTTTCTTGATAAAAAACAAACAACAAGAGGTTTTTTAATTTTTTCTTTTTATTTTGGTTTTTTAAATATTGAAGAATATAACAAAAAAAATTATTCAAAATGGCCGCCATTTGCCTTCCAACACGAACGAAGTCTGACCGGCCAATCGTCTATTGCAGTGCACGCTTAAGCGATTCCAAATTTTTGTGGTGAGTAGTGCAGACCATGCCTTCTAAAACGGACCACAATTTATAGTCTAAAGGATTCACGTCTGGACTACCCGATGGCCAATCATCCGTAGAAATAAAGTTTGGTAAATTGTTTTTTAACCAGTCTTGAGTGGTTTTTGCCTTATGGGCTGGGGCAGAGTCCTGTTGAAAGGTCCACGGCTCGTTTTTGAACAATGTGCTATTTAATGGCTTCACAGCCTTTTCTAAAACGTCAGATTAGTACACCTTTGCCGAAGTTTTAACACCTTTTTCGCTGAAATGAAGCTTGGTGACCCCATCATAGGCGAATCCCCACCATACTATCACAGAAGGAGGATGGTGACCTCTCTGAACTCCAGGAACCAATTCATTTGCTTGCAGAGATGACTTAGCATAGACTCTATCATTTTGTTAATTGAACGACTCCTCCACAGTAAAAATTTTCTCGTCAGTAAACATAATTTTTCTGTGGCGGTTTTTGGCGTACTGGCGAATCAATGATTATGATTTTTGCTTCCGTTTCTGCTTTAACGCCGCCGTAAGTAGATTCCCCGTGTGTCTTTTGTAAGCCCGAAGTCCCAAGTCATATTTAATGATGCGAGAAATGGATACCTTCGATATATTCATCTCCCGCGACATTATTTGCTGCTTTCGGATTGGATTTTGATAAATTCGATTCTGTACAGCTTTAACGGCTCTGGGAGTTCGCACAGAGCGCGGATGGCCAGATCTCGGACGGTCTGCTACTCCACCAGTATCCCCAAACAGTTTCACAGCACGATAAACAAAACTACGACTAACCCCGAGCGGCTGCAATGTTCGATATATGTCTCTAGTTTCCATTCCACTTTTTTTAACACGTTGACTGCCAACTACGAGATAGCTCGTAGATTGCGTTCTTTGCTAGGACGCCGACTACAAGTTATATCGAAGTGTTTTTACTTGCCATATTCGTCCAGCTATGATTAAACTCCTAATATATCACTGCTAATATGGATAGATGGCTTCTGGGAAGAGAACAAAAAATCAATGCTGGCTTACATAAACAGAAAATTTATTAAAAATTAACAGAAAATAAAATTATAAAAATTTATTTAACAACACACTCAAGAATATGATTAAATGAAATTTAATTTTTAGACCGGAATTCTTAAAATTGCCGTGGCAGTCAACGTGTTAAGGCCAATTACGACAATACGGTTTTCAAGATCTCCTCATTCCATAATTTAAAGTAACGCACGACAAAAACTTTTTACACAACAATGAAGTTTAAATGCTAGTTGTCAAAAAACTGTCAACGTAACGAGAGTATGTTCAGTGGATTTCTTACAGTGGGGGCAACTAACAGTGTGTCAGTAATTATGAAAGTACTAGGTAAACCCGATGCATATCTTAAAAAATCACTCTTCATTACTTCTAAAGCATAAGTTATAGTAGTATATCGTATATTTTTTAAATCTAAAGCATTTATTCAAATTGAAAAAATAGTTCTGATGAAATTTTTTGATTTTTTTATTAAATCATTTTTTATATTTTAGTTTAAAATTTCATGAGGGTTAGAATTTATGCAGTTTTGCAATTTTTATAAATATTTATGACGACGCAATCTGTGCATTTTTGCATTATGTTTATTATATAACACTACACCATTTCCAGTTTTAATTCAGAATTTATCAAAATAATTTTTAAATTGTGTAAAAATTATTTCAAATTGCCCAAAAATGCTTTAAAATTGTGCAAAATTATTTAAAATTGTTCAAAAATATTTTAAAATTGTCTTAAAATGTTTCCAAATTGTACAACCAGTTGTTAAATTATCCAAAAATATTTTAAAATTCATTAAAATTTTTGAAAAATGTTTCAAAAATGCATTTTCGCTAATGCAGAATTATTTATTTGTTCTAATAAAGACTATTTGTGTATCAATGCATACATTTCACTTCTTTAAACTTTTTTTCTGCATTCTTATGAATTAAATTTTCACCAAAGCTTAAATACTACAAAGTATGTGAACCTTTTTTTACTCATGCATCAGAATACCTAATCATTGTATTATCATTGCTTCCTTAGAGTAAAGTATGAGTAATGCTTGTAGCTACATTTGAATACTTCCATCCTATGACACGCTAATGTTAAATTCATCGATGAAACCATTAGAAAAGAAGTGATGCCTTTGCCATAGTAGTGATGCTTTTATTGCTTCTTTGGCAGCTTCATTTTTGCTGGGAACCGAATTGTGAATTCGATTAATGTTCGCAATGGCTATTAATTACAGTTATAAAATAACAATACTTTTGAAACTTGATAATACTCAAGACTTTTTATATTCATAGAATAACATAATTGCATTTTTAAACCAAAAAACGGGGTCCGTTGTCACAACCTTGTTATTTTTTTTGTGTGTTGTACAGTGTTATTAAGGTATCATTTAATTATCGTGTATTATAATTGATTCCCTGAATTTGAGTGTGTGTTTTTTTAGTGTTGAAAAAAGTCGCATTAAAATAGTGGCTGGATTATGGATTATCGTTTAGACAGCGAAATAAATCTACTTGATTAAATTTCCACTTTTTTAATCTTAATGCGTCAGCGTTATCTGTGCCCAGATTCTATAAGACAAGTGACGATTATCGTTCACATTAGAAATTAAAATTCTATCGTTTTAAAGATGTTGCTTACCAAACTGCTAAACTATTAGATTAAAAATTACTTTTTTTCTTTTACCAAATTTGTAACAACACGTTAAAATTTTTATATAATATGATAGATCTTTAACTTCGAAAGTGATCGATAAACTATAATCGTCTTATAGAATCTGGGAACTGATTTTGTATTGTATGTTTATTTTTAGTGTTGGAAAGCGTTGTTATAAAAAAATACAGATTTGCACTCAAGTAGTAGAGTCATAGCTTTTAAAGAATCCAACCCTTCATTCGATTTTCAATAATTGAATTCTCAAACTACAATTTTTGAATGGAAATTAATTGAGATCACCTCAATAAATTTAATTATAAAACTTCATTCGTTTAACATCATTCGATTTTTCAAACAATTTTTACTTAATCGATTTGCAAATTTGGGATTTATTGATTATTCAATTTTAATTTGGGAATGACATTCTCATTTCTTCGTTCGATTTTAAAATTTGGAAAATAAGTAACTACGTTATTAGTTTTAATTAAAGGAAATTGATTTTTTTTTAATACAAGAAAAATAAAATTAAAAAAAAAAAAATGCTAATGTTAAAAAAATCGCCAAAAAATAAAAAATTGCTAAAAATAAAAAAATCACCAAAATTGAAAAAAATCTTCAAAATTGAAAAAATTGGAAAAATCGCCAAATTGGGCAAAAATCACTTATTTAAAAAAAGCTAAAGCTGAAAAATTACTACAATTTGCAAAACAAAATTCGAAAAAAATTTAAATTGAAAAAAAAATCACAAGAATTTAAAAAAACGCTAGTATTTAAAAAATATTTCAAAATTAAAAAATTTCCAAATTTAAAATAAAAATTAATTGAATTCAATCACCTAGATACAATTTTAATCATCCTTTTTTTTCACCAGAGGTCGCAAGTTTTGAGTTACTTGGCAATATTTTAAATATTGAGAATTCTTCATTACAGGGAGGGAGGCCTATATTTAGCGATATTCAATTTTTAATTCAATTCATTTCTAATTTTTCAATTTTAATCTTTAAAGTACAATTTTTTTTTTTTAACTTTGCGATTTTTTCATTTATGGCGATTTTTACAAATTCATGATTTTTAACTGAGAATTCAATAAATGCTTTTTGTTATTTTCTTCTTGTATTTGTAAGAAATAATATAAATGTTAATTTTTTAATTTTTTTTAAATCAAATGTCATTTCCATTTTTTTATTCATGATATCTTTAATAACTACTATGAAAAATCGATTGAATTCCCAAATTGTAAATCGAATGTGTAAGAAATCGAATAAATTGCTAATGAATTAATTCAATCATTCGTAAAACCGAATGAGATAAATAGATTGAATTCCTTAGATGTGAATTCGATCGAATAAATTCTAAAGAATGAACTCTCGCGAATGTTTGAAAAGGGATTCATTCAAAATAGAATCCAATTTTCGAAGCTCTGAGTAGTCGTTTAGAAATAGTAACCAGATTAAATACAACGGCTGTGCTAAGTGTTGCATTGTTCTATTAAAAACAGAATTGTTAAAAAATATGTTAGAACAATGACATACAATATCTGTACCTATGTTTAGCGTGCTAACAAGGGAAAAGTTGCAGTGGAATAAAAATTTTAAAAACTCTGTTTTCTAGTAGAACCATACAACACATACAACACTTGTACACCTTGTGAATTTCTTTATTGTATTAACTGGTGATCAATTAGATTAAAATATGGTTTAATCGACTTGCATAGTGCTAGATTAAGCAGTTAATCCAATTTTTAATTTAGCTTAACTTTTCTGTTTAATAATTGGTTACAAAGAAAAGTTGCTCCAGTAAAAAAGTATTAACTGCTTAATATTAGTGCTGGATGGAAAAATATTTAAATTTGATTACTATTTATAAAGGGCTTTGTATTCATACAAAAAGTATATAATTTTCTATAGAGTATGTTTCTCTCTCACGAACTTTTTAGTACTCTCTTAGAACACGAACATAGTTTGGCGGCAACAAAGGTGAGTTTTTGGGTATATTAATTTTTGACAAAACAGCGAAGTGTTAGAGTCAAAATATCTATTTTTTATACTCTTAAAGAAACAGCTCTAAGTCAAAAAGTATTTGACCTATCAAAAACTCCTACGCGCATCCATAGATAATTTAGTTTTCCATATACATTATAAATTTCAGAGAAATCCACCAAAAATTTATTAAGTAATGCTGCGTGCCATGGACCTCTATACTAAATATACTATCATTTTGTAAAACTTTGTGTAAAACAAATATTTTTTTGTACTCCTTCATAAATCTTGTGAAAACCAATCTTTGTTAACACATCTCCGTAAATAAAGAAAATAAAAAAAGGAAGTTTTTATATATAGGCTTTTTACGTAGGTTTTACCCCTTAAGTGGTATAAAAGGGTGCTTGAGGTCAATGATTTTTGATGTAAAAAATTGGTATCATTGCGACAAAAACATTGATATATAACCCTTTAAGATCCGACTGTAAATACAGAAGATATGACAAAAAAATTAAAAATGCCCTACATTCGGCAACAAAAAAAAATTAAAAAAAAAATAAAATAATAGTTCCGCTGGAATTATTGGAATACTTTCCTAGCAAAAGTTTATTGCTTTTTTGCGAGCTTTCATTTTAAAATATTAGGGTGGTTCATTAAGGAGGTAGCAACTGAGATCTGGTGGGTTAATACTAGAACGGGTTACTTGAGGTCAATGGCTCCTTCGAGGAAAACATCGGTCTCCGCGAGACAAAAAACATTGATATACAACACTTTAAGATCCGACGGTAAATGGCGAAGATATAAAGAAAAATATAAAATGGCGACCCCTACGTTCGGCCAAAAAAAAAAAAAAACATTTTCGAAATTTTCTTGTTAAAATACTTTATATTTGAGGGTGTACGGTGAACTTTTTTTTTTTTTGCCTGTAAGGTGGTACGGTCTAGTGTACACACACATTGACCAACTATGTATATTCATATCCATTATTTCCCATTTCTATGGTAAAAATATATAATAAAGAGAATAAATATGCTATTAATTGTTGCAACATATAACTAAAAACCTATAAAAAATGCAATAATTTGAAAAAAATTATTTTCATGAAAAAACTAGTAAACAGTTAAGAATCCCAAAAACTGGGATAAAAAATTACATTGTTTATGTGGCAGCACTGCATACACCAAATTTAATGTTTTTCAATACTTTAGCAACTTTGAAAATGTTGCCCTCTCATTTAAAAATGTTGCCGCTGAACTCTGTACCATGTTGAATTTCTGGTAGAGCGGGAAAAATACTCTATAGAAAATTATATACTTTTTGATTCATACTACTAATTGTTTACAATACAACGAATGTATTGTTATAACGATGGTTGGCAACACTAAAACACACACACACAGTCAGATAAAAATTAAGATTAAAGCGCTGCCGCAAACATTTTTTGGCGAACATTTTTCACGTTCATCTCATGCCGAATCAGTACCGGCGCCACCTTGATATTTTAAACTGACAAAGTTAATTTTTTAACTGTCAAATTAAACTTTTATCTGTCAAAAAAAGAAAAAAAATCATCAACTTTAATCAAGTAAATTAATTTCACTATCTAAACGGGCTATAAATTGGGTACTACTTTACCAACCAACGGATTTCAAAATATTACTGCGCTGTCAACCTTGTTACTGCCCAATATTTAATTTGTTTTGGCAACGCTGAAAATAACCCAGCAATCATATTTCCAATACATGCCACTTTTTATTGCTTATAATAATCATTTATTTATTTTATCGCAACACGTACATAAAAAAAAATAAAATAATAGATTTTCTAAATTAATAATAATATATGAAAACACAATAACATTTGCATGTTGTTTTTATTATTTATTATCAACACATCGAGTTATTTTCACACATCACTGATGAAAAAATATTGGAACATTTGTTTTAAAGCAGTACAAAATAAAAAAATAAATAACAGTTTTCTTTGCAACAAAACAATTTATATGATCATTATTTGCGCAATGCAGTTGTTGTGTTACCACAATTTTTTTCATATTTTTCTGGCTTTTAACAAAAAAAAAAAAAATATATTATTTTATTTTGCACAAGTAATTTAGGCATTTATTTTCATACAAAGACATGAAAAACAAAATAGTTTAACAAGCTAAAATTTATAAAAGCAATCTTAAGCCTTAAAGCCTGTAATGATTTTATTAGTTTTGCATGCAATATTTAAAAAAAAAAATATATGGAGAGTACAAGTATAAAAACATTGAATGAATGAATCTGATTCAGAGATGGGAACATTATTACTTTTATTTGTAGTTTGTTGTTTTATCAATAGTTCTGCAGTAGCCTTGCGATGTGAACGTTTAAAGTATGGGTTTTTATCAAGGCCAGGTTACGTTTTAAAAAAAATATATTTGTCTACAATGTCGAGACCAATACATATAAAAACTCCGATAACATAAGGGGGAATAGTCTTTTTACTATTTAACCGTATTCGCTTCCTTCTTTTAGCGGTGCAATTTTATATTTATTATTCGCAAAGTACTGTTTCGGTACTTAAGCGTTTTTATAACGGCGATTGAAATATTGAAGAAATTAAAGCGGTAACAATATAAAATAATAACGGCGAGTATTATTAGTCCTAATATTCTAAAGGCGGCCATACACTTTGTTCTCTTCTGGGAATTTTAATCACACGGGTAAATCTGTACGGTTAAACACGAACAACGACCATATCCACACACTATACGTTGTTAACTTTAGTTAAAGTCAGCAAACCAAAACAAAAAATTGGAGCAAAAAAAAAATCAGCTGGCGTTCTAATATTACCTGGTATTCGACTTTGACAAAAACCGTCTTTTTAACACGAGCAGTTATGAACCAACACGTTTGAAAACGAAAAGTTAAAATCAAGTTGCGACAGACATTTTTGAACACGGTCAAGAAGGGCTGTTTTTTACCAAAACGAAGTGTATGGCCGCTTTAATATTCGTCTAAAATTGTTCATATCGGGTTTGGATTTGGCATGCTAAGCAGCTACTATTTTTTTTTAATTAAACAATATTCCATTTTGATGTTTATGCCAACAATCTTTATAATTCCTGCTCAAAAAAACAATTTTAATTTTGAATTTTGAGTTTTGATTGAGCTGCAATTATCCATCTCTGATCTTAATATATGTATGCAGTAGCTATAACTATTAACTGTTCAATATAATTTTGTTTTCTTTAGATTTTATATATTGAATATCTACTGAACACAGGTTTTCTTTACATTCAAGTTAATAAATTATTAAACAGCACGTCATATATTAAAGTGTATGTTTTAGTTAGTTTTAACGATTTTACTTCGAATACTTACAATTTTATTGATTTTTTTTTTGCTCAATCTTGCAAAAAACAGAAATTAATTAAAGCATAAAAGAAAAACTCGGTTAATCTTTTCTTACTACTTTAATATAAAATTTTAATTGACACCGGAAATTAAATACTTCAAACATTTAAATTCTTGTAGTAAATATTAAAAAAAAATGTTTTTGATTTAATTAATATATTAATACATACAATTCAAAATAATAAGTCAGTTTTCCGGCTCAAAATAAAATCAGTTAAAATTATTACAAACTCTAATTTTAGTTCTATAGGCGTATTTAAATGCTAGAAAAAAACACCTCCTCTAAATACAGGTTGGTTGAAAAGTTCCTGCCAAGAGATGGCACTGCTAGCTCCAAGCTTTTTTTTCTCAAGTTGGTATAACTGTCCTGAGAACACATGCAAAGTTGCAAGTCATTCTGTCAATTCTTTCTTTGTTTACAAGCCATTTGAAGTTGACGTGTCATTGATTTTTTAAAAAAAAAAAATTGAATATCGTGCAGTCATTAGATTCTTTGTTTGAAGGGAAATTTATGAACAATTGTTAGAAGTGTATAAGGAGTCCTCACCTTCAAAACGCATCGTTGAATTTTGGGCTGGTGAATTTAAACGTGGTCGTACCAGCCTTAAAAACGATCCACGCGAAGGACGACTAAAAACTGCAACCACAGCAGAAATCATTGAGCAGGTACATAATATGGTTAGTGAAGATCCAAGTTTGACTAAGCGTGAAATTGCTAATGCCATAGGCATCTCAGACAAACGAGTACTCCATATTTTACATGAAGAATTACGTATGAAAAAACTGTTTGGAAAGTTAGTGCCGCACACATTAACAATTCAACAAAAACCGACTTCTTGCGTCGTTTTATAACTATGGATGAGACTTGGATCTACCACCATGATCCTAAATTGAAACAAGAACGTTTACAGTGGACTGAAGCTGGTTGTTCAGCTCCAAAGCAGGTGAAGTCACAACGATCAGCAAAGAAGGTTATGGTATCAGTTTTTTGGATGCAGAAGGAATTTTGTTGATTCATTATCTTCAGAAAGGTAAAACAATCAACTCTGAATATTATTTCAGCCTTTTGGATCAGCTGGATGAAAAAATTCGTGAGAAAAGACCTGGTTTAAAGAAGAAAGAAATCATTTTTCATCAAGACAATGCACCTGCTCACAAAAGTGTTTTGACGATGGCTAAATTCAAAGAATTAAAGTACGAATTGCTTGAACATCCACCGTATTCACCAGATTTGGCTCCCAGTGACTACTATCTCTTCAGAAATCTCAAACAATTCCTTCGTGGAAAGCATTTTTCGTAGACGGTTATTTTGCAGAGCTTCCGGAAAACCATTATAAGGATGGGATAAAATTATTGGAAGATCATTGGAACAAGTGTATTGAGCTTCTAGGAGATTATATTGAATAAAAAAATATATTTCGTTACAAAAACAGTATTCTTTCATTTCGAGCGCAGGAACCTGTAGCTCTATTTAGGGGAAAAATTTATCCGGTTTGCTCTATATCTTTTAGTTTTCGAGTTATAAGCCAGAAATCAAATAAACTTCCTTTTGGCTCTATCATGATGAGATATTTGCAATTTTAAAATCTAGCAAAATTAATATCCATAAGTCAAAAATTTTAACCCTTTTGCTCTCTTGATTGCTTATTTTACTGGGTATGTAGTTTTTCCTGTCATGTTCATATAAATATATTGTAAATTTCGGGATATTTTTGTTTCAAGACCAGCGAAATTGTCTTCAAGCCTTGGTGAAATATATGTTCAGATAATTTATATAAAGTTTAAACCCTTTCGGAGCATCGGTAAAACTCCGTACTACTTGCCGAAATTAATGAAAAACTTTAAATTCTATTTAGATTCACGATTCTTGGTCGAATTTATGTATAGATTATCCTTGCAATATACACCCATTCTGGCCGGTACTTCGAAAATATGAAATTTTGTGCCAACATTTGCAAGAAGTATTACTTCACTTCTTCAATTTGCAGCTGAAGCCCATCGATTGCCCACTAATGCTTATCCTGAATATGTTCCATCGATTTCAACGCGCGAGAGATGGTTTGTGCGATTCGGAAGTGGAGATTTTGACACGGAACACAAAGACCGCCTAGGTCAGGCAAAAAAGTGCAAAGATCATGAATTGGAGGCATTACTCGATGAAGATTGTTGTCAATCTTAAGAAGAACTTGCAAAATCATTGTGAATCACTAAAGCAGCAATTCTAAAATGTTTGCCAGCAGCAGGATCCAAAGAAATGAAATTGGCTACCACACGAGTTAAAGCCGACAGACGTTACAAGACAATTTAACATGTCCGAATTGCTGCTTGAACGCCATAAAAAGAAGTCATCGAATTACTGTCGATGAAAAATGGATTCATTACGATAACTCGATGTGCAAGAAATCATGTATGAAGCCCGGCCAACTAGCCAAGTCAACGCCAGGCTCTATATAAGCTGGTGAAATTTGGCCAGACGATCACAGGGGACCTGTACCGAACACAATTAATTCGACTGAAGCGAGCATTGGCTGAAAAACGTCCGTAATATGCGACCAGACATAAAGCCGTAATATTCCACCATGAAAACACTCGACCACATGTTGCAAGACCGGTTAAAAATTATTTATAAAATAGTGGTTGAGAAGTTTTGCCTCACTTGCCTTATAATACAGACCTTGCTCCGTCCGACTACCATTTGTTTCCATGGAATACGCTTCACTTCAGTACAGGGTATTCGAAATTGGCTTGATTCGTACTTAGCCTTAAAAAAATAAGCAGTTCTTTTGGCGCCGAGTCCATATGTTGCAGTAAGATGGGAAAACGCCATAGCTAACGATGGCTTATACTTTAAATAAATTTATATTCTACCAATGTTTTACAATAAACGATTAAAATCCCGCACTTTCCAATACTACCCACAAAAGGTCATCAATGACATTTTCAATTGAAATTTTCATGCAAATTCATGGAAAAGAAGCATTTTCAGCACATCTTTGTTCCAAGACCTATTCTGTCTATAATTCTTGTTCAAATTTATGTTCAGACTATTTCTGTAAAATATTAATCCATTTGGAGATTTGGTGTAACAACGCAATACTACTTCCCAAAAAAGACCATGCCATTTTTATGTATGGAAAGGGCAACATTTTTTGAGTGTTATTGTGATTTTCCAAACAATTTAGATCCACGACCTGGGCAAGAGTATTGGTTATATAAACTACTTTACACCTCATGCAACAAAATAAGCAACAAATTTGGTAATGCAGGCTCCTTCTCCAGTGGAGATAACAGCCAAGACCTGATTTTTGAAAAATCCAACGGGGAGGGACAGAGTAGGGTGAAGTTCTCCCCTCGACGGCCTTCCCAAACCGTTCGACATGGGAAGGTGATATTTTGTATGCAGGCTCCTTCTCCAGTGTAGATAACAGATAAGACGTGATTTTTGAAAAATCAAACGGGGAGGGGCAGAAAAGGGTTAAATTCTCCCCCTCGCTGGTCTGCCGAAACCTTTAGAGCTCAAAGGTTGAAATTGTGTATTTTGGGTCCACCAGAGGTGAAGACATCCACCTAGGTAGGATTTTTCTAAATTCCTACGGGAAGGGGCAATAAGAGGAAAAGTCTCCCTCCGAACGGCCTGCCCAAACCGCAGAAACTAGAAAGTTAAAATTTGGTGTGCAGATTCCTTCTTCAGTGTAGATAACAGATAAGACGTGACTTTTGGAAATCTAACGCGGAGGGACAAAAAATCGAAAATTCTCCCCCTTGACGGAATGCCAAAACCACTTGAGCTGTGAAGTTAAAATTTGGTACATAGATTCCTCCTCCAATGTAAATGTGCAAATTTGCAAAAGTGCAAATTTTCAAAAGTGCAAATGTGCAAATTAACAAATGTGCATATGTGCAAATTGAAATTTTACAAAATTGCGAATTTGTGAAAATGCAAATTTGCAAAAGTTCAAATGTGAAAATATGCAAATGTGCAAAGGTGAACATTTGGTTATTTGATGGTTTGATAGATTGATGGTTTGATGGATCGATGGTTTGATGATAATGTAAATGTGTAGATATTTGCTAAAACGGGTAAAAACCCCTTTCACGGCCTACTCAAACCCCTGTAGCTAGAAACCTAATATTTGAAATATGCTATTCTTGAAGTATGTGCTAACTCGTCGATGAAGTCTTCCCCTTAACAGCCTGCACAAACCGCTGGACCTAGGAAGTTCAAATATAGTATGCAGGCTCCATCACCAGTGTAGATAACAGTTAAGACGTAATGTTTGGAAAAGACAACCGGGAGGTTGAAAAATTCAGAAAAGTGGTCTTTCCAAAACCGCTGGAGCTGGTAAGTTGAAATTTGGTGCAAAAGTTCCTCCTGCAGTGTAGACATTCACCTAGGTTGGATTTTTGGAAATGTGTACGGGGAGGGGGAAAAAGGTGAACAGTCTCCTCCTTAACGGGATGTAAAAAACAGTTTAATCACACAATATGTTAAGACGCGTTTTTGAGCAGGGAGATCATATGATTTCTATGATAAAAATGAATTAATTTCAAACAACAGTTTTATTTTGTTTGTTAGAAACATGCAACATCTAAAAATATGAAAATATAAATATGCCTTAATTGATTGATGGTTATGGCGGCATGTTTGTTTAAAATAAAAGTATAAATTTGTGGGTTAATTAAGACAGAAAATAAATTAGTTATTATTAGGGCAGCAACTTTTATGCACAAATAAATCAAAAAAGGAGCTTAAAATATGCAGTAATATTACAAAATATACGCTTAAAATATGCACTAAAAACAAAAAGAAATATGCACTGTAAATCCCAAAATATGCACCTAAAATTTAAAAAAAAATATGCACTTAAAATTTGGCGATTTTTTAAAATTACATACTGAACCTTTTCATAAAATTTCATGAAACAAGTTTCATCACTACTTTATCATTTCATCGAAAAATATTATTAAGTTGTTTCTTGAAATTTGAGCAAAATAGACTTTTTTATCGATTGGAGAACTAATGATATAAATGAGAGAGTGTTCTACTTATTACTTTGTAATGTATTTTATATACTCGTATGTAAACTAAAGAGTGGCATGCCACTTTTAGTTGGTTTCTCTTGGTTGCCTACACTCTTTGCCTGTGGTAGGGTTGCCACATTCCAAAAGCAAAAAATCTAAAATCTCGGGAAAAATAGCTTGATTTGAAAAAAAAAAATAACTTATCTATATAAAATTTTTTGAAAAAAATGTTCAACTATTGAGCATTTATTTAGGAATTGTTTTAAAATACTGTTTTCTTCTTTGTAAAGATACAAATGTTTCGACGAATTTTTTGATTGTAAATAATGTTCATTTTATTAGATAATTTTCGAGTTTATAAGGCCAAAATACATATACAAATAAAAAAGAGTTGGCATTCTTTTCGCTATAAAGTTTTACAATTATTAACATTTATTTGAAACTTTACAAGATACAATTTACAAAAAATGTGCCAACATTCGTGATATGAATGTCTCGCTCAAATAAGGGGGTATTCAATTCGAATTTTCAAAAATCGGACTTTTGATTAGCTGATATGATATTTTAATTACAAATACATGTCTGGCAACATTCGAAGTGTCATTGTTTGACATTTGAACAATTGTTATTGTTTGCTAGTAGAAGGTACGAGGTTAGTAAAAATGATGTAAAGACAACAACGCATTCTCATTGTGAAATTGTTTTACCAAAATGGTGAAAGTTTTGCGGCTACAGTTCGCAAATTGCGATCAATTTGGGGCCACAATAATGCTCCAAAAGAGTCAACTGTAAAGAGATTAATGGATAAATTTGCCGAAACTGGGTCTGTTAGTGATGTAAAGACAACAACGCGCCATCGACCAGGTCGATCGACCGAAAATGTCGCAGCTGTACGTGATGATGTCGCTCAAACTCCATCCACCTCAATTCGACACCGAGCTCAGCAAATTGGTGTCTCCAAATCCACTTTGCAGCGAATTTTGACGAAATATTTGCATATTCATGCATACAAAGTTCAATTGACTCAGGAACTGAAGCCAGCTGACCATGGACAGCGAAGGGAGTTCGTTAATTGGGTATTGGAGAGACAACATGAAAATGCTGATTTTGCCGATAAAATCATCTTCAGTGATGAGGCCCATTTTCATCTTGATGGCTTCGTCAATAGGCAGAATTGTCGCATTTGGGGTGAGGAAAATCCTCGAGTGATTCACGAGAAGCAAATGCATCCTCAACGTGTCACCGTGTGGTGTGGTTTTTGGGCTGGAGGAATTATTGGACCTTTTTTTTATGAAAATGAGGCAGGTCAAGCGCAAACAGTCAATGGTGTTCGGTATCGTGAAATGATAACCAGTTTTTTCTTGCCGAGAGTTGAAGAAATGAATGTGGAGGGCATGTGGTTCCAACAAGACGGCGCCACATGTCATACAGCCAGAGAAACAATTCAATTGCTGCATCAGTCATTTCCCGGTCGTGTTATTTCGCGTTTTGGAGATCAGAATTGGCCGCCTAGATCGTGCGATTTAACCCCATTAGATTTTTTTCCTTGGGGTTTTTTGAAGTCGATGGTTTACGCGAATAAGCCGACGATGACTCAAGCCTTAAAAGAGGAAATTGGACGCTGCATTAATGAAATACCGCAGCATTCATGCAAAACGGTCATTGAAAATTTCATTAAAAGATCGCGTGCATGCCAGCAAAGCCGCGGCGGCCATCTGCACGATATATTGTTCCATACATAACCTCATTCTGTCTACTTTACGATATAATAAAGTTTCACAATTTTTTTTTAAATATCTGTGTTTTATTTAAAATTTAAAAATTGCGTTCTTGTTGGGACACCCTTTACAAGGGTGTAACCAGAGCTTCGAAGATTCGATCGTCTTCACACCTTGGGAATTCGATCAATTTATCTCATTCGATTTTAATAATTATTGAAATCTATCATTAGAAATTCATTCGATTTCTTACTCATTCAATTTACAATTTGGGAATTCAATCGATTTACAAATTTGGGATTTATTGTTCTTTCGATTTTTTTCATGTGATTGAGGAAATGACATTTGATTTTCTTCATTAAATTAAAAAAAAAATGTAAAATTAACCATTATGTTATTTTATTACAGTAAATTTAACGATTTGTTATAAATAAAAGAAGAAAGCACAAAAAAGAAGTATAGAATTCACAGTTAAAAATAATTACTATGTAAAAATAAATCGCCAAAAGTGATAAAATTGCTAAAATTAAAAAAAAAAAAATTTAAATATAAAAATTTAATATCGCCAAATATAATCCTCTCTCTCTATAATGAAGAGTTCTCGAGATAAACGCGATCTAAAGTATTGTCAAGTAACTCAAAATTTCAGATCTGTAGAGCAAAAAGTTTTTCTTTAGCGCATTTGGTTTTCCAGACAGGGACGATTAAATTACATCAGCGATTAAATTCAATTTTTTTTTATTTTGCCGATTTTTTTAATCGTTTTTTAATATTGATGACTTTTTTAAGTTTTCGCGAGTTTTACAATTTCTAAGCGAATTTTCCAATTTGCACAATTTTTTTCGATTTTGGTGGTATTTTAATTTTCGCAACGTGTTTTAATTTTAGTGATTTTTGAAATTTTTTATTTTATTCTTCAATTTTGGCAGTTTTTTCCAATTTTTGGATTTTTTTAATTTAAGCGATTTTTTCGAGTGTTGTAGATTTTTTTAATTTTAACGATTTTTTCGAATTTAGTGATTTTTAAATTTATGATTTTTGTTAATTTAGTTTTTCCTGTTTTTGTAAAAAAATATTCAATTTCCCTTCCCTTAAAACTAACAACGAGTTATTTATTTTCTAAATTTTAATATCGAATAAAGAAAGTCGAATGTCATTGCCAATTAACTCAATCGAATGAACAATAGATCCCAAATTTGCTAATCGATTGTGTAAAAGTCGATTAAATTCCCAATGATTGATTTCCCAACGATTGAATTCCGTAATTGACATATCAAATAATGTAGAATGAATAAAGTCTTTTAAAATTTAATCGATTGAAACCAACTAAGAATTCAGTCCCATTCAAAAATCCTAGTTTGAGAATTGAATCATTCAATAGTCAACAAGAATTGAAAATCGAATAAAGGATTGAATTGTTTGGAAACGATGGTTGCAACTCGTGTTAACGAACTGTGAGGAGAAATAATCAATAACATTAAATTAATACAATTTTCCATGTTTTCCACGTCACCGTTTTAAAAATGTGTATTTACAAATATGTATATATTTTTTAACTTGACAAACTATAGGTTTGTTTTTTTTCGAATTTTATATAAATATTCCATACAAAGAAGATATAGACTTGCTAAGTAGTTATAGAAACAGCTACTTAAAAATTAAGAATGCTGCCAAGTCTTAAAAATGATTGGCATTTCTCTTTTAAATGTAAACAAAAATGTTTGTGATAAAAATATTTAATATTTTTGTATTTTTAATTTCATAAAATATTAAAAACAACAAAAGCTAACAAAAGAATTAAGTAAAGGTAGAGCAGGGCAAATAACATAATTCCACTATTTCGGGTTCCCACGGAGTCCATTTGCGAAAACAGCTTTTCTACAAAGGCTGCCCCAAAGTCAGGTAAGTAGAGATAGTCGTTTTCTTTACAAGTAGTTATAGATATAAAATTCGAAAAAAACAAACCTTAAATTTAAGCTTGAAACATGACAAGTCCTGACAAAGCTTGACAATCCAGGTTATTCCAGGCCTTGTCCGGGTGAATTACCAAACAAAAATATTTTGTATGAAACAATTTCAAAAATATTTATAAAACGTTTTATGGGACAAAAAACTATAAACTTTCCATTACATTTATAAAGAATTTTATGCTTTTCCTGAAAATACCTTAATTGGCAACACTTAACAAAATCACTTAAACACTGAGTTAAAAAGTTCCTATATTTTCAAATGCACCTGCGTTATTGCAGGTCTTTGATTTTAAATTTGCTTGAAAATTAATCTTTGATCCAGTAATTAGAAAAAATTATCACCGTATTTGATACATGCAAAATCTAAGCAAATACAAAAGAAAAACGTTATGTGACAATCGCAAATGACATGCAAGACTTAACGATGAAAATAAACTTTAGGTTAATTTAAGTTTACATTTAAAACATGCAACGCATGAGAGTAAATTGTAAACAATTTAACTTTAATTCATAAGCATTTATGGGTGCGACAATATAATACAGCATAAAATGATTGAAAAAAAACCTACAGATAATCCTCGATTAACTGGGTTCTGTGTTTTTTTACATGATTTTGAAATATTTATACATATAAACTACGAAACTGCACCTTAGATGCTGCAGTTTTGTTTTTAGTTAATACGGGCATGATTAAAATACTTCATTTGCTTGACTTCCAAATATTCCATCAGATCGCTATTAATAGCACTTAACCCCACCGAAGTAAAATAATATAACATGGCAATTAACTAAAAAGCTTCAACAATTTTCGCTAACTTTCTATCAGATGGCAAGCAACAACTGTTCTAAGATTTATCATCTCGCGTAATAACAGTGTTGCCAAATTTTAAGTCTTTCATCTTTCGCCAACTTTCATCTCTCCTCTATCCCCTTTTTAAAGAAAGCAACACTTTATGAGTAATAAGTAGGAAGAATTTCCTGAGTGTTGCTTCTCTTAAAAAAAAAAAAAGAATTAAGGAAAATGCAAAAAATCGCAAATTATTGAATGTATTTTTCCACTATAATTTAAAATAAGTATATGACATGAATTTGGGGACTTTCAAAAAAACTAAATATTTCGATTTTTAAAGATTCCTTCGTGATAGCGAGTTGATGGAAATTTTGCAAGCCGATTAGTAATCCTGTGTTATCTATTTCTAAAGATAAATTTACTCTAATTTTTTATGGGTCTCATTCAACCGCGTTTTTAAAAGGTAACCTGCATACTTAAAACACTTGGTTAATGGTACAAGAACAAAATATACTAAAAAAAATAAAGTGATTTAAATTAAACATACAAAATGTTGTTTGAAAAACGGTGGCAAATATTTAGACACACTTCCATCAACAACCAAAGGAAAATTTTTAAAATATCCAAAAAAAAAACTTGATAAGTTTATACATACGAGTACATGTATGCAAAATTGCAATAGTTGTATGCGAACATGTTGCATGTTTTTTTAAGTTGATCACATATTTTGTAACGATTAAAATCACACCTTGTAGTTTGAAACCAAGTCAAGCAAAACATTTTTGTAAAATCGAATGGTTAATCAAATGCAAAAATAATTGATAATGTTTTGTTTTTAATTTTATAATTTTAAGTTTTTTTTTTAAATGTTTTGCACTTGGAACAAAATAATTGCTTAACAATTTTATATTGTTTTTTTTTTCTTTCTTAACCATAAACAATTATTGATTATGGTTTTTGTAGTAGTTTTTTTTTTTGTTTAAATCTTTAATTGATGGTTTTTCATTTGTGATTGTCATTTTGAAAAACTGCAATATTTGTATTTAAAAAGTTTCAAAGAGTTAAATCATTTTGAGAAATTTGGTCCTTCGAACTTGTGTTGGTAATAAAAAGGGAAATGGTTATTGACTATCCGCTCATTTTCTCTATTTCTCGGTTTTCGATACTAAAATTATCATTTATTCGTGATCTTCAGAGATGCAGTTTGGACAAATAAAAAGACTTTGTGTGTGTATCTTTGTCAAAATAATTGAATTTAAATCACAAGTTTGCTACGCGGAAAAATCAAAAAAATTAAAAGTTTAAAGAAAAAGGATAAAAATTATGTAAATTATATATTTTCAGTGAAAACCCAAAAATAGTTTAGAAAAATAAAAAAGATAAACTAAATAAAAAAATAATTCGAGAATTTTTGGTTTCTGAACCTTCTAGTACAAGCGTATACCAACTATTGCAGACCTTTTTTAAATTTTTGGTAATCTATAAAATTTTAATAATGCTAAAGTTTAATTAAAATTCATACAAAAATGTGTTGCGATATAACGAATATTTCGGTATAACGAATGGGTCTGACAATCCAACTCCGTTTACGTACCGTTTTCTTTATCCGTAAACGGACCAGAAAACGGATTTTAAGGAACATCGAAACTAATTCGAATCCGTTTAAAAACCGTCAATGACGGACCGTTTTCGGACCGGATATATCAGATGAAAAACGGAGTTGTCCGTTAAAAGTCCTTCAATGACGGACCGTTTACGGACCGGATATATTGGATAAAAAACGGAGTTGTCCGTTAATAGTCCGTCAGTGACGGATTGTTTACGGAGCCGTATTCATACTGTTTTTTCAACAAAAAACGGACTTGTGTAAAGGCATATTATTTTAATTGTTAGTAGCAAATTTTTATTTTTTTTTCTTTTAATTTATTAACAAATATATTTAAATTAAAATAACAAAATTAAATCCAACAAATACCAAACAAATACCATATTTATCTCCAGCACAATTACCATCCATCAATCACTGCGATTGTGGCCCATTAAAATTATCATGAAAGAAATAAAACAAATATTTAATTTTGGTTTAAATTGTGGTACTTACAATATGATGAAGCAAACAATGCAAATTTGCAAATTTTTTCACAAAATTATTTTAAGCTGTGGTGCAATATTTTTATTTGCAAATCAACATAATTTTGCACACATCATCGTAAAACTTGTTTTCAATTTCATAAATATTAACCTGAGGGATATTTAAGTATTAGTTTTTTATTACTAAGCAAATCCAAAAGCAACGGAAGAAAAACTGATGAAAAACAGTGGTCCGTATTTGACGGTACAGAAACGGATACACCAAAACGGAGTAAAAACGTATTGTTTTCGAAAATTCAGTTATACGGTCCGTTAATGTTCCGTTTACGTAAAAGCTTTGACGGATTCATGAATCAGTACGAATCGGAGAGCCCGTAAAAATGTTTCTTGGGTATGATAAACATTGTTTTCTTTTTTAAATAATTAAAAAAATAATGTGTTTTAAGAATTTCAATGGAAAATTTGAAAAAAAAACTACTTAAAAGTTTGCTTTTTTAACACATCTCGCGCCAAGCCCCGAAATCGAAATTCATTAATTTTTTTCCTGAAAACATTCTGTTTAGGTATTACTTATTGTATATTTGAAAACAGAAAGAGAAAGCTTTATCGTTTTCTATGGTTTTCAGCAACTTTCCGTATGATCACCGGTGCACATTTAACATTTTTTTCTTTATTATTTCAGACGAATTAATTCAGATAATTTGAATAAGAAAAAAAAATATGTCAAGGAAAAAACTTAGTTATTAAGAGATAAATGAAATTTAGAATGCTAGTAGGTCATGTATAGATTACATTTTGAAATTTTGAGTACTAAATATACTTTTTTTTTGCCTAATACTAACAGATACAAGTAAAAACATGCATAAATTTGAAAAATCTATCCACCTGTTCTTATTAAGCCAAATAACCCTATATTTTGTCCGCCCCTGGGTATGCAAAACACTCCGGCCAAGCACAAATCCACGTTCTCCTGGGGCCACAGATGCATTCCATGTATATAAACCCAATGAAACTCGTGTGCTACATTCACGCTTAAGACATCAAGGCTACGTGTGGATATGTGAACACGCGACCCAAACGAGTACTCAGGTCGTGTGCATCGGTGTCACACATGGCGCTAAATGTGTTAAGCTAAAAAAAAAACCATTAAAAATACTAAAGGCCCAACTATATTAAGCAAAGTTGAATTAAGAAAACATACAAATACATTGAGGCACTCATATTTTGCTTAAGTCAAAGTTCCATCTCTTGTAATTGAGTTAATTTATAATCGAAACTATTCGTAACCCCAACTTAGGCAAATTAAAAAACATGTCAAAAAATTATATAGAAATAAAAAATAACAATTAAAAAAAATACAACAAAACAAATTAAAATTTAAGAAACTCAAAAAAAAAAAATTCAATTGTGCGATTCTACACTAATTCATTCAAGTCAAATATGGGTGTCGTGAAATTAGGGACAAATTTAAGTCAACTTTTATTGAAATTTGAACCAAAGACTAAGTGACTTAAGCCAATTGTAGATGAGTCTTAAGCAGAATCGAGTTTGCAAATAAAAAATATCGAGTAGTATCGAGTATTAAAAAGTAACCGAATATAGCAGCAATATTTCAAATTGTTGGAAAAACGTGCAAGTGATTGAAAATGTTATAAATACTAAAATAAATCGTATGATCTGTCAGTATTTTTGCTGCTTAAATATTTTTGGAGAGTAAAAATGTGTGTATATGCAAATATTTTATGACTTCCATAATTTTTAAAAATAATTAAAAAATCTATTTGAAAAGCGGATCAAAATAGATTTTTTTTTACCGAAAATCAAATCTTTTTCGAAAATATTAAAATATACCCAGGAATAAACAACCTTACCAAGTTATGGCTTTTAGAACGAGCAGTAACTGGTTTAAGTTAGCCTGATAAGCTCAATGTTTTAACATACTTAGCAAAAATAAATGGAAGTGATTCTTAAGGAAATAATTTTTCATTAATTCTAAAGTATCGTTTAGTTCTAATTTTCCTCTCCTAAGGTAGTTCTTTTTCACAACTTCCAAAATTGTGATTTTTAATAAAATTGAACACTTCAAATCTGTGACGGGCAACTTATTTTAAGAACAACCAAAGTAAAACATTAATCATATATGTTTCTATATAAATTTGACATTTATAGCTATGGTTTAAGTAATTGGATTCAATCTTTAACTTACAATTTATCAGATTCTAAATTCTTAAAATCGTAGTTATTATTGCTACAAAGAGTAAACAAATTTTTTGTAGTAAAATTGCAAGAGTTTCGAATAAAGCAATTTAATAAATAATACCCGATTACTGAATGTCCTGTTAAAATTTAACCAACAGTTAAACTCAAACTTTATATGGGAAACAACAACGAATGTGTCATTCGAATTCCCAGGTAGAAGCGAGAGATAATGGGAGAAAATGAGACTAATTTTCGATTACTGATGTCATGTTAAAATCTAAATTAGAAATTCAAAATTTATTTAAAAACATCAAAAGATCTCATTTTTCACTAAACCCTAAGAAGGGTTTGAGATGCAATGAAAAAGGATCATAAAAGAAAACTTCCTCCCTATGACACCCCTATGTAAAAATCATTGGTTCCGATCCAAACTTTCACAACACCAGAATCAAAATCACAGCTTTTTATTTGCTAATTTTTTTTTGCTGGTATAGGGATGTCATTGGAGGTAGCTAATTGCCTCCAAACTTACGAGTAGGGAGTAAAATAACTAGTTAATGGTAAGGTTAAAATAACTAGTTATAGGTAAGGTGAAAATGGCTGGTTAAAATTTGTATAATAAAAACAAGTTTTTGTTAACAATTTAGAAAAAAAAAATTTAAAAAATAAAATCAAAAATATAACTGCCAAAAATAAATAGTTAAAACACATTACTAGTAACTCATTATTTTCTGTTTGAAAGCAATGCATTATGCAAGGAGCTGGCATGTAATATAAGTAGCTGTATAATACATTATTAGTAACTCATTATTTTCACTATAGAAGTAATGCAGAGGCACAGACGAAAAAAATTCATTGTAACAATCGAATTTCTTGCCAACTAAATGGTTTGGTAGGAGCTACCGATATATTTGTTTGTCGCAACCGAAATTCGGTTAATGCAACAGAATTTCGGTTGAAGCCAAAAATTTCAATTGTATCAGGAAAATAATTTGATTGCTCCAACCAAAACATTCAGTTGGCAAGAAATTCAGTTGAAGTAAGTAAAATTTAAACGAGAAAAAAGCCTTTTAATTCAACACCTATTAATGAATAATAATTTATTAATTAACAATTGCAGTAGTCAACAAATTGTTTTGAATTTTGTAAAAAAAAATTGTTGTTTTGTTATTTCTGGAATCTAATATTAAATCTTGAAACAATGAATTGAATTAAACATAATACTATATAGTTATTTTAAGTAAATTATATGTTTGCCTGTAACATAAGAAGTGGAAAGTAAGCAAAATAACTAATAATAAAAAAATTAAATATAATTTCAATTGACCATGGCTTAAAGTTGTTATTTTTTTTTGTATAAACTTGAAGATTTTTTTTTTTGTGGATTTCTTTCAAAAATAAATAATTTCACAGTCATATTGAAAATAACAACTACCGCTAGTACTTTTCAAATATTGACCAATAAGAAAACATCGTTATAGTATGTTGATGCAACCAAAAACATATATTTAATCCAAACATAAAATAAAATAAAAAATAAATAAATATCTTATATGAGGCTTTCACTTTCTAAAACATATACACAATATAACATACAGAGTCTGAAATAAATTAAAAAAGATGTGCAAGTAGTTGGATACTTTTGTTTGTACTCTAAACTTTTGATAAACAAATATTTATTATTTTTAAAATATTTTACAATTTCCCCAACTTACAAACAAAAAAGAGGCTGCTGTTAATTATATTGAGATGAAAATTATATTTAACTTAAACAAAGAAAGTTTTTAAATCTGTTTGATTTTTTTTTTTGTTTTAAGTTTCTTAAACCTTTCATGTTTAACCTAAATTTTATAACAAAATCTTTGTTAACGCCTTTCTTAGTTAATTTTTATATGATAAATTGAATTTTATATTGTACCTTTTATTATAAATACAAACGGATATTATAAGAAGATTTCACATGCGTATGAAAAATTAACGCCCCTGTGTTTATCTTAAAAACTTTGTTTGCAGCAAATCCATGTTTTACGGTTGTGTTAACTCAGTCATAAAAATTAAAAAAAATGTCAAAACTTATTTAATCAAGCATGAGTTATTAATATTTACACATACTATGTGATTTTCTTATCGTTATCCTCGCCATCCAATTTTTGTAACCCACTGTATACAGAGCATTTTAGTGTTTTGTTTTGACATTTTATATTTTACCAATTGACTGAGAATGAGTGATTGTTTAAAATATATAAATATTTTGCTAAGTGTAAACATAAATCTTGCGTCAATAGGGTTTCCAGTATTAATCAGTAATAAGAGAAAGGGCGAAAATGGGGTTGCAGAACCAGTCAACTAAGTTAACTAATCACAAACTTAACAGACTCGACAGGAGGTTTTAAATTTTGACAACTCTGGCAAATTGTGCCCGAAAAATACTATCGTTCTTCTTATTTGGTGTTAGAATGAAACAAATATTTACAGTTTATATCAAATCTAATAAAAAATCCAACTTTTTTGCTCGTTCTCATACAAAATAAAAGAAAAGTACAATTACAGGTTGGTTGAAAAGTTTCTGCGCTTGAAATGAAAGAATACTGTTTCTGTTACGAAATATATTTTTTTATTCAATATAATCTCCTAGAAGCTCAATACACTTGTTCCAATGATCTTCCAATAATTTTATCCCATCCTTATAATGGTTTTCCGGAAGCTCTGCAAAATAACCGTCTACGAAAAATGCTTTCCACGAAGGAATTGTTTGAGATTTCTGAAGAGATAGTAGTCACTGGGAGCCAAATCTGGTGAATACGGTGGATGTTCAAGCAATTCGTACTTTAATTCTTTGAATTTAGCCATCGTCAAAACACTTTTGTGAGCAGGTGTATTGTCTTGATGAAAAATGATTTTTTCTTCTTTAAACCAGGTATTTTCTCACGAATTTTTTCATCCAGCTGATCCAAAAGGCTGCAATAATATTCAGAGTTGATTGCTTTACCTTTCTAAAGATAATCAATCAACAAAATTCCTTTTGCATCCCAAAAAACTGATGCCATAACCTTCTTTGCTGATCACCTGCTTTGGAGCTGAACAACCAGCTTCAGTCCACTGTTCTTGTTTTTATTTAGGATCATGGTGGTAGATCCAAGTCTCATCCATAGTTAAGAAACGATGCAAGAAGTCGGTTTTATTCGGCTTAAAACGCTCCAAATTACGTTGAGAAATTTGTTTTCGATCCAGTTTTTGTTGAATTGTTAATGTGTGCGGCACTAACTTTCCAAACAGTTTTTTCATACGTAATTCTTCATGTAAAATATGGAGTACTCGTTCGTCTGAGATGCCTATGGCATTAGCAATTTGACGCTTAGTCAATCTTCACTAACCATATTATGCACCTGCTCAATGATTTCTGCTGTGGTTGCAGTTTTTAGTCATCCTTCGCGTGGATCTTTTTAAGGCTGGTACGACCACGTTTAAATTCACCAGCCCAAAATTCAACGGTGCGTTTTGAAGGTGAGGACTCCTTATACACTTCTAACAATTGTTCATAAATTTCCTTTGCTTTTAAACCCTTCAAAACAAAGAATCTAATGACTGCACGGTATTAAGTTTTTTCCATATTAAAAAAAATCAATGACACGTCAACTTCAAATGGCTTGTAAACAAAGAAAGAATTGACAGAATGACTTGCAACTTTGCATGTGTTCTCAGGACAGTTATACCAACTTGAGAAAAAAAAGTTTGGAGCTAGCAGTGCCATCTCTTGGTGAGCGCAGGAACTTTTCAACCAACCTGTAAGAAGTACATTCGGATGTTATTGATTCCATGCAATATAAATATATTTCTTTGGGGCCATTTTTCATTTCATCATATTTGAAAGCATTTTGTATTTCTTCAAATTGGTGATATTTTTTTTTAATCTTCATTTACATAACCGAGCCATTAGGACCTTATGTGGTTAATTAAAGCTACTATCTAAATAACAAACTTCTAGAAAAATCATATAATTACAAATTATATCCTAAATCCCTAACCGAGCACTATCAACAAAGGCTATCGGCTCGTTGTAGCGAAAACAAACCAGAGCCTCTGGTGGAAATCGAATCGAACGACCCCCGCACTGATAACCTAGCACGCTACCAACTAGCCTACCGGGGCTTCAATCTAATAAATGAAAATATGCCCCAAACCTAACTTTGGGGCTATTTTTCATTTGGATGGGGTAATTTTTTATTATATTTTTATTGTTAATTTTCATTATGAAATTTTGCTCCAAAATATGGGACTCAGAAAAAAAATTTGTTGAAAAATTTGTAAACGGTTTTCAGTTCCACTTTACTATTTTTGTACTGATTCTTAGTGAAAAAAATATTACTTGGCAAATCTTTTTGCTAAGAATTTTTACAGAATATTTACAAATTTTCGAAAACCGATTTGCTAAAATTAGCAGAAAAATTTACTAACTTTAAAAAAGTGGATATTGTAGGAAATGTTATTACTAATAATTAAAACTTGCACCTACAAACTTAAATTGCGTTAAAATGTTAAATATATTAAAAACAAGGGATCGGAAGTGAAGATACCGACTGATGTTTAAAAGTAGTACATCCACTTAAAATAGCACTAAAAAGTTGTTTTAGTTCTAAAAATCAGCCTAAAAAAAAGCAATTAAAATTTGACATTAAAATTTAAAAAAAAGATGACTAAAAATATTTTTCAAAACAAAAATTAGCAAATTAAAACAAAATGATAAATTTCTTTGTTTTTAAAATTTTGAAGCCGTTTTTTTTTTTTTAAATTTAATTTTGTCTAAAATATTTGTTTAAAAAAATAAATAAAATAAAAAATTTGATGCTCGACAAAAAAAATTAATTTAAAATTTTGTACTTATATGAATAATATATAGTAATTTTTTTTTGCTGATTTAAGCAAACAGATTTTAAATTGCACAACAAAAAGTTTACTAAAATTTAGTAGCGGCGACTAATTTTTTCTACAAATTTTATTGTACTACACGTCAGCAGGAATGTGTTGTTAATATTAGTAAAAAAAAAAATACCGTGAAAATATGTATTTTGGGGCTCACTATGAATGTATTATTATAAGACAATCAAATTAGTATTTTAAAAATATATTCTTTTTATCAGCTGGAGGATACAACGTCAATATTTAAAAAATATTATATAATATTATATAATTTTGTAATAAAAAGTTAGGATATTAGGCGATATCTTCTTTTTAAATTCCAGACAATATATCGGAGATATATGCGATGCTCTTTTTTCACTCCTATAACTTTGCGATACCGCCTATTTTATCTTCTAGAAGAATTGCTGTTAATTGCTTTAGCATTGCTGTTAAGTATTTCATGCGGGACACGTGTTTTATCAAATGGGATATCTTCCGCAATAGGAAGATGATTGTTGCTGCAATACAATTTTTCTTCGAGGCAATGGGGAGTCGTATTCATATTACTATATTTGCTGGGTTTGTATCTAATTTTATGTGTGTGTGTTTTTAGAGTTATAGCCAATTTACACGGTGACTTTTTTACATGCAACTATTGCGTGAAATTCTTGTTTGGTGGCAAACGGCATAAAGGAGCAAGCGAGATAACAAAAAAAAAACACGCTTTTGATATTTCTCTTTCGCATTCATATCGCTTATTTGCGAGAAGACTGGCATAACTTAAAAAATCCGAGCTTTGAGTAAATGATGCAGAAGTATGGGTCACACCATAATCTAAAACATATAAAAAAATGGTATTGATATCGCATCTCTTTCACTCACTGAGTGGCGACCAAAAGTGTTGTGTACTTTGAAAAGCAGTTAGGCTAAATTGTAAACTTTAAATGCATTTATCTCGCAATTACTTTTCTTGAGTTATGCCGGTCTTCTCGCAAATGAGCGATATGTATTCTTCTTTTGTTGCTTCATTCACTTTCTTTGGAAGCAACTTTGAAAAGGGAATTGAGAAAAAGCATGCAATCAATTGTATCGGCACTTCGAAATTGCCGTAATAATGCAAACACAGAGTTGAACACAGTAAAGAGTATGAATACAGAGATGTTTAGATAAAATATTGGATTATAAGTCAATTTATGCTGCAGATTTTATCTAGTAAAAAGTATATTAACTGCTGAAGGTTGCATTGAAGTTAAACTGTTAATAATCCACTTTTTACTAAACTAGTTAACTAACCACTGTAAAAGCAGCATAACAGTTAATCGACCAAAATGTGGTTAAATCAGTTTGTTTGTTAAACTTTTTTCTGTTTAAATTGGGTCTCAACTTATTGATGAAATTTTCTCAGTGTACAAATCTGTAATATTTCCATCCTCCTTGGGCATTTAAACTTGTTTGATCTTACCTTATTCAATTTAAAAGCTGATTTTAATTTATCTAAAACCAAACATACATTTAAGTATACTTTAAGATAAAAATACCTTTTTAACCAATTACATTTTTTTAAAAAGTAGAACATAACATTAACAACAACTGCAAAAAAAAAAAACAGAAGAAATATGTCAACATAAATTTTTACCCATCCTTTTATTTAACTTTTAAGCTTTCAACAAATTGTGGCACAGTTTGTTAAGAGTTAAAACAATACATTTTTATTTTTTAGCGCAAATATAATGACTAGGGCTCGGAAGTTCATGTAAATATACCTTCGGGAGTCAACAATTTTTTAAGCAAATGACATCAATATAGAATAACATGTCGAGGTTTTACTATTCAACCTCGCATCACAAAAACTACTATTTTTCGGGAGGGACAAAAAATAAACGTTTTGTAATAAACTTGTGAGATTTTTAAATATATTTTTTTTAAATTTAAAAGTAATGAATTTAAAATTAAAAAAAAAGTTGTTATTAAAATGTCGCAAGTTTATTTTAAGCATTTTTTTGTCTCTCTTTAAAAGTATAGGGTCCGCCAAATAACTTTTTTTTTTGAAAATGCTATAAAAAAAACTACTGAATATTTTCTCAAATTTCTTTTTTTTATTTGAAAGTACAATCCTTCCGGTTAATAATGGAAAATAATTTTATTCAAATGGCTGCCTCGGCTGGCCGTTACAGTCAATGGCGATCGTTATGTTGAACGAATTTTTGTTCACAAAAATTGAAGATTAGGATATTGGCAACAATTTGGTTTCAACACAGCCAAAGCTACACTCGATGTTTTGCGCCCTGTTTTTGAAGATCGCATTATCAGCCGCAGAGCTGATGTCGTTTGGCCACCTCGGAGCTGCGATTTGACACCGTTGGACTATTATTTGTGGGGTGCCGTCAAAGATAAGTGTTACGCCGACAAGCCAGAGACAATTGACGCTTTAAAGGACAATATTCGTGAAGCCATTGGTGAAATACAGCTGCAGACAATCGATAATGTGCTTAAAAATTGGACCGATCGTGTAGGCTACTGCATGGCCAGCCGAGGCCGCCATTTGAAAGAAATTTTTCCATTATTAACCGGAAGGATTGTACTTTCAAATAAAAAAAGAAATTTGAGAAAATATTCAGTATTTTTTTATAGCATTTTCAAAAAAAAAATGTTATTTGGCGGACCCTATAGTAGTTTGGGGAACGAACTAGTTCGCTTGAACTATTTTGAACTATTGATCTAGATCGTAATATTCAGCTCTTTTAGGTATTCAGCTCTTTTAGGTCTTGCGCTTTTTTTAATCTTTTTCTGATTTCTTATCATCCTTATAATCAGCTGTTTTTAATATTGCCAGCTCAAGTTTTTATGTTCAATAATTAAGCTATAGTCGTTTTTTTTTCACAATTGCCAGACTAAATTTTTTTTGACATCCTGCTTTATTTAAAATGAAGACGTTATTCATTTCTTCTTTGTTTTGAAAAATTGTAACCTAGTTCCTTAAAAAAATAAACATTTATCAATACATTTAAAACATTCAATTTTAACTTTAAAAAATGTCTTTATTTTTACTAAAGACAGCTAAACATTTTTTTGTTTGCATAAAATTGTGTTTACACTACCAAAAAAGTCTGTAATGGCAACTGAAAATTTTGCTATTATTAGCAACACATGTCTGCTGACGTGTAGTACAATGAACTTTGTAGAAAAAATTAGCTGCCGCTACTAAATTTTATTAAACTTTTTGTAAAGTGGAATCAGCAAAAAAAATTACCAAATATTATTAATATTAGTACATAATTTAAAATTTACTTTTTTTATCGAGCATTAAAATTTTTTTTATTTTATTTATTTTTTTTCAAAAAATATTTTAAACAAAATTAAAAAAAAAAATCAAAAGCTTAAAAATTGTAAAAACATAAACGAATTTATGATTTTGTTTTAATTTGGTAATTTCTGTTTTAAAAAATATTTTAGTAAATTTTTTTTACTTTTAAGGTCAAATTTTAATTTTTTAAGGCTGATTTTTAGAACTAAAAAGCTTCTAGTGCTATTTCAAGGGGATGCTATTTCTAGACATGAGTCGGTATCGGTGTAAGTTTTATTTAGAAATAACATTTCCGAAAATATCCACTTTTTTAAAATTTGTAATTTTTTTTTCAAAATTTTGTAAAATGTTTTCTGAAAATAACAACAAAAGTTTGTAAATATTCTGTCAAAATTCTGTAATTTGTAAAATGTAAATACCAAAAAGATTTGCTAAATAATATTTTTTTCTACTAATAATCAGTACAAAAATGGTAAAGTGGGGTTAAAAACAGTTTACAAATTTTTCTACAAACTTTTTTTTTCTGGTGCAGTTCTTGTTCAGCAATTCAATTTAATTAAAATATCAATTAAACTAGAAGAGCTATTAAGCTAGAAGAGCTTGTAAACTAGAAGAGCAATTGAACTAGAAGAGCAATTGAACTGAAAGAACTATTGAACTATAAAAAGGACTAAAATGCCCAAGCCTAAGTTCGGCGATACGCGGTTGCCATATGTTTTGATGTTTTTTACTAAAAACTGGGTTTTACACATGTATATCGTTTATAAAAAAAAATAAATTTTAAATATATAAATATTTTGATTTTATTTTATGTTATCACGGGTATAAAAAATAATACAAAAATATATTTACTACGTTTTTGACAATGATTATCAGTTTTTTTTTCAATACCCAGCAAAAAAATGGTAGTCATTCTGTGACTATTACTTTTTTTATTGCTTCCTAAACTTCTGTTGACATTCTTTTATGATTTTTTGGTGTTATTCTAAGGCACTTCCAAAAGAATTCATGTATTCATATTTCAAATGCAGTGATCTGGATATAAACCCGATGCATATCTTAAAAAATCACTCTTCATTACTTCTAAAGCATAAGTTATAGTATATCGTATATTTTTGAATCTAAAGCATTTATTCAGATTGAAAAAATAGTTCTGATGAATTTTTTTAATTTTTATATTAAATCATTTTTTATATTTTAGTTTAAAATTTCATGAGGGTTAGAATTAATGCAGTTTTGCAATTTTTATACACCATTTCCAGTTTTAATTAAGAATTTATCAAAATTATTTTAAAATTGTGTAAAAATTATTTAAAATTGCCCAAAAATGTTTTAAAATTGTCTAAAAATGTTTCCAAATTGTACAACCAGTTTTTAAATTATCCAAAAATATTTTAAAATTTGTCTAAAAATTGATTAAAATTTTTGAAAAATTTTTAAAAAATGCTTTTTTACTAATGCAGAATTATTTATTTGTTTTAATAAAGAGTATTTGTATATCAATGCATAAATTTCACTTCTTTAAACTTTAGAATTCATGAATTAAATTTTCATCAAAGCTTAAATACTACAAAGTATATGAACATTTTCCACTCATGCATCAGAATGTCTAATCATTGTATTATCATTGCTTCCTTAGAGTAAAGTATGAGTAATGCTAGTAACTACATTTGAATACTTCCATCCTATGACACGCTAATGTTAAATTCATCGATGAAACCATCAGAAAAGAAGTGATGCCTTTGCCATAGTAGTGATGCTTTTATTGCTTCTTTGGCAGCTTCATTTTTGCTGGGTAACACCACCCAGTTGTGTCTAAAAAGTTAAAAATTTTCCGTTCTAGTATTATTTTAAAAAAATTTTCTTATTGTGAGTAAAATTTGTCTTACTCTCTGAAGTTCGTTACTGAGTTATTCTTATAGTACTTTACAAAAAAAAAAATATACGCGAACGGAACTAGTATTAAAAAAAATCAATAATAAATGTATATTTTAAAAATTTTAAATGCATATTTTCCGATTTTTAATATATTTTATATGTACATAAAACACGATTATAAATGCATAAACTTCCTTGCTCTAATAATGACAAAACAAATACTTCGTGGTTTATTTTAAAAGAAGGGTCTTTAAAAAAAAAAATAACATGATGATGTTTTTTGAAACGAGTTCAGATTAAAGCAATTAATTACAGGTTACCAAAACAACTTCAACAAACGGTATATTTACTTTATGAAAATTCATATTAAAATTTAAGAGGATTTTAAAAGCTTATGTTAAAGAAAACTTCAATTATTTTTTTAAATTAAATAAAATGTGCAGTTTTAAAGACACTAATTATTTTTAACATTTATGTGTATATTTATTATTTGGCTTAAATGATTTTATTATATAAGCCTAGTTGTTTTTTAATTATTTTTGAAAATTTACAATTTCCTTTAACCTATATGTAAATTTCAGTAATTTTGAGTGTGTCGTTCATAAAATTTTGTAGTGATAAAAAGTTTTCCAAAAAAATAAAAATAATAATAAAAAATAAAAAGTTTGGTAAGTGGAAAATTTTTTTTAGGACTTATTAGAGGTTGAGGAGACTCATAAAATAGAAACTGAAACCGCACCCGGACCCCAACGGGTTCAGGTTCGCTGTTTATAAAAACTTTGAACCCGAACCCGCTGAACCCAAAAATTTAACAAGGTTCGGGTTAAAAAATATAAAAAAAATTTCTTGCATTACTGTTTGCAGTGCTCGATACTTTATCTATTCCTTCTTTTAAAAAAATATTTGATCAGTGTAGAGCTATTTGCAAGAAATTGCGAACACCAAAAATTTCTTCTTTTACTAAAAAAACTAAACGTAAAAAAAGCCGTTCTAGACTGTCAAACTAGATGGAATTACAGTTATGACGTGGTTCAAGCCTTTTTAGAATACAGAAGTTTTACTATGAATCATAATATTTGGAATATTTGTGAAGAATTGTGAAGAATTTCTAGAAACTTTTGCACCTGTTAAAAAATTAATGCTGAAACTACAAGAATAACGGATGACTTTAGGGGATTTTTAAATCAGAGCTAACAAAAGATGACAAAACAAAAATATTTTCATAAGAATTTTATTCAAATATTATAAAAAAAGAGAAAACTTTAATAAAATCCACCAGCATTATATCTAGAAAGCAGATTTAAGTTAATGCTAAGTCCCGAAGATGTTGAAAATGTTTAAAAACATATTTTAAAAACAATTCAACTTTTCAAAAATCGATGAAATAGTTACTTTAATTATTAAACATGTACAGAATAAATTAAAAAAAAAATTAAAAGTGATAAAATAATATCAAAAATCCTCGGCTTTATTACTACAGGTAAAAAATGGCAAAATTGCAATTATAATAAGGATTTTTTTTCAGAATAGTTAAAAAACATTTGAATATATGAAGTTGTATGAAGCTTGCGTAAGTTTACATTTTACCTATAAATATATCATTATTTATAAAAAGGATGCTGTAACAAGTCGAAAACAAGTCGGGCCTGAAGTGTAAACGACGTAATATTAATGAAATTTGTACTAAATATTAATCGGGTTTAATTTATAAGGTACTTTAGCGGTGTTTGTGTTAAAATATTGGAAAAAAAGAATGTTACTCAGATGAAATAATCTCCGAGCAGACCGGTGCATCCATAAAAAAATTCAATTGATTTCAAAACTAAAAAAAAAAAATACAATAGCTTTTTTCAACTTATTTTACATGCATCTTTGGTCCAAGCCAGTGGCGTGCCCAGGAGAGGGCCCGGGACACCCCCGAAATTATTTCCAAAATACAATTATTTTACTATGTTTAGCTTGTATTTCTTTGTTTCCAATTGATTTTAGTGTAAGTTCAATTGGGTTTTACCAGATTTTGCTGAAATTTGTGCAAAAATTAGAAAAATTTGTTTTGAAATTAGGGAAATTTTTTCTCAGTTACCCAGCAAAAATAAAGCTGCCAAAGAAGCAATAGAAGCATCACTACTATGGCAAAGGCATCACTTCTTTTCTGATGGTTTCATCGATGAATTTAACATTAGCGTGTCATAGGATGGAAGTATTCAAATGTAGCTACTAGCATTACTCATACTTTACTCTGAGGAAGCAATGATAATACAATGATTAGGTATTCTGATGCATGAGTGGAAAATGTTCATATAGAAGCTAACTTTATGCTTTGATATACAAATACTCTTTATTAAAACAAATAAATAATTCTGCATTAGTGAAAAAGCATTTTTGAAACATTTTTCAAAAATATTTATGAATTTTTAGACAAATTTTAAAATATTTTTGGATAATTTAAAAACTGGTTGTACTATTTGGAAACATTTTTAGACAATTTTAAATAATTTTTGCACAATTTTAAAATATTTTTGAACAATTTTAAATAATTTTTGCACAATTTTAAAATTATTTTGATAAATTCTGAATTAAAACTGGAAATAGTGTAGTGTAAAATAATAATCATAATGCAAAAATGGACAGATTGCGTCGTCATAAATATTTAAGACTGAAAAAATGCAAATGACAGGCCAGCTAGTCTCAATTAAAGGTTAAAAAATCAGTTTTTCTTGATATTTCAAAACTTTTATAAAATTGCAAAACTGCATAAATTCTAACCCTCGTGAAATTTTAAACTAAAATATAAAAAATGATTTAAAAAAAAATTAAAAAATTTCATCAGAATTATTTTTTCAATTTGAATAAATGCTTTAGATTCAAAATAAATATACGATATACTATAACTTTTGCTTTAGAAGTAATGAAGAGTGATTTTTTTAAGATATGCATCGGGTTTATATCCAGATCACTGCATTTAAAATATGAACACATGAATTCTTTTGGAAGTGCCTTAGAATAACACCAAAAAATCATAAAAGAAGGTCAACTGAAGTTTAGGAAGCAATGAAAGAAGCTATAGTCACAGAATTACTACCTTTTTTTTTGCTGGGTAACTAACCTTGTAATATGTAAGGATCTTTTTTTGACCGCTGCTCACGATGAAATCTCTACTTATCCTTCCTCTATAATTAATTATTTTCACACTCGTAATATTTTTTGGGTGAAAACAACCAAAAATACATAAATTTTGAAAAGCCAATCAATTGCCTTTTTTATTTAATTTAACGCCTTTTATCTTTTTTCAAAAATTTTCTAAAAAAGGAGTATTTAAAGGTTGATTTACACTATCCTTATCTGCTGTTACTCAGTATTGTGTTGAAAAATCAGCAAAACAACAAAATAATAAAAACGTTATAAAAAAACAAGTAAGAGGGGCTAAATTCGGCTATGCCGAATCTTATATACCCTTCACCATGGTTGGGAAAAAACTGAAGTTTATATATGGACATATATGGAATGGACAGATTTATATACGGACGCCTTTAAGAGGAAATTAACCATTTAGTTTGGTGATAGAACTTGGACTTGGGAAGATTTATGGTTCCAGATAATAGGTATTTAAAAAAAATGTATGTTTTGGGCATAACTTTTTTGTATCTGAACCGATATTTCCGAGTTTTCAGCAAATATGTTATACTAAAGATTTTCGATCTTTTGCTGTATAAGACGTATCCATAGGTCATATTACAGCTCTAGAATAGTGTTTGTTGTTTGTGTATAAAAGGTGAAGAGGTGAAAGAAAAGAATTTCAACAAATCGTTAAAAGAAAGTACTAGAACTGCATGTGTTTTATTTCTACAAAAACGTTTGATTTAGCTGGCAAATTTGCATTTGGGATTTTATTTCGCTTTTTTATTAAAAATATTTGTAATTTCTTTAGCTTAATTTTAAAAATTTAAAGGAAAATAGTTTATAATTTTTTTTTATAAATTATTATAAGTTATGACCAAAAATAGTTGCACTCAAAGGTAAATTATGTATAAAATTTTCATAATATGTGAGAAATAAAATGGTTGAAAAATCTTTTTATAAATTCTTCCGTTTGTATTTTGTTTGTATCAGAGGGTTTTTATAAAAAATTTGATGTTTTTAGCCTATTTATGGATTATTTAATTATTAATATAAAATTTTATTTAAATTAATTATTAAATGTTAAAAAAAAACAAAAAATAAACTAAAAAAAAAATCTTAAGAAAATAAAAAAAAATGTACGAAAAAAAAGTGAATTGACCAGGATTCGAACCCGCGACCCTTCCACCTGTGGTGAAGGGTATAAAAACGTTTGTATTTTGTTTATATCAGAGGGTTTTTATAAAAATGTTGATGTTTTTAGCCTATTTATGGATTATTTAATTATTAATATAAAATTTTATATAAATTAATTATTAAATGTTAAAAAAAACCAAAAATAAACAAAAAAAAAGTCTTAAGAAAATAATAAAAAAAATGTACAAAAAAAAAGTGAATTGACCGGGATTCGAACCTCGAACCCGCGGCCTTAGAGAAAAAAAGTATTTGTGACATAGCGTCTAGACAACTGAGCTATTGAAGCTCACACAAGATCATCGTCAATAGGGGTACATATTTAAAAGTCTTCGTTCATTAAACAAAGGGATTTTACCGAAAAAATTAGAGGTAGTCCTGGTTTTTTTCTAATATCTCAGCCATTTATTAACCGATCTGTCTGATTTTTAATAGCAAACAGAAATGGATCACATGTAAGAGAAATAAAAAACAATCAAGTCCTCATCATGTCTGGCTTCTTCGGAAAACCCATTTCAACACACAGACGGACAGACGGACATCGTTAAATCAACTTTGCTTTTCATAAGGACCCAGAATATATATACTTTCTAAGATCAATATTGTAGAAATTACAAACGGAATGACAAACTTATATATATCCTTCCACCTGTGGTGAAGGGCATAAATATACGTGGCTTATTGTTTTTAAATGTTGTATTTTGTGTGGGTGTGAGCCGGCTAAATAATATCTAAACTAAATTCAGGTATCCAAATTTCTATGAAATTTCAAAAATTGTTCAAATATTTTGTCAAAGAAATTTTAAAATCTATTGTCAATTTGTATTTAGTTCAGAATTTATTTAGCACAGGTCCAAAGTGGATTTTTTTAATTTCTTTTAAAACAAAAATATTAGTGTTTCCAATTGTATTACTTTTTTTTAAATTAAAAATCTGAGATTCAAGTACCACATTAAGTCTTAACTGGAATCACAAAAATTTCAGTTTTAAAAGTATATTTTTATACCAATATTTATTTAAAATTGAAAATATTAAATTAACAATTTAACTTTTATAGACATTTTAAGAAGTTATAGTAGTTAAAAAGTCAGAATTTATGAAAATGCTGCCAAATCTTGGCTTTTCTCTTTTTAATGTAAACAAAAATATTTGTCATACAAATATTTGAAATTTTTCTGTTTGTAATTTAATTATTTATTTATTTATTTATTTATTTATTTATTTATTTTATTTATTAATTATATAATTACAAATTATATGTTAATACCCTAACCGAGCACTAGCAACAAAGGCCTTCGGCTCGTTGTAGCGAAAACAGACCAGAGCCTCTGGTGGGAATTGAACCCACGACCCCCGCATTGATAAGCTAGCACGCTACCAACTAGCCTACCGGGGCGCTCGTAATTTAATTAAAAACATCAATTACAATTAAAAAATACCAAACGCAATTAAAAAAATTATGGAAATTCAACAAATATTTATTTTTATTTAATTTGGTGTTTTTGAATTTCAATTGATGCCTTATAAATTACATTTGGAGTCGTTCTAAAAGTTTTCGAAACAATCTAATCGTTTTTGAAATGGTTTTTGAATTTGCTTTTATCATTAAAAATTCGATGTAGTTCACGGTGGCGTTATGCAAAATGGCCCCAAGATATATGACCCCAATATTAAAATGTAATTAAGCCCCATACTTTGAGGTAAAATTTCATAGTGAAAATTAATACAAAAAATATAATAAAAAATTACCCCAACAAAATGATAATTAGCCCTAAAATTAAGTTTGTGGCATATTTTCATTTATTAGATTGAGGCTTTTAATTATTATGTAAAATAACATCAATTTGAGAAATAAAAAATTACCATAATTATGATGAAATGAAAAATGACCCCAAAATATGCCAAGCAAAGAAATGTTGCTTATGCACAGCATTGTACGCATTTATACTGCATGAAATCAATAACATCCGTATGTACTCCTTATAAACCTTAAAATTACTTGGGCCAAACTAAATTGAAATATTTTAAGGAATTAGGATAAGAATCATTTTGTACTCGTATAAATCAAATATTTTAGTGATGTGCAACCACAGCCTTTCAAAAAAGTAAAAAAATTAAGTAAACTTCTGCTCTCCGTCAATGAGTATGTCCTCCCAACCAGTTTTTATTAAATTTGCTGGTAACAATGGAAGAGCCATCAATTTCCGATATACGGTTTTTGCAGCATCCGACGATCTTATAAAATTTTAGAGCGAATCGTTTTCTGTGACATTGCGTCTAAGAGCTTGGCAATTTTTAAACTTATTAACAATTATATTTGTTCTTAATGTATGAAAAAAAATTTTTTTCGCCCGCTGCGAAAAGCGTAGAGAAGCTTACATTAGATCCCAGTCAATGTAATAAATAAATTGTAAATAAAAATTGTTTACACTCAGAATATTATGTAGTTAACTGTTTGTAGTTTAATAAAAAAGTTTTCCGTTACATTTAAAAATAAAGGAAGATACATTTATTTTTCAAAGAAACATCTATATTAACTTTTTTATACATTTATTCGAAATAATTTACTATCATTTACCGATTTTTTTTAGTTTCATTTATTTTTTTCATTTGTTTGAAATTTAATAAAAATTTACCCACAAAACGGAAACTTGTGTATTATTTGTGTCCGTAACAGTTATTACAAATTTAAATTTTGTTTGCTGTCTGTTTCAAAAAAAAATATTCAAAAAATTTTAATTTGTTTTTTATTTAAATTGGTTGTATATATACAAAATTTTTCAATACAATTTACAAGAACTTCATAAACACACATACATATACAAATACATTCACACAAAAAGTGTTTATAGCTTCATATGCATACATACATTTTGTATTGTACGAGTATATTAAAAAAAAAACAAAAAATACAAAAACGGAAATAATTTCAAATAAATGAAAAAAACATTTATTTTTTAAGGATTGGTAGGTAAAATTTTGACATTTATTTTTACTGATTATATCATTTGTTTCTTACGGATGTGTCAGTTGATTAATCAACATTTAAAAATAAATAACAAATGGCATTTAATTTAAATGAAAATTAAGTAGACCGGTTTTTAAATGAAATATCATTTCTTTTAAATGATATTTTCTGTTATTTTAACTTACAAACTTTTTTAAGTGTATGAATTTAAAAGTTGTAAATTTTGTTTTTAATGCTTCAAAAAGGTCAAAAAACTTAGGTTTAGAAACTGACAGATTTAAAAAAAAAATTTTGAAAATATATTTTGGGACCCCCATCGAAACAAAATCCTGGGCACGCCACTTGTCCAAGCAATTTTTATTTTTTTTGGCCACAAAAAAAATTAGATTCTTATACATCTTCCGTGTCAATTTTTTCGCTAGTAAAATATGATCACTGCTACTATATTATGCTTGCTGCATTCGGGTATGGTTGTCACAATCAAGTTATTGGTTTATAAATATTTTATGATTGCCACTTTCTATTTTATAACATGATTGGCTGTAATCATTTATTTATTTAATATGATAACTATACAACTAAAAAATGCCGACAACAGTCAGTAAATAATTATAAATCCATTAAAACATGACTTTGACATTTCTAGTTTTGTTTTCATAAAAAATTGTATCAGTTCAGTCACCCATGTAAAAATTTTATAATATATGATCATTTTTGCCTGGGTGATTTTATTTTCGAAAATTCTTTATACATACAAAATTATAATTTAAACTAATCAATTCATTATCGAATAAATTCATTGTCAAAGAGATTTTATTTAACAATTTTTTAATTATTTTCAAAAAAAAAAATTATTTTTTGGAAAATAATGACTTTCATGTGGAAAAAGTACTCAAAATATTAATAGAATAAGTATTTTTTATAACAAAAGGTCTGTAGAAGCCAAAAGTTGTTTTGTACGAAAAGGTTTCTTACACAAAATACAAAATTTTTAGAAATTTTTCTAATAGAAACACTTTTTGATTCTATAGACTTTTCCTTAAAGTAAAATTCTCAGTTCCTTGGATAAAAATTCTTAGATTCTGAGGACTTTTTCTAGTAGAAATATTCTTAGATTCTAAGTACTCTTTAAAAAAAAAAATTTTGAGACTAAAGACTAGCTAAAAATAATCTTAAAAATGTTTTAAGAATCTAAACATTTTTCTGTTAGGAGAAAGTCCATAGAATATGGGTTTTTTTATTACAAAAGTCTTTAGTATTCAAATTTTTGTTCAAGTATTTTTCTTTAAAAAGTTTATAGAGTCGAATTTTTTCTTTATGAAAAAGAAAGAATTATTCTTAAATTTAAAAAACTTTTTCGTAGTATCGAATCATAATAACTGTAGGGACCATATTATGGTAAAATTATGGTTATTTTATTATCATCATATGTTAACTATATTATAGTACAACTATGGTTGGCACAATCATAATCCCAAAAATATATGGATTTCGAGTTGTTCCGATGCATAGAAGCGACTACCGCGGTAACGCATCGATTCAAAAACTGTTATAAACCAAAGTCGCTACGATGTGGGGTGTTGCCAACAAAAAGTGCCATCCCTTTCTTTAGTTTTATATATAAAAAACAGATTTAAAAATTAACGGGTAGTAATACACTTCCCCTTAAAACCAAATTGGTTATCTTGTTGAACTACTGTCTTTGCTAATAGTGTGCAAGATATAATTGACAAATTTTATAAATTTTTTTTATTGTTATTCTTTTGAAAGTATAAATTATAAACAATTTATCATGTTCTGGTGTAAATTTTTTTTTTTAAATGTTATTATACGAGTGTAGTTTAAAAAATAAAAATAAACTTAAAGGCCGTGTTCTAAGTTGGCAATTACAGTGTTATTTCATGCTTTAATAAGAAATTTGTTGGTGTATTTCTACACTCGTATTATAATGTCACAGCAGATATTAAATCATTTTTATTTCGATTTTTTTTTGTATAATTTTTTAGCTACAACTCATTGATTTGAGAGTAGATGGATGGAGTAGTGAGTGAGTGCATGTGGTGTCGTTGTTTACGAGTGTACGTTTCACGTTGTGAATTTGTAGAAGTTTGTTTTTATTTTGGCCCCATTGGGATTCAATTGCAACTTGTTGAATTGACGCTAATTAGATGGAATTTTTATATGTTGATAGACATAATGTTGTTTGTTAGTTGCTGTTAATATTTTTATATCGCACAATGATATCTTAAACATTTTTAAACATGTAAGACATTAATTTATGCGATTATTAACACTTTTTGTTGATTTTTTTACAAAAAGAAACAAAAAAAAACGTATTTTTCAAAATAGAAAATTAAAAAAATATAAAATAAAAACTAATTAAATAGAGTTGTTGCTATCGATGTTTAGACACAATACATGCGGTTGATTATGAATTTTAATTAAGAAAAAAAAAAAACTAAATTTAATAAAAATTAATAATGAAAACCTTGGTTTAATTTTTATATTTGATTCAAAAAAGAAAATTAAGGTTTTTTTTTGTGGATTTGAGAAAAAAAGAAACTCTTTTTCGATTTCAATTACAAGTACATGCACAGAAAAAATATGGTTGGGGCAATCATATTCGAAGAGCACCACACATTTTTTTGGGAATATGTTTGTGCCAATAATAGTTGTACTATAATATAGTTATCATATTATGATAATAAAATAATTATAATTTTACAATAATATGGTCCCTACAGTTATATTATGATTCGCAATATTTTTTTAATGAATTTGACATTAAGGACTTTTTAAAAAAAACTTCTTTAATTCTATGATTTTTTTTTTTAAAGAAAAAATACTTAAAAATTTTTTTAAATTTTAAGGACTTTTTTAACACAAAAAACAGATTCTATGGACTTTTTCTGATAGAAAAATTCTTACATTCTAAAGAAATTTTAAAGATTTTTTTTTAAATAGTCTCAGAATTTTTCTTAGAAAGTCCTCAGAATCTAAGAATTTTTAGAATCTAAGGTTTGTTTTTAAGAATATATGAATTTTTATCTAAGAAACAGTTTGCAGAATCTGAGAATTTTGCTTTAAATAAAAGTCCATAGAATCTAAAAATCTTTCTATTAGAAAAATTTTCAAATATTACACCCAGAAAACATTAATAGTTGTGGCTACGGAATTTGTTGCCAATCGAATTCTGGCGGTTACGACAACTGTCTTCATATTAAATTATATTTTTAGTGAAAGCCAATATTCAGTTGTACAATTTAATATTTATATTCCACAGAAATATTACGTTCCACAAAATTTATTTTAAAAAAATTTATTTTTAGATTTTTCCGGTATCAAACCTGGGCATTCAAATTCATAGTTCACACTCTTGCTTACCACCCCACACCACACCAGAATTTAATTAAGTTTTCTTTGATATATTTGCCATTTAAACGTTTGAATATCTTATTTTAATGAAAACAAATTATATTTTAAATGTTTGCCTTTTCCGGGATTTGAACTCGGAAATTCGGAGTACTGTTAAACCTGTCTACCTGGTGTGGTGTCACAAACACTTATAAATTTTGATGGCTAATTTTGAATTTAAACAATATGTTAGGAAAAGAAATCTTAGTATAAAATTTCTTTATCAATATCAATCATAAGTGACGTCTATTATCAATACAATCCATAATTCGGTTGTTTCTACCGAAACCCTAATTAAACGATATATTTGATTAGAATAACCGTACTTGTAGTTACCACTTTTAAATATCGATAATTATACCCTCCACCATATATGGTGAGGGTATATATCAGTTTGTCATTCCGTTTGTAACATGTCGAAATATAGGTCTAAGACACCATAAAGTATATATATTTGTGATCCTTATGCAATTTTAAGTCGATTTAGCGATGTCCGTCTGTCTGTCTGTCTGTCTGTTGAAATGGCGATCACGACGCGAGGACGCAAGCGGGGGTGCCTATTTTTACCTGGATTGTTGGACATCCTCCCGAGCAGTTTGGTATTGAAAATGAGCAAAATCGGTCCAGCGGTTAAAAAGTTATGGGTGAAAATGTGAAGATACCTCTAAATTTTCCATACAAATTGGTGTATTTTAGTACAATTTCATAGTAGCGACTGGTATATAATATATTTTCTTATATTTTTTCACCAATCGCTTGGAAATTAATAATATTTTGTACACCTCAAATATTTTTGACCTCCAAAAATTTTTTTTTACCACTAAATTTTTTTTTCACCACAAACAATTTTTTTTACTAAAAAAACTTTTTCACCACAAAATTTTTTTCACGTAAAAAAATTCGTTTCCGCATCTAAAAAAGTTTTTCACCTCAAAAATTTTTTCACTCCATAATTTTACTTCAAAAGTTTTTTCCATTGTTTGTATCAAAAACAATAGAGAACATTGGTGGAGGGTATTCAAAGATTCGGCACAGCCGAATTTAAGCCTTTTTTACTTGTTTTTTAATAAATTTGATAGATTGTACCAAATTTCTAATATATTATCTAAATATTTGGTTGCTGAACTGATAGAACTTATTTTATTAAAACAAGACAGTATTATGATTGTAAATGTCAAAGTCATGTTTTATTTGATTTATAATTGTTTATTGATTATTGTCAGCATTTTATAGTTCTATAATTATCATATATTTTTCATAGTCAGAATTTTTGTTACCACAGTATGGTTACAGCCAATCATGTTATAAATTAGAAAGTGGCAATCATGAAATATTTATTATAATAATGATGGTAGCGACCATAACATATTCATGGTTAGAACCTATTTATAAACCAATAACTTGATTGTGACAACCATAACCGAATGCAGCAAGCATAATCTTTTGTAATTTCTTTTAATTTTTTGATTTTGTTTATGGTAAATAAAGTTTAAACAGCTTTAGAACAATACATTAAACCCTTAATTGGCGGCCTAAAATTTGTTAACTATATAATAGCTGTGTTTGTGCGGCAAGCTTAGCTTACTTCATTTCCAGACAAAATGTTACATAAGCAACTTTAAGAGTTAACACTCAATGATAGCTTACCGCCCAACAACAGGTAATAGATTATAACGCCAAATTGTGTTCTCCAAGCTTGTATGGAAAAAAAATTGTGAGCTATTGACCATTCCCACCCCTAGAAATGTTTATTTGGTTTTAAAATCACGTCTTGCAAAAAATACACGCAGGGAAAAAACATGGCTGCAATATGATCACTGCTACTATATTGTGCTTGCTGCAATCGGGTATGATTGTCACAACCAAGTTACTGGTTTTCTAACCATCAACATGGTCGCTACCATCATTATTTAGTAAATATTTTAATACTTTATGATTGGCACCTTCTCTTTTATAACATGATTGGCTGTAACCATACTGTGGTAATAAAAATTCTGACTATGAAAAAAATATGATAATTATGCAACGATAAAATGCTGGCAACAATCAATAAATAATTATGCATCAAATAAAACATGACTTTGACATTTACAGTCATAATATTGTCTTCTTTTCATAAGACACAAAATTTTATCAGTTCAGTCAGTTTGTTTTTACACTTAAAATATTTTGTAAGTTAAAATAACAGAAAATGTCATTTACAAGAAATGATATTTTATTTAAAAATCGGTCTTCTTAATTTTCATTTAAATTAAATGCCTTTTAATTATTTTTAAATGTTGATTAATCAACTGACACATCCGCAAGAAACAAATTATATAATAAATTAAAATAAATGACAAAATTTTACCTTAAAAAAATAAATGTTTTTATCATTCATTTGAAATTGTTTCCCTTTTTGTATTTTTTGTTTTTTTTTTTAATATACTCGTACAATACAAAATGTATGTCTGCATAGCTATAGACACTTTTTGTGTGAATGTGTTTGTGTATGTATGCGTGTTTATGAAGTTCTTGTAATTTGTATTGAAAAATTTTGTATATATACAACCAATTTAAATAAAAATACAAATTAAAATTTTTTGAATATTTTTTTTTAAACAGATAGCAAAAAAAAAAAATAAATTTGTACTTACTGTTACGGACACAAATAAACCACAAATTTCTGTTTTGTGGGTAAATTTTTATTAAATTTCAAACAAACAGTTAACTACATAACATTCTGAGTGTACTACAAAATGTCTTAAAAAAACAATCATATATTGTTTACTAATACTGGAAAAATATCAGATGGGTAGAAAATACCTTACACATGTCATTAACACATTTCATCAATTGACCCATTAAGATCCAGTTACTTTTTTTTTTTAGCTTTAGAAGATTTTTTTTAAAGGGGTTTTCCGAAAATTCCTTATACATATAATATTATTTACACTAATCAATTCATTGTCAAAAAGATTATATTGGAAGATTTTATATTTGTTAATTCTTTTCAATAAAAACAATTAAATTATTATTATTTTTTAAATATTTTTATTAATTCATTTCTTGTAAAAAGTTCTCAAAATATTTATAAAATATTTTTTATAAAACCCATAATTTTTTTTCTTACACAAAATAATAGATATTTATAAATTTATGTGATATAAACATATTTAGATTCTTTTGACTTTTCCTTAAACTAAAATTTTTAGATTCTCCAAACTGTTTCTTTGATAAAAGATTCTAAACAAACTTAGATTCTAATGCCTTTCTTTGAAGGAAAATTTCATAGATTCTGAAGACTTTTCATCATGAAAAATACTTAGATTCTAAGGACTTTTTCTAGTAGTAAAATTCTTAGATTCTAAAGACTTTTTCTGAAAGGAAAATTTCTAAAAAATGTCTAAAAAAAATCTTAGAAATGTCTGAAGATTTTTTTTATTAAAAAAGTCATTAAAATTTAAAAAAAGTTTTAAGTATTTTTCTTAAAAAAAAGTCCACCGAATGAATGTTTTCTTGAAAGAAAAGTTCTTAAATTCTATGATTTTTTTCCTTACAATTTTTCTTCAACAAGTCCTTAACATTAATTTTTTTTAGAAAAAACATTTCTAAAGGAAATATTCTTAAATTTAAAGAGCTTTTTTACAGTTTCTAAGAACTTTTGCTTTAAGGAGTTTTCTTAGATTATGGATGATTATCCAGGAATCATAATATAGTTATGAGGAACTATAATATGATAATATTTTGAGCATACTATGATTACGTGCGATCATATTATGATAAATTCATTATAACATGTTTATTTAGGACAATAATATGGTAATTTTTTAATCATATTATAACTCTAGAGACCATATTATGGTAAAAATATGGTTCTTTTATTATCATAATATGTTAACCATAATATAATACGACTATGGTTGGCACAACTATAAATCCAAAAATATATGATGCTCTTCGAATATAATTGACCCAAACATGTTTTTTCTTTGGGTGTAGTTTAATTGGAAATAGTATAATTGGAAATCGCATTGTCCCTAAAGTTTCAATAAGGGATTACATGGGAAAAATAAGAGTTTTTATAGAATTTCTTAAACATTTTTTTTTGAATTAAAATTATTATTATTGAAATGTAATTTACAGTATAGATATTATCTTTCTAATAAGATAATAAAAACCAAAATCGGTTGAAAAACAACCAAGTTATTAAAACTTCCCCCAGCAATTAATGCGTCCAAGACCACTTGATCAACAAATTCGATCATAACATTTTTAAATTTATTGAAATTATCTACTACAACAACATTTTTGTATTTTTTTTAATTTCAATGTACTTAGGTGAGAAGTATTTTTCACCTTGTGCTTTGCTAACTTGTTTTATATTAAATCAAAATTTTTAAACACTGGTTTCAAATCTCTAATTTTAAATTTAAAATTTTTTTTTTAAAGTAATTTCAAAAAATCAACTATTGGACTTTAAGGTTTTATTAAATACATATAAGGGATTAAAAATTGCAAAAATTGTAGTTAAGGGTAGCGTTTATATTTCAGTGGATTTCAAGAAAACAGTGATTTTTTCACTAATTTAGTTTTGAGGCAATTTTTCCATTTGATTTTACAAATTTCCTAGGTTTTTGACCGGAAAAACAATATAAAATACATCAATTCGTCAAATTATGGCAAAATGGAGATATACTAAATCGCCACTGTTAAAGGTAAAATTTTAGAAGATTTTCATATTTTTTTAAAATATATTAATATAACAGATATATCTGAAGAGATATTGATGAAACTCCTTGATATTATTTTCTTATGTCTTTAAAAAAATACTTTTATTTTATTTCAGAAAATCAACCCTTAAGTGTTGTTAAACTGTATTTTTATTTCACGGAGAAAATTTTTAGTATATTTTCATCATAGGGTCATATAGACCCTAACAGATATATTTTGTATTGGGTTAATATTAACAGCAATGTAAATTGTTGCCTTGTCGACATTCATTTGACAGATTATTATTTATTCTATATTGTTGAACTCTTCACACACATTATTCTCTATAAGAAAATTAAACAATTTTTCGAGCTAATGCATTGTCATTGTATGGGAAGCAACAATAACCTAAATTAGGATTGCCTATTAGAGCAAAGTTGCAAAAATTCGTATGGTATACAATATCAGATAAATGACCACCTGTGTTGAGCACATTTTTCATTACATTCTCACACATTTCACGCGCAATTTCATTAATTTCATCACCAAAATTTTGTTTGAGTTGCTCAAGCGTTTCTGCATAAACCTTACTTTTCAGATATCTCCACAAAAAGAAGTCCGGAGCAGTCAAATCAGGCGACCGTGGAGGCCAATCAACATCACGATTTCTTGAAATAACTTGTTGTGGAAGGAGGTCTCGCAGTAATTCCATTGTAATCCTGGCTGTATGCGATGTGGCACCGTCTTGTTGATACCACATGTTAATCAAGCCCAAAGTATGCAGTTGTGGCGTTACGACGTTTTCATTTTCAAAGCAGTAAGGTCCAATGATTCTTCCTGACCAAATTGCACACCAGACTGTCACTTTTAATGGATGCAAAGGTGAATGATAAATAATTTAAGGGTTTTCCATTGCCCAAAACAGACTATTCTGTTTATTCACATATCCATTCAAATGAAAATGTGCCTCGTCACTCATTATGATTTTTTAATGAAAATCGGGGTTGTCATGGGCGAGCTGTTTTAACGATTAAAACACGTTGGTTTATCGAATATTTGTCCATAATAAATTTGCCACGTGTCTTTTTCACGACTGCCAAATATGAACTGTCAAGACTTATGTTTACCAAAATGGCGGCAAAACAAAGTAGTATACCTTCCCGGCGAACACCCTGTATAATAAAACAAAATCTTTTTTGCTTTCCTTTTTCCTAAACGTTAAAAAAATGTCCACAATCGAGTCGCTTAATTAAATTTAATCACGACGACATTTTTTGTCGCCAGTTGACCCAGTCTAAAATTAATAAAGTTTCAGTTAATTCAGTTAATTTAACTTTTCATTAAGTTAATGAAATTTGTAAGATATTCTATTTAGGCCGTCAATTGAGGGTTTTAATTATACGTACGTAAATCTGTTTTGTTACATTAAGTGAATCTTTAAATGAAACTTTTTTTTGTTATTGTATCTGCATCTGTATAACTGTCAATCCTCTTTTAAATGACAGACAGTATGATAGTTTGTTGTTTTAAGAAACTATACCAAAACAGTATCGTTTAATTTTTTGTAGTCTAAAGAAAAAATAAATATCAGAAAATTAGGTCAAATATCAGTTTATTTTTTATTTTGTCTGCAAACATATATGTATATAAAAGAACGACTGACAGACAGACCGACAGTCAGACAAACAGACAGACAAACGGACAGAAAAACACGCATGCTCTTAAAAGACATCCCAATTAGAAATTCGCAGTGATACAAAAAATCAAGTCTGGGCAAACCACTGGGCATCCGTGGAATTAAATATTAATATATGGCAAAATATTTGTTTTTTAAACTTTACCAGCATTTGCAAAATGCGTTGTGCCAGTATTTGTTTAACAAAAATTTCAATGGTTTATCCCAAAAAAAAAAAAAGAACTGGCAAATAATTGGCTTAAACCGCTATACCAGGGATAGCAAAAAGCGATTTTCCAGTACTACCTAGTCTGAGATTGCCAGCGGTACAATAATCAGTGCACTGAGTTAAAAAAAAAAAAATTATGACGCTTTGTTAAAATAGGTTAATAGACGGAAGGTTTCCAGTTCGAGCCCCGTTGCAGGCATATATTTTTTGTTTTTTTTTTAATATTTAAATTTTTTGTTTTATAAAATTTAAATTTTTTTCTTGTGGAAAAGCTTTTTAAGACCTACTTTTCGTTTGTTTTCCCACTGATGGCATGCTGTTTTGAACAAGCTTTATGCCCAAAGGGCAAAAAATCGTATGTTAAGCAGGGCCAAATCAACGCAAAAGCTGAATATCCATGGCTGAATATGAGCTGCTGTAATCGGGCCAGATTATCACAGGTGAATCTGCACCGAACACAATTGATTCGTATCGATTCCGAAATATGCAACCAGACATGAAGCCCATATATTTCGTCATGACAACGCTCGGTCACATGTTGCAAGACCGGTTAAAAACTTTTTAGAAAATAGTGGTGGGAAGTTTTGCCTCACACGCATTTATAAGTTATACGATACACCCAATACAAATGAAATTTTCTTAAATTTGTATGTAAAATCAATTTTTTATTTTTGGAAATTTTGTTTCCCTACTGCTGCTGTGACGCTTTGATGCTATCTTTTTGGTATTGGAAAAGCATTTTTTTTGCCACCACCTGTACCACCTGCTAAAGTGCCTTGCCAGCACTTTCCCGTTTATATATTTCTGATTGGGAGCTCAAGAAGTTAAAGTTTAGTTTCAATTCTATGTTTTACTTTTAACTTAATAAACTAAAAGAAACTCGAAAGAATCAGAAATAAAATAAAATACAATATTGCACATTGTGTGTAAATGATTTGACACGTGACATGAAATTTCACTTTAAACGCCACTACAGCTCAGACAAAAACAAAAATAAAAAATTAACAAATCTTTTCAAATGATCTACTTGATATTTTGACATCTAAATGTTTGTCTATCCTGCCTTGTGTGCTGAAAAGACATTTTAAATGTTTGCTTAACTCTTTTTTTTTTTTGCAATTTATTTAAGACATTTTTTCATTACACATATCGTCTTTTGTAAACTTAAACTTTAAATGGCTTAAAAAAAAAACAGAAAATCTCAAACACAACAACACACTTCAAAGTGTCATTCACAATTCGAAGTGTAATAGATCAGCTTAAATAGATTTTGATTATTTTTTTGCTTTTAGCATTTTGTAAATTTTATAAAAAACATTTTGTAGTATTTTTATTGCCTGTTTAGCTATAGCCAAGTAATGATCATTAAATGTTTGGTTGTTACTTGGTTTTGTTTACCAAGCACGCTTACCATTAATGCTTTATTACGCTAAATTGATTTTTAATTATGTTTCAAGTTTAATGAGTTCTTTTGCCTTTTAAAGATTCTTGAAACCTGAGTGACTTTAATGTGACTTTTTGTGTAGTGTTCAAGAATTTTAATTTGATTTAATTCAAATAGTTGTTTACGATTACAAGTTCTTCTTGTATTCATGGTAATAAACATTTAATTAAATAAAAGTGTTTATGGAAATTACAAGAAGAATAAACCTGCCTGGTATGAGACTTGCTTGATACTTAAAGGTTTTCTTAAGAAATCTTGTCATGGCTAAAGTCAGCCGGTCGCAAGCCTGGAAAAAATGGCGATTGTTTGAGGTAAAGGAGTGATACGCCCCTTAGTAAAATTAAAACCTACATGAGAGCGTACAATAAGCCAACGTACGGGCTTTGGACAAGAGCCGGTTGTAACAGGTCAATTAAAAAGTCCACGGCTTGTTTGGCAAAATTGTTTTTTTTATTAAGCATAGTTCCTTGAAGGGAATACACTTATTATAGCGACCCTCCTACTTTTCGATACCATTTTTGAAGTACGATCTGTCCGTTTCTTTAAAATAGGCAACAGTTCCAGCGATCACCTCTTCATTCGACGAAAGTTTCTTCCGAGCGAGCATTCTTTTGAGATCTGAGAACAGGAAATAGTCACTGGGGGCCAGATCTGGAAGCAATTCGAAGCCCAATTCGAGGATTTTCGCCATCGTTTTCACTGACTTGTGACACGGTGCATTGTCTTGGTGAAACAGCACTTTCTTTTTCTTCAAATACGGCCGTTTTCCGGCGATTTCGTCCTTCAGACGGTCCAATAACGCTATGTAATAGTCGCTGCTGATGGTCCTTCCTTTTTCAAGGTAGTCAATTAAAATTATTCCATGCGCATCCCAAAACGTCATAACCTTGCCAGCCGACTGTTGCGTCTTTCCACGCTTTGGAGTTGGTTCATCACGTGCAGTCCACTCGGATGACTGTCGATTGGACTAGGGAGTGAAATGATGGAGCCTTGTTTCATCCATTGTCACATATCGACGCAAAAACTCGGGTTTATTACACTTGAATATTTCCAAACACTGCACCGAATCATCAATTCGTCGTTGTTTTTGGTCAAAAGTGAGCTCTCGCGGCACCCACTTTGCACAGAGCTTTCTCATACCCAAATATTCGTGAATGATATGATCTACACGTTCAGTTGATAGCTTTAGAGTACCTGCTATTTCATTCAATTTCAATTTGAGGTTATTCAAAACCATTTTGTGGATTTTTTTGGTGTTTTCGTCCGTAACAACCTCTTTTGGGCGTTCACTGCGTTCACCATCTTCGGTGCTTATTTCACCACGTCTAAACTTAGCATACCAATCCTTGATGGTTGATTTTCCTGGGGCAGTGTCCGGAAACTCGTCATCAAGCCAAGTTTTTGCTTAAACTGTATTTTTTCCCTTCAAAAAGCAATATTTTATCAACACGCGAAATTCCTTTTTATCTATTTTTTTCGCAATAACAAAAGTTGCTTTACTCAAAATGCTATAATTCACAAACTAATGATCCGACAGCTGTCAATACACGTATCTTTTGACGGTAAGGGCTTACTAAAAATTATATCGATTTAAGTCTAGTAGCGCCATCTATGTGTCAGGCCGGGGACTTCTCAATTGACCTGTTAAGTTGCATAATAACGCTTTTTCGCAACCCAACTAATCTTTTTTACACCTACATTAAAATACCTGCCACTATGGGGTCTTTTGATCTATCGTTGGACAAGAAAATTTTGCTTTCCTCCACAACCAGGGCCTTTGTCTTACATACTCAGGGGGTACTCCGAAGTATGTTACTAGAAGTACACAGGCTCGCAGTAGTCCAGTCCATTCTTTCGTTACCTCTACAACTCTTAGGTCCTGGAATTCAACCCAACCTAAGCGAGTTGAGATCTCTTCGTAACCCCTCTTAGAGACTATTCCGCTCAAACATAATTGGCAAAAATTTACTGCCCAACATGGTGATAAATCCTCTTGAGAGCAAACCTTTCATTTAATTGTTCCATGCAAAGGCAGCATGGGTTATCAGAGGTTGTACAATAGTATTGAAGACAAAATGTGGAATTATGCTAAGAATTCTATAAAATATAAAAAAAACGTTCTGTGCGGCTTTGTTAGGAGCATGGTTAACACATTGGATTTTTTCGACCGCGTATTTTAAATTATTATATCTTATTTTTTTAACCCTTTCTACTCTTCGCAGATGACAGCAACATTTTCATACATTTTCCTTTTGGGGAAAAGGGCCTATTATGAAAGATACAATCAATCGTGACCTTTCACCAATCTACGAGTGGGGTCTTGCAAATAGAGTTGATTTTAATGCACATATGACCCAATGTTGTATGATGACTTATAGGAATGTGGATTCTCTAGTGCCATCTGTTCAAATGGATGGTATCAATATTGAGGAATCGGAAACTATTAATGTTCTGTGTATGAGAATTCACTGTGATGTCGGTTGGAATAAGCACGTCTTTGAAGTGTATAGGTTTTTGAAGTATGAAGTACGAGGGTCGTATGAAAACTACCCGACCTTGAATAGAGATGGCGCCGCTACAACTAAAAAAAATATTTTGTTAAAAAATACAATTCTTCATATAACACCTGTCAAAATTTTGCAACGATATGCCATTTACAACAAATTTTACACGTGTTAGAATTGAGTTACTTTTGTGCTCATTAACACCTATAAAATATTGGGTAGCTGAATTTAAACGCGGCCGTACGAGCATTTTTGATGAGGAACGTTCAGGTCGTCCAAATGAGGTCACTACACCAGAAATTATTGAAAAAATCCGTGATATGGTAATGACTGATCGAAGATTGAAAGTGCGTGAGATTGGTGAGAGTGTGGGCATTTCAATTGAACGGGTTAATAACATTTTGCAAAATCATTTGGATATGAGAAAGCTTTTCGCAAGATGGGTGCCGCGATTACTCACAACACAACATAAACAAACACGTATTTCCATTTCAAATGATTCTTTATCAATATTAAACGCAAATCCCCAGGAGTTTTGGCGTCGGTTTGTAACTGTCGATGAAACGTGGATTTATCACTCCACACCAGAGACCAAAGAACAGTCAAAACAGTGGATTCGTCGTGGTGAACCAGCTCCAAAGAAGTCAAAGGCGATATTATCAGCAAACAAGGTTATGGCCACAGTATTTTGGGATGCGCGTGGGGTTATATATATATTGATTACATTCAAAAAGAAAAAACAATTAATGGTGAATACTACTGCAAAATATTGGATGATTTTGACAAGGCTTTGAAGGAAAAACGTCCACATTTGTTGAAAAAAAAAGTTATTTTTCATCAAAACAATGCTCGTGTACACACATGTGTCGTAGCCATGTCTAAATTCAATGAATTAGGCTACCAAATGCTTCCTCATCCACCGTATTCTCCAGATTTGGCCCCCTGTGACTTTTTCCTCTTTTCTAATCTTAAAAAATGGCTCGGCGGGAAAAAATTTAGCTCAAATGATGAAGTAATTGCAGCAACAAATGCTTATTTTGAAGGGTTGGAGAAAACCTATTATTCGGAAGGGATCAAAACATGGGAAAAACGTTTGCTTAAATGTATCGAGCTAAAAGGAGATTATGTTGAAAAATAAATTGAATTTCGTTAAAAAAATCGTGTTATTCTATTCAAGGTCGGGTTGTTTTCATACGACCCCCGTACTTCGCTCCATCCGATCTTTTTACATCAATCCGGCCAAAAACGGAATATAACTGCAATATATGGGCAGGAGTCTATTTTGAGCTCATTTTTGTAATCGACACACAACACATTACAGAAAGAATTCGTGCAAAGGTTGGACTAGTTGTATGTATGTGGAATAATCTCCCTGCGGAGGTCTTCCCTGACAATAAAATATAGAGAAATTATATGACAAGACTTTCCAAAATCTGGTTGAATATAATTGGAGTGATGCCCTTTCTCACTATCAATAGCCTTATCGCAACATAGGACGTGTCGTCGAAGGCTATCTGTATATTATTAAATGCACCAAAGGCAATGTTTTGAGCTTCTAATACATTTTCTATCATCGTGGCAAAATACGTGAACTGTTGTCTATGATTCGGTTCGCGCCCAAGGTAAGATCCCTAATATAGTGGTTTAAATCTTTCATATTAGTTTTATGCTAAGGCTTTGACTTGATCATAACAGTCCGTAAAGCGATCCATCCCATTCGGTAGTAGATATCCATATCGGACCATTGTATTCATGTTTCCTAGCAAAACCACACATTACCAAATAATGGGTAAAGTAATGTATAGCCATAGGGGCCGATGGATTACTTTAAACCTTACTTCATTGATGAATTTTACAGGCGATGAGCCTCAAAGTAATGTATATACCCATTACTTTAGAGGTGATAATGTAAGGGGTTTTCCATATGGTTATGAGAATGAAAAAAGTAATGTGTATCAAAAAAAGATTTTAAAAAAGAGGAATTTTTATTAAAAAAAAATATTACAAATATTTTATTTAAAATGTTTGTAATTAAAAATAATGTGGTCAAGATGGGAATCGAACCAGGGAAATCTGGTTGCCAGCCAAGAACTCTACCCAATGAGCTAACGACGCATATTGTATTTGTTTGCATTAAACTTTAATGAATTATTCCGCTTCGTTTTTTCGCTAGTGTTGTCAAAACAAACATACATTAACTTTTTGCTTACAAAAAAACACAAAGTAATGTGTCTAAAAATAGATTTTCAAAAATATTTCAATTATTATTTTACATTTATAAATCATATATTACGTAATCAATAATCAGTAACTTATTACTTTATGCTTGCAAATAATGAAAAAGGTAACGTGCTATCATTACAAGGTAACGCATGAGAATATCACACCCATTACCAAAGTTTTACTGGGTTATTCATGGTGGAAACACACAGTGGGACTTTTTGAAAAAAAAATAAAAAATTAAGTATCCTCCTTTATGAATTTAATATGACAACTGACTATTTAAATGAAAAAAGTTGATCTGGAGCAATATTTAATTCTATCCAATTTGATATTCTTTAATATCTGCTGTAATATCTAGCTGATTTTATTTGATCTGAAAAATGACAGATAAAACAAGATCCAATAATATATTCAAATTATATCCAGCAATATATTTGGGGATCTAAATTGATCAGATCCAGCTTATTATATTTCAGATCTGGGACCATGTATTGAATCATATATAATTATAATTCATACCATATAAGCTGTAACTATTCATGATCCTGTATGGGATATATGTAATTTTATATAGTCTCATATAAAATAATTTAAAAAAAAAAAATCCATGTAATATATAATTATATATGGTTATTTTACAATTATGGAAATATTTTTCTTTTTTAGAAAATCATTTTAAACTATTCCACTATGCAGCAGCATACAGCACTATTGCCCTAATTTTATTGTTACAAATATAAACAACGACAAAAATATTCTTGCTTTATGGTAAGAAATTGTGTAAGAGGCCATGATGAATCAAACTGTTTATGGTATAAATACGGCAAAAAAACAAAACAGGATTATTCATGCTCTTAAGTAGGGAAAAGTCAATTGTGTTTATTTGTATCTTATGGATTAATTGTAAACTAAAAAAAGTTCAACCGTTTGCAGCGGTTTAACTACTTAACCATGCAGGTCAAATAAAAAGATAAACATTGGTTTTTAAGTTGTCTTACATAACACAATGGAGTTTTGAAAAAATAAATAAATATTGCTTCAAATATTGGCCACACAATAGCACGTTTTATTAAAACAAATTAATTATTTTAAACAAATAATGTTGTATTAATTAAAACTAAATCTCCGATGATTTCTCAAAATCTAACAATGACAACCTCAATTACCACTTAAAATTTCAAATAGCGAAAACATATAAATCCTTTGTACATTTTTCACGCAGAGTCTCAAAAGAATTAATGTATTCACTCCATTTTTTAAACTAAAACTTACAAAACTAATTCAACTCTGTAACTAAATAACTTTATTATATCGAAAATTTTAAATTACTATTTTGCAACTCTGTTTTCTTATTTTGCATTGTGTTCAAATTATGCATTCATAGCATGTGGTATTCTCTTAACAAGCTGGTATTATATGGAACGTATTTTTATGTGAATAAAATGACAATACTTTTAATTTTTACCTTACTGTGTAACTACTACTACGTATTTTATAGTGCATACTCGTATTTGCACTCCACTCACCTGCATATATCTAGCCAAAGCGGCTGCATTTGTACGTTGCACTTGTGATCTCAACTGAGGCTGCGGTGAGCCCAGAGGGCTGACTATCGTTGATGTTGAACCACCAATGCCCGTGTCATAGCCTTGGGCATTGCTACAGTCGACATCTGGAATTACAAAGTAAGTTAAACAACAACAAAATAAAACTATTAAACAAATCTAAATATAACAAAAAAACAAAAACATGAAAATACATACTACTACTACTACTAAAAACAAGAATAATTGTTAATTGCTAGCAAATATCAAATAAAATGTAAATTTATATGAAAATGTAAATTTGCAAAAAAAAAAAAAACAAAAACCACTGGTTTGAAATTGAGAAGCAAATGATTGATCCAACTACACTTAGCAAAAATTACGTATGAGATATGCATTTTTGTTAGATATTCCGATCATGTAAAACTAATTTCGTTTTTGACGTAAATGCCATGCAGATTTATCGCAGTGAGATAGTTTGTCGATAAAGAGCTATTATAAATTAATTTTTTAATGTCAGTGTCGCCAAATAAAATAAAAAATGAGGAAATGATTTTATATAGCGGGTAAATAAAAAATAAATAGAATTATTACAAATGGTTGTGAAATTAAGAAAACTTTAAAAGTATAGCGGCAGATTCGGAGTGACACTGAGATAATACATGAAATTAATCATCTTGCTTGTAATAGGTTATAAATAAGAATACATAACTCCATTTCGCTGTCATCATAATGGTAGCCAATGAGGAATATTTGAACATTTCTAATTTAATACAAGGGGATCCGAAATATAGCACTCCACTGGAAGACTCTATAACTTATGCAAATGACGGCAAATTACTCGTGACTTTTTTTCAATGAACAATTTTTTTATCCAAATTTATCACGAGCGACGAGGTCTATTTTCGTCTGAACGTATACGTAAACAAACAAAAAATTGCGCTTCTAGGGCACTGAGAATTCATGTATCATTGACAAAGGCGCCATTAACGCCTTACATTTTGCCAGGGCGACTTGGTTAACACGGTTGCTGTGACTGGTGAGCGATACAGAATCAATGAGTTTTATTGCCGCAAATTGACGAATTAGGACTGGAGGACATTTGATTCCAAGAGGACGGCGCAAAGGCACACACACCTTCCGTGGCAATAGAAATTTTAAAGAATTTGTTTTCGTTGTGGCGATTTGATGCAGCCAGCAAAGATCGCCAGAATTAAGCGCTCCAAACTTTGAAATCAGGGGTATATGTAAAAATCCACAGGCTCTGGAAGCTCTCAAGCTCCGAAAAATGCGTTAAAAAGTTCCCAATAGATCATCAACAGTTGATCAACATAATTTTCAAAAATTAATGAAAAAAACTTAAAGGTCAAAATAAATATTTAAAATTATGTAAATTATGTCGTTTCATTTTAAGGTGAATATTTTTGGGCCACCATTTATATTGTCTATCTGCCCTGAGATTCTAAAGATCCTAATGAAACACTCTTAGAAAATATTCCTAGAGAAAATCCCAAAATTTTGAGGACTTTTTTTTTATAAAAATCACATAGTTTTTGATTTTTAGGATTTTTTTTCTGTTGAAGAACCCTCGTATTCTAAAGACTTTTTTCTGTGAAGCGTTATCAGAGTCCAATGACTTTTTTTAAAAACCCTACTTGAGCGCCCTGGTAGGCTAGTTGGTAGCGTGCTAGCTTATCAGTGCGGGGGTCGTGGGTTCGATTCCCGCCAGAGGCTATGGTCTGTTTTCGCTACAACGCGCCGATGGCCTTTGTTGCTAGTGCTCGGTTAGCGTATTAGGATATAATTTGTAATTATATGATTAATATAAAATAAATAAATAAATAAATAAAAACCCTACAGTTTCTAAGGGTGTATTTCCCAGTGAAAAGCCCCGAGAATAACTCAGATTATGAAAAAATATACCTACAAAACAAGTCTCAGAACTACGAGGCAAATCGAACTTCCCTCGTAGTTATATGAAATGCAACACTGCTACTGTAAAATTTTGAGAAACTTCCGTCATTTACTTTGCGTTTAACAGCTGTTCAAAACATACAACCTCGTGGATTTTTTTAAAAATGGAAAAAAATGAATTTCGAGTGCTCATTAAACATTATTTTTTGCCAAAAAATACTATGGTATTCAGTGGTAAAAAAGTGGTTTACTAAATTTCACTGTGGCCGTACAAGCACAGAAGATGCCGAACGTTCTGGACGCCCAGTTAAGGTCTCTACACCCAAAACAATTGAAAAAATTCACGATATGGTGTTGGCCGATCGGAGATTGAATGTGCGATAGATTGTGGAAGACATAGGCATCTCACATGACTAAGTGGTTTCAATTTTGAACGATCACTTGGGTATGAGAAAGCTTTCCGCAAGATGGCTGCCGCGTTTGCTCACAATCGACCACCAACGGAATTCAAAATTCATGAAGTAGACTACGAATTGCCCCCTCATTCGCCTTATTCACTGGATTTAGCAGCCAGTGACAATTTAAAATTTTTGAACCTAAATAAATGGCTCGGTGGAAAGAGATTTAGCTTAAACGATAAAAATATTGATCAAACAAATACAAAATGAAAAATCCTATTTTTTGGGAGGGATAAAAAAATTGGAGAAATGTTGACTAAGTGTTTTGAGCTAAATGGAGATTATGTTAAAAAATATATTTTTTTTTGCAAAAAAAACTGTGTGTCATTCAAAAAGTAACGTTTAAATTTGATTAATCTAACCAAAAAATTGATCTTTTGCGTAGTCACATTTGGCCCTAAATATTGATGCTTTCAATGAAGTCGATCTCCCTACTAGGCACAGATTTCCAAAGGCGATAGTGTATGTAAAGCAAGGAATCGTAGTCTCCTGCCGCAAAGCTCAGAGTTTATGTTCCGCTATCTCAATGTCAGACAGACCTCTAGAACTTAAATGGTACCTAAAGTTACAGTATCTATTAAGAAATCCCGTTAAGATCTTTTCTATTCAGGGAAGTAAATCTGCTGGAGTTTAAACTAGATGGAATAATGAATCTCTTCGCCTGGCGCTGGCCAGGCACTCAACAGTCTTGAATATCCTCCACTCCCTAAGTTTTTCTCTGATGTATCTTGCAGCTACACAACAGAAAGGTTCAGGGCCAAAGAAGTTTTGACGGACCACGCAGTTGTCCAATCTGTCAGCCCGTTCGTTGCCCGCATGCCCCTTGTGCCCGGTAACCCACATTAGGATTAGTCTGTTGTAACCACACATCCTATTGAGAGACTGAATGCAGTGCAGGACTAGTCAAGACGAAACGTTATAGGACAATAATGCCCTGAGTGCCATCTGACTGTCCGACAGAACATAAAAAAGAGCCGACGATGCACCTATAAAGATGGAGAAGATCTCCGCCTGGAATATTGGAGGGTACTTGCCTATCGGAAGGGCACTCTCAAAATCGGGTCCATGTACGCCCGCACCCGTTCTGATCTGCTTCGAGCCGTCCGTGAACCACACCTGGGACTCCAGTTCGAGTTCCCAAGATTTGTTTGTCCATTTGCCCCACTCGAAAATGATCACCTCGTTACTCCGGGCAAAAATCTGCCTTTGGTACATCTTGCCCGTCTTTCTAGCTCGTGTCGTCCGTAAATTACAAACGAATAAAGAACGGGAGAGTTTTTCTTAATGCTCACACAGATAAAGTTCTCGCAATTTATAGTTTTTTTTTATAGGAAAAGATTTTTAGTATCTAAATGGTATCGGTAGATAACCTTAAATTCTTTTGATAGAAATAATTAAGGATTTGTAATGTGTTTATAAAAAAAATTAGAATCTTTATCTTTTTGCTTTTTTTAATCCTATAAAACAGATATTTTTTATCTTATTTTTCAATTTATTACTTTTGTTAATTAATGTTATATTTATTAGTTTACTATTGAATAGCAAATAATTAAAAAATTTGGGAAACAACGTTTTTATTATTTAATAAAATAATTCCTTCGGGTCTACTAAGAGAATCAACCCACCTGAAAAGCATAACTAAATTCATCGATAGCGGCAACCGAATCTGTTTTTTGTATGCGTGATTTTTGATGCGTCTTTGTTTCCAAAGAGGAACTGGTTGGTTTCAAAACAAGTCTTCAGCTTGTTCTTGATCAGTTTCACCTTATAAAGGGTGCTTAAATTTTAAGGTCCGATGTTGAATGTGAACCACACCTAAACGTCAAGTTTTTTTTGCATTTCATTTGACATTTCTCAATTTCAGACTTACTCAATCAAGCAACGCGTTAAAGTTATTCAGGCTTATTACGGAAATGGGCGTTCAAATCAAAATGCACTTTGTGTTTTTTTGGTCAGCATAATCGTGCACATATTTCTGCAAATCGGGTCTGTAGGAAATGAGAAAACACCTGTGCATGCTCGCCAAGTTCGTTCTGCAGAAAACATTGCTGTTGTTCGCGATAGTGTGGCAGAATAGCCGTCAACCTCGACTCGTCGTCGGTGTTCGCTATCGCGAGATCATAACGGAATTCTTGAAGCTAGAGATTGAGGATATGGATGTGCACAATATGTGGTTTCAACAGGACGGTGCCGCTTGCCACACAGCTAACAAAACAATGGCTCTTTTGCGCGAAAATTTTAATGGCCGTGTTATCTCACGCGGCCAATTGACATCGCCGCCAAGATCATGTGATTTGACGCCGTTGAACTTATTTCTTTGGGGTTATTTGAAAGAAAAGGTGTACGTCGATAAGCCAGCAACAATTCCAGAGCTAAAGGATGAGATAATTCGGCACATTAACGGCATAGAACCTCAATTATGTCTCAGCGTCATCGAAAATTTAGACCATCGGATGGTGCCGCCGAGGTTGCGGCGGCCATTTTGCCACACGGCCATTTTGTTCAATACATAATTGAACGATACCATATTATCATAATAAAAAGAAATGACAATAATTTCCTAAATAGTTTGTGTTTTATTCAAAATCAACATCGGCTCTTAAAATTATTAAGAAACTACCAGTTTTCGGTTCAGTATAAGCGTAATATTATATATAAATACCGTTGAACAGGCTGCGGAACTTGTTTCGTTGAATTGTTTCTAGTGGAACCGTTTATAGAAAAGAAGAGTTTGGGAATCAATTCAAAAAGATTCTGGGTAATAAGATGTAAATCTAGTTTCGGCTGGATTTCACTCTCAATATAAATTTTAAACAATTTCTAAAATTTCTCTCAGTGTTTATAATATTTGTAGTCAATTAGTAATTATTGGTAACACTATTACTGCATTTACAGTTGATTTGAAATCTAGAGATTTTACTTGAATTATCTGCTGATATTTTTTTTTTTTAAATACAATTTTCTTTGTGCACTCTGGCATCACCAATAAAAACAATAAATGCCTGCAAATATATTTCTTAAAGAAAATTTACAATTTATGTTTAAAGTTAACTGGTAATACACTAAAATGTATACAACATTTTATGCAGCCAAAAAAAAAAAAACAAACGTAAATGCAAATTTTGTAGTAAAATGCAGCAAAATACAAAAAAAGTTCATATACTCAATTGCACAATAAACAAATCATATAAAAAAATCTTAACAAGCGATCTGTGAAAACCTTCTAACACTTAAACAATTTACCATGGCCTTTTGCATTTTTTTCATATCAAATAAATACAAAATAATTCTTAATATCGATGGCTTAATGTAAAAAGATCCTAAATCGATATTTAATTTCTCTACGGGTCAAGCAAATAACTCAATAAAATCTGAAAAAACTCTTGTGATAATCGTAATATATATCACCATACATAATCTCACATATGACCATATATCTTCAGATCCGAAATTTGAGGGTATATTGCCGTATATGGTCATGTATGATCATATGTGATCATGTATGATTTATGTATATTACCGTGTACCGTGGATCCGAAGATATATGAGATCATGTAATCATATATCCAACAAAGCATGGATGTATATAATCGTGTACGATCATATACAATACCATGTAGGTTCTTATTAGGGATGCCAAACGGGAAATCCCGAATCCCGAAATCCCGGGATTTTCCGGGATTGGCAAATCCCGAATCCCGGGATTTTTTTTTTAGCAATCCCGGGATTTTTTATTTATTAAGAAAAATTCTACATTTACTAAGTTTTTTTCTTAAATTTATTATATTTTTTTTATTTTTAAATGGAAAATTTTGCAAATGTTGATAAAATTACTAATGTTTTTAATAACACGTTTCTTTTTTAAGTGTATTAGTTAATAAATTAATGAGTGTTTCCAAAAAAAAATACATAACCTTAGAAAATAACAACTTTGTTACTATTATTTTAGTTGTGTTTTCATTTGTGAAACACCGCCAAAGACCACAATATAAAAATAAAAAGAATTTAATAAACGTTTTTGAAAATTATAAATGTAAAATTAATTTTCTGAAACACAAAACCAAAAACACAGACAAGAGTTCTGTGTGGTAACATTTTTTGGTTGAATCAAAAGTAGCTACTACATGGGTGTAAGTATTTGAGCATTTAAAATCTAAATTCGATAACTTTGTTTTGTTTTATTAAGGTTAATATAATAAAACTGCAGAAAGACGAAAGGCGATGAGCCCCTGAAAAAAATTTCAAAGATTACAGATTTTGCGTTTCCACAGCAAGATGAATCTTTTAATACAGTTATTGCTCGACTGACTGCGCTTGATGGTTTACCATTTTCAATATTTATTACTTCCAAGCAACTACGGAAATCATTGAAAGCGCGTGGATTTGAAGTTCCAAAATCTAGAGAAACCGTCAAAAGCAAATACTTGGAATTTTACCTAAAATGCAAGGAAAACATGATAAATGATATCGCAAAAATCAAGTTACAAGGGCACAAGTTTAGCCTAACGTTCGACGAATGGACGTCGACTTCAAACAAACGTTTTATGAACATAATTGTACATACCAATGGAAAGCTTTTTAATATTGGTTTAGTACGGCTAAAGAAGTCAGGCACTGCTGCTAATTGCACTAAATATTTAGAAGAGAGATTAGGTGAATTTGGACTCACAGTCGGTGTTACCACTGACGGAGCGTCCACTATGCAAAAAATTGGAAAGCTCATAACTCCAAAACAGCAGTTGTGTTTTGCTCATGGCTTGCATCTTGCTTTAGTCGATGTATTTTATAAGGCTCTTCCCAATTCTTGTACCGAACAAGAATTGTCTTCTTCTGAAGACGATGACGATTCATTGAAATCTTTTGAAATGGGATGTAAGGAAAGTCAACGTGATATTACCGAAAGGTTTTATATAAAGCCGACCATTGAAAAAGTTAGAAAATTAGTTAGAATGCTTAGAAAATCTCCCACCAAAAACGACATTTTACAAACATATGTTAAACAAGAAATAGGAAAAGAGCTAAAGTTGATATTAGACTGCAAAACAAGATGGAATACATTGTTCGACATGTGTCAGGGGTTTTCAGAGTTGCTAATTCCAACCTATTCAGATGATGAATTTATTTTGCTTAAACAAATTGTAAACATTTTGAATCCTATTAAAATTACTCTTAAAGCCCATGTCGTAGCGATATGACTTTGTGCAAAGCTGATGCTGCCTTGGCATTTATGTTGAAACAAATTTCAACCATAAAGTGTGACTTAAGTAGCGGATTGTATAGATCTCTCTGGAAAAGAATAGAAGAAAGAAGAACAGCATACTCAACTCTTTTAAAATTTTTGAAAAATCCAAAAATAAATCAGATTTTGATGACAATTTAGACATGATTCTAATAAAATCAGAACTAAAACTATTAATAACACGTCTTACAAAAAGAGCTGATTCAAATGTTTATGTGGTGCCACTTGAAATTGATGACTCCATATCAGATGAGGAATTAGAAGAAGACAGTGATATCTCAATTTTACAAAAATTAAACAATGCTATTGAACAATGTAAAGGCCCAATGAAAACTGTTAAAGCAACTGATAACGATTTAGACACCCAATTTGCCAAAGAAATCGACTTGTTTGTTGCAGGAGGTGCAAGAGGTAAATATTTGCAATCTGCATACAGCTTTTTACAAACCATTTTACCAACGAGCTTAGAATGCGAGAGATGCTTTTCAACAGCAGCGTATGTTGGCAACAAAATTCGATCAGGATTATCCAATGAAACTTAGACGCCTTGATTTTTCTAAGAAGCTATTTAAAACAGTAAACAGTATTTCTGAAGTATAAATCGGTATTTAAAAAATTAATTTGAATACGCAATGAAAAATTCGTTTGTTAATAAAAAATTTGACATAAGTTTTATTTAAAATTAAATCAAAATGTTATTAATCAATTTTAAATTGATATAAATAGGTTTTTTGTTTTGTTATTTTTTACAATTACATATAATGTAATTATTATTTTTTGTTTTACTACATGAATTCCTTTTAAACATACATAAGATATGTATTATTAAACAAAATACAATTAAGCAAATACAAAAAATGTTTTATTTTACCACAAAATTATTTATTTAAGGAGATAATATTAAAAAAAATTAAAATCCCGAAATCCCGGGATCCCGAAAAATCCCGAAAATCCCGGGATCTCGGGATCGAGATTTTAAAAATCCCGAATCCCGCGATTTTTAAATATTAATCCCGATAGGCATCCCTAGTTCTTATATATTTCGATTTTCACATGCAAATATAAATTTTATTTACATGGAAACAGTAAAATTAAAATTTTTCAGATTTTATAAAGTTTCTTTAATAAACTAAAAAAAAATAATAAAATCAAGTTAGGGCCTTTCTGCATTAAGCCATCGATATGCAAAACACTTTGCTATTTTATGCAAATTGCATTTTTTGTTTGCAAATATATTTGAATACTTAAATGTTCTGTATTATTTTTGTAAATTATGTGTGAATTTATTTTTGTTTCTGTTTGCAATATTTTGTTTTCAGATTTTTTTATTTTAGTTTTTAAAACAAGTGTTATTCACTATAGTTAAGCCCCGATTTGTGAATAAGATGCAAATCGTTGTGGCAACGATAAACGTTCAACTTTTAACGATGTTTAATGAATTCAAAATATTTTCATGATTTCAAAATACCTCGTTTCAAATTAATATTACCAAATTTACAGAAAACGTGACCCGGGAAAAAATCGGGGTTCGGGGTTCTGCAGTATTTTATCTACTCTACTGCAAATATGTAAAATAATTTGTTGATCATATTTTACATTATTTCTTAATTTATATGTCTCATTTATTAAATTTATTGTAGAACAAGGTATGATTTTACAATGTAGAGTTTTTTTTAAATTATTGTGAATAGATAAAAAATATACAATTTTAATTGCGTATAAGTGGATGCAGTTTCTTTCGGAATGCATGCTAGTTTATAGTATACAATTAACAAGTAAAATTGTTAATACAATTACTGGTAATTCATTATCATATATTAGGGGTATAAATAAAATTGTAGATCTTTGTTAAGCTTTAAGCATTGTAAGTTATTTTTATGGTGAAAGTATTTCACTCCAACTTTAAAATTCTCAAATTGTGAAAACTAAATTATTTTTTTTTACTGGGAGTACAACATTTGTTTTTTTTACGTAAAAATTAACACATACGACACGAGCTTTAGAAATTTGTCAATAATGTCCAACATGTACTCGTTCCCACGCATTTCAGAGAAAATATATTGAAGATCACACGTGTCTAAAAAGCTTTTTCGGCATCTGTCCCTTCTATAGTGTCTGTTTATTCTGTGCCTTAGCTTTGGGCAATCGATTGGAATGGAAAAGTTTTAAAGACTTTAAAATAATTTTTGGTTTCGTTTGTCATTTCATCGACACTTAAAATTGTTATAAAATGCTTCGGTTTAAATGAGATGACTTATGCTGATCTGTATGAATTTTATAATAACACATTCCATATGAATATCGAATTATATATGAACATACATGGTCTATGCATGGTTCAATATATGATCTTACGTGATCATATATAGGAGTATAAATCTTCGTATCCGAAGTTTGGGGGTATATGTCCGTATGTGGTCATACATGATCAGATATGATATTATATGACCATATAAGGCTTTTTACCACCAAATTTTTGGATCCTAAGATATGAGGTCATATTGATCTATGCATTGACGTATATGATCATGTATGCCCATGTTATAAAATGCTTCGGTTTAAATGAGATGTCTTATGCTGATCTGTATGAATTTTATAATAACACATTCCATATGAATATCGAATTATATATGAACATACATGGTCTATGCATGGTTCAATATATGATCTTACGTGATCATATATAGGAGTATATATCTTCGTATCCGAAGTTTGGGGGTATATGTCCGTATGTGGTCATACATGATCAGATATGATATTATATGACCATATAAGGCTTTTTACCACCAAATTTTTGGATCCAAAGATATGAGGTCATATTGATCTATGCATTGACGTATATGATCATGTATGCCCATGTATGGATCATACATGGGCTTGTATGTGAGCATACATGATTATATCCGTTCATGTATAGTTTAATATATGTTAATACATGATCTCATGTATGACGAACTTTAGGATATATGGCCGTATATTTTCATATATGATCATGTAAGCGCCTATGTTTATGATTATATGGCTACACTCACTAAAAATAGTCTGTAATGGCAACTAAAAATTTTGCTGTTATTACGGGAAATTTTTGCTAATTTGAGCCCAGCGGCATATTTTTGCTAATCTTAGCAACACATGTCTGCTGACGTGTAGTACAATGAAATTAGTATAAAGAATTAGTAAGCGCCACTAAATTTTAGAAAATTACCGTAATGAAAATAATGTAACATATATAAAAATTACAGGAAATTCTTATTACAAAATCACAAATATTTTCAATTTAAGTCAGAGTAAAAGATCTTTTAAGATTCCCAGCAAAACTTTGGTAATGGGTGCGATATTCTCATGCGTTACCTTGTAATGATAGCTCGTTACCTTTTTCATTATTTGCAAGCATAAAGTAATAAGTTACTTATTATTGATTACGTAATATATGATTTATAAATGTAAAGTAATAATTGAAATATTTTTAAAAATCTATTTCTAGATACATTACTTTGTGTTTTTTTGTAAGCAAAAGGGTAATGTATGTTTGTTTTGACATCACTAGCGAAAAAACGAAGCGCAACAATTCATTTAAGTTTGAAGCAATCAACCCTTCGTCAGGCACATATTTTGAGCCCTTAGTTCTGGCACATGGTGTCTGGCCAGACCCCTATACATTTACATACATTTGTATGGAAATAAGGGTTGTTTGCCGTTAAATTTTTTACTAAGATAGAAAAATATTTGTTATATTTTGTGTTTCTATTTCTTTTTACTATGTTATTAGCTACCTGAGGAAGAAAAAATAGACCTGAAAAATTCTTTGGAATTAAAAGGGCAACAATTTTTTTGTTCTATATATATTTCTCTTTATTATGGGTAAAGTAATAAATGTTTATGACAAAATAGAAAATTATTATGAAGAATACATTGATTTTTTTATTCAGAATTTTGCGGAAGGCAACAAAAACATAAATAATCTACTTTTGAATGTTGCTGACAAACAGGATTGTTGCATTTGCAGCAAAAAAAGCGTGTCTTACAGCGTATTTTGTCACCTTGCTGCAGGCAAATTCTGCAATCTTTATTGGCAGCTAGTGTGTCTGGACCACTGCGTGAAGCCACATTACGGTTTGCTATTTTGAGAGGTCTCCTAAAGTACGCTTCAAATGCTATACGAGTTGTTGGTTGAGCCACAATGTGCGAATTATTGATGCGATTTTCAGTACCAATTGCTTTGAAAGTTTATATAAAAATATGCGTCTTCTTTCTTTTCTTGTATTTTCATCATTTAGCTTACATATAATGTAACTTGCCAATGCCATCACATCAATCATGTTGCAGAAAAACGCGTATGTCCAGCGTCTGGTTGACCGTTTTGTTGTGTAATGAGTTAGCATTTGATCCATCGTATCGACTCCGGCTTTAGTTGAATTATAAAATAAAATTGCTTGCGGTTTCATGGCTACGCCTTCAACATATTTCGTGTAATGCACGGTTGAAATTAAATTGACTACCTTATTTTTTTTGGGCACGTAGCTGCAAAGTGCAACAAGATTTTCATGAAAACCAAACACACTTGAAAGAATTGGTCGTCTGGTGCTCTTCATAACTTCCTTAGGAAGACATCTTTTGTTTGCTCGAATGGTGCCAACAAATGCCAGTCCCATAGCAGCCAGTCGTTTAGCGCCGTTCAATGAGGTGAAAAAATTATCAGAAATAATTGTTCTGCCGCTGTTTGCGTAACAATTTGCGAAATACATTAGAACGTTTTCACCTTGATTTATCTCCCGATTGTCTCCTTCCTTTCCAGTGTATAGTTTTCCTTTCAATGGAAATTTAGTCTTAGCATCGCATGCCCACCAAACTTTGATCCCATACCTTGCAGGTTTTGATGGGATATATTGGGTGAACTTTGTGCGCCCACGATACGGAAACAACTGCTCATCGATGGTGATATTTTCATAAGGTTCATAATAATTTTGCAGATTTTCATTGAGAAAATTCCAAAGGTCCCGGATAGGAGCTGCTTTATCTGTTTGCTGTCGGAATGCCCGCGTACGACTATTATCGAAACGAATATATCTGGACAGAGTAATGAATCGTTTGTGCGACATAGCCGCACGGAATATGGGCAGCGAATCAGAACGCCACAATATACTGGAGTCTTGCATATTATTATGGCTGAGACCAGAAGCCAACAACATCCCAATGAATGCATCTAGCTCAGAGCTTGTCAAATCAATCCATTTTCTTTGGGTAGACTCTGGATGTTCTTCATTCCATTTTCTAATTGATTCTCGCCCATGCCGATTTGTTTCACTAATGATGACGAACGTAATATTGGTTGAGAAAAATAGCTTGAATACCTCAACTGGATTGGTGAGCCTTGTTTTTGTTCCAGATCGAAAACGCATGATATTATGCTGGCGCAAACGAGATGCAGGGGGTTCAGTTTCGTTCCATTTAGTACCGTCTTTACCATAAAAACAGCCTGAGTCGACTTCATTTGCTGCTTCAGCATCATTTCCACTTTCTTCTTCTTCATCTACGTCTTCATCACTATCATAAAGTTCGTTAGGTTCAATTTCCAAATCATTTTCTATGTCTGATGCATCATCTTCTGGCACATAATCAGCAGTGTCGTCACCATCGTTTTCAAAAACATCATAATTTTCATCAGCTTCTACCTGACTTTGAAAATCACGCACTAATGCCTCTGACAATTGGGGTTGAAAATTCGCGCTACGCAAGCGTGTATTATAAATAAATTCCAGTTCAAAATTATTCACAAGTTCAAAATTACCGCACAAAAACTAGATTACTTCTTCACTGTTCAACGTTCAATGAATAACTAACTCACAAACAAAATCAGAAGAAAGAAAGATGCATAAAAGAATAAAGTAAATACAAATTTCCAACTCGTGCCATGTGCTTTGCCTATGCGTTCATGCAAAATGCATAGGGGTCTGGCCAGACACCATGTACCAAAAGTAAGGTGAAGATTTTTTATTTGGCTTTTTTATCCTGTTCCAAGGACTTTTTTTCAATTATTAATTTATACATCGAAAGCCAACAATATTTTGGGAGATTACCTGAAATTACAGCCATGTACCTAAAATAGAAGTATGCTAAATTGAAGCATGAAAATTAAATATGTCTAGCCAGAACCATGTGCCACTTCGAGGGTCAAATACTATATGCGTCGATAGCTCAGTGGGTAGGGTTCTTGGCTGGCAACCAGATTTCCCTGGTTCGATTCCCATCTTGACCACATTATTTTTAATTACAAATAATTTAAATAAAATATTTGTAATAATTTGTTTTAATAAGAATTCCTCTTTTTTAAAAATCTATTTTTAGACACATTGATTATTCCATTCTTATAACCATATAAGTAACCCTTATAACATTATAACCTCTAAAGTAATGGGTGTATACATTACTTTGAAGCTCATCGCCATTACTTTACCCATTATTTGGTAATGTGTAGTTTTGCTGGATTATTAATAAAAAAGCTGAAATTTACCGACACGTCGGTAAGCACACTTAATGCTGGTTGGTTGATTTTGTAATAAGAACAAGTGTAATAGCGATATAAATAACCTAATTCTCAGCTGATCCTAAATTAAACCCCTCAGAATTCTCCACTTAACTTTACTAAAACATTACAAATTGACAAATTGTTAGCACTTACCTTTTAGCGAGCTATTCATGCACATCGGACACTGATCGTTGCGAAACATACAGGAATAACAGCGTTCATGACCACAAGTATCGATTAATTTTCGTCGTTTACCTTTGTCGAATGATATGCGACAACTGGGACAAACAGAACCATTGGCATCATGTTCCAATAAACGGCGTATGGATTGTAAATCTAAAAAGAAATATAAAATAATTTATGGTTTTTTATAAGAAAAAACTAAAAATAATTTATCAATTCATTTTATTTTTTTTATATAGCATGCAATATTTTTTTAATTTGCATAGCTTAAGCTCATCTTCTATATTTACACACACTTAAGTTGTGTTAGGTACTCAATGTGCATATTTAATTTGAAATTAACATTTGTACAATACAATAGTAAAACATAATTTAATTCCAAATTATTGCATTAAAAAACACACATATTATTCTCATGCATAAAATGCTTATAAATAAACAGAAGTTCTATTAAAATTAAGTTAAAAAATATAGCTGATTTGAACCGACCATGAGCTACCCTTAATCAAATGATCATTTAATTCATATTTTGAAGAGCGAGACAAATACAAAGCCAACTTGCAAATTTAATGAATTAGGGAAGAAGTTATTGATGAAATTTTGGTATCAAAAAAACTCTGTCAGATTTAAAAACTAAAAGGTTCTCATAAATTAAATTGTTTCTGACTATTATAGGATTTTTTTCAGCATTGGTCTTATTATTCCATACAATAATGCTAAAAAAGACCAGCTGGACTGAATTCTGTAGAATTGTATAAACTAAACTGGATCTAGAAAGTTCAGTGCGTCTACTGACAAACACTCTGATGTACACTCAGAAAAAAAGTTAGTAGAAAAATTTGTAAACCGGTTTCAATCTTTACTATTTTTGTACTGATTTTAAGTAAAAAAAAATTTATTTAGCAAATCTTTTTGCTCTTTACATTTTACAAATTACAGAGTCTTTACAGAATATTTACAAATTTTTGTTGCTAATTGCAGAACTCATTTTACAAATTTTTGAAAACCGATTTGCTAAAATTAGCAAAAAAAATTACTAATTTTAATAAAGTGGATATTGAAGGAAACATTATTTCTAATTAAAACCTACAAAGTTAAATTGCCTTAAAATTTAAAAAAAGGGATAGGAAGTGAATATACCGACTTATGTCTGAAAATCAGCTCTAAAATCAATTATAATTTGACCTTAAAGTAAAAAAAAAATTGACTAAAATATTTTTCAAAACAAAAATTACTAAATAAAATGATTAATTCGTTAATGTTTTGACAATTTTAAAGATTTTTAAGCCTTTGATTTTTTTTTATTTTGTCAAAAATATTTTTTGAAAAAATAAATAACATAAAAAGTTTTGATGCTCGATAAAAAAATAAATTTGAAATTTTGTACTAAAATTTAGTAAATTTTTTTTGCTGATTTTAGCAAACTGATTTTAAGTTCCACTTTACAAAAAGTTTACTAAAATTAAGTAGCTGCTACTAATTTGTTCTACTAATTTCATTGTACTACACATCAGCAGATATGTGTTGCTAAGATTAGCAAAAAATACCGCTGGGCTCAAATTAGCAAAATTTCCCGTAATAACAGCAAAATTTACAGTTGCCTTAACAGACTTTTTTGGTGAGTGTAGAAGAAAAAGGTAATCGTGGTCAAATTTCAATGGAGAATTGAAGGAACCCAGTTCTAATGAAGATCGATGGTATATTCTCGAAGTGCTAACTAGAACTTTCGAGAGTAAGCTAATGCATTTTTTTTTCACAAATTGAAAACATTCAACGAACTGAAAAGGTTTAATAATTTTTTTTTGAAATTATTAAGGAATGTATAAAACTCAGGTAAAATACAATTTTTCATAAAATTTTATCAGAATCTGCAAAAATTCATTAATATCATGTAGATAATTCTCTTAGTATACACGAAAACTATTAGATTAGGATTTAGTGGAGGTTGGTGGTAAACACTAAGTTCTAACTCTAAAACCCAGCTAAGTTAAAAGGTGTTTTCTTTATAGAGATATTGAACTTTTAATTGAAATACAGCACAAATGAATTGTATTCGTTGCATTGAAATTGACTTTATTTTAAAAACAAGTAAAAAAGGGCTTAATTCGGCTGTGCCGAATCTTTGAATACCCTCCACCATAGGGGCTGAAGATGATATACTTATATACTAAATTTTGCATGAACTGTAATATGAATATGTTTTGTCAATTTATGTAACGAACTTTTGTTATTTAGTTTTAGCAATGTTATTTACAGAGGTCTGCTCTGTTAGCGACTTTAACATTGTTGATTTTTACGTTAACTTAGTTATCAGAGAGAGTTATTATTCTCATAGTATGTAAGACAATAAATGTAATCGAACAATAAGAAGACTAAATAACATTTTTACTTACTTAACAGAAAAAAAAATAGATACAGAAAAATTGTACAAATTTGTATGGAAAATTTAGAGGTACCTTCACATTTTCACTCATAACTTTTGAACCGCTGAACCGATTTTGCTCATTTTAAATACCAAACTGCTCGGGAGGATGTTCAATAATCAATAATGCGTCTTCGCGTCGTGATCGCCATTTCAATAGACAGACAGACAGACGGACATCGCTAAATCGACTTAAAATTGCATAAGGATCACGAATATATATACTTTATGGGGTCTTAAACCTATATTTCGACATGTTACAAACGGAATGACAAACTGATATATACCCTCACCATATATGGTGGAGGGTATAATTAAAGGCTTAAGGATTATCTTCCTTCCAAATACGACAGTTTTATTTATTAACGTTGCCATTCAACTAAAAATGAGCTACATCGCTGAACAAAATTTGCTTGGGAAAATCGGGATTAACAGATCAAACTTATTTTGGGTCCATTCACCAAATATGCGACGTGCCTGATGGTCATAAGGCTTCAATGCTTTCACAAGTTAGATTTTGTAAGAAACAAAAATATTTCTGCAAAATCATTCATAAAATGGATGGACATACATCCAATTGTTGTGAACCATGGCAGATTTACTAATTCGGGTCTTCGTCGATGCTTGTTCTAGATCAGTAATATTTTCTGCAGTAGTTATGCGTGCTATCATTTAGAGTGAAGGTGGTGAGAAAACGGTTCATTGATAAACGAATTCATTGCTATAATGGACGATTATGTCGATCATAAAACGGACGTAGTGCGCGATGTGATTTACGATTAGAGCCATGATATTTAAACTAAATCTGCACAACTTGCAAGCGTTGCTTAGGAGTCAGCCTACTAATGAAATGGAAAACCAAACTGAATATAAATCACTTTGCTGACACTGAAAACAGTCTTGCTAACTTAAAGTTCTAGAACTCTCAAAAAACGCCTTTGTCTGAGTATCAGATGGGACGGCATTCAGCATTCTGCAGCGGTAGGAGAAGAAATTGCAGCACACTTCCATACTGCCTGAAGTTTATACACTTCAATGCCGCCTGAAGTTACAACACTCGATACTAGATTCTACCGCTCGAGCTTTCTGCGGTTTTTTTAAGTTAGGATACCGACCAGGAAGGACTGGAAAGGAGCTCTCGCCTTTTCACACACGGTTCAAGGTTGGAGATGGATACAGTATTGGGAGTTTATCCAGGTGAACTAGGCATTGGAGTTTCCATGCTATTTCTGACAGAGTAAAGTGTTTTTAAGCTAGAAGTCCAACTAATGGATTGGATGTATTTAACATCCAATATCGTCGTTGGGTAAGTTTTGCCGCTTTGGAAACCGTTACAATAAAATAAGTGTGTGAGTGACCGTATTGAATCTCCTAGCAAAATCCGTCGGCAGGCGATCAGAATGGTATATGTCTAGGGATATATCTGGGTCATGAGGATATAGTCAACTTTTGAATGTGGAAATGATCCTTAGAAAGTCAAGGAATCAATGAAAACGTATCTCCTGGTATTTCTTTTCGGTGTGATCAGTGCGATATTAGATATGGAGAGGAGATCAAAGTGTACGGCTTGACCACTTGTTTGGTATCTCAGACCCTGTGGCGGGAATTCTTCTTGGTATTGGCAAGCGGATGATTAACATGCTTATCCTTCTTAGTCCCAAGGAAAAACACAGCGTCAGAAGTCTTCAAAAATGTTTCATTTATGCTTTAGAAAGAAACAATAGAAAAAAAACTTTGTTCAAAGGACGAAAGGATTCTAATATTTTGCAGGTGCAGCCGGCTGGACATTTTTAGCTAAAACTTTCGAAATCTTTATTTATATACATTTGCATTTTTAAATTAATTAAAATAATTATATCTCTTTCCATTAATTCTTTCGCTATAATATAAAATTATATATTTCTTTTAGTTTTTATAATTTACAACTTTAAAAAAATTAATTGAAATGGTTAAGTGCTCAAGAAAACGTGGTCCATGATCAACTGATCACAAATGTAAAGCAAAATTTTTTATAGTGGCCAGCTTTCAAAAAATGTCCTAGTTTTTGGGACAAAAAAAATATTATTTTTAAAAACACGTCTGCAGACGTTTAATAAATGTCCAGTAGGCTGGACATGGTGTCCGAAGAGGTTATATAGATTTTCACTGAGGTAACTCGCTTAATAATTACTTTAGGAACTTAGGAGGCGAAGAGGAGTATCAAATCTGTGAATGTGAGAACTGAAGGAAATCTATGAAACAATTTTTAAAGAATCTAAACAGTCTGACATCCCCATTGGGCTGCGATATAGAATGGATTTAGGTCGGCATCTTTCCCATGAATGTTAAAAGAAGCCAAGGGGAATCGCCATATGTTACATGGTTTCTGAGTGCGGGCTCATAATCTAACGTATAGCATAACCTTACGTATAGCTATAGACATAATATAGGGTATTTTCAAAGTTTTTGAATAAAATATGTGGTGTAAAATTGCTCACATAGTTAGGCAACAGTTGTACAGTATGTATTTTAAAATTGTTGTTAAGTAGTATTGTCAACTTAATTTTGCACGTCCGTTCACTGTTAACAGTCGATTAAAAAAAAAAAAAAAAAAAAAACGCTTTACACATGGACATGATCAAAACCATCAGACAATCGATCTTATGCAGATCTTGTAGTTTTTCAACATAGTTTTTTTTTGAATGTCTTTAAAACTGCAAGTGTGGGCAGGAGAACAGATGATATGAGTATATGAGTACTTGTAGATATATTAACCTGTTTTAGTTAACAAGCTTTTTTTGTTTGTAGTTTTTTTTTCTTCCAATGTTGTTACTTTTTATGCATAATGTGATCTAAAATTTTTTTTCTCAAGTCAACAGCAACAGCAGTTGGTTATTTGTGTTAGCAGCAGTTTGTAGTTCACAACATTATATGGTTTAAGGTAAAAATATTAAATGTGGGCTGTAGTTTTACATTAAGTTAAAGTTGTTTTTTGTTTGAGTCATTGTTTCCATAATAATATAGAATTTATGAATATTATAACACTTTTCAAAGATTTACAACTAATCAACCTTTTAAGGGAAAAATTATACAATATTAAAACTAATTAACATTAATTTATAATAAAGATTATCTGAAGATTATTAGCATTAAACAAATTCTACTTTAAGTTGTAGTCTTTAAGGTTTTTAACCTCGAAATTTTTTAATTAAAATTTTGTATATTAAATATATATTCTTACACGCACTCTTCAGATGTAATACGTCTGGGATATGTAGGTTTTTTTCTTTCTGCATCAAACACCTTTTTTTAAATTTCAACAATTTCTTACATTTCAAGTGGGTTCTTATGCAAAAACTAAAAAAAAAAAACAACAAGCTTCCAACGTCCGGTGCACTCAAAAAATGTATGTTGTGTTACAAAAATTATCAAAAAAAAAAAAAATTGTAGGCATTGTAGCTTTTCTTTTATAGCTTTTTTTTATTTGCTTTTTGGACTTGAATATAAATCTAGTGACTTTATTTTACTAATTATGTAGTAAAACAAGTAAAAAAAAGGCTTAAATTTTACTGTGCCGAATCTTTGAATATCCTCCACCAATATCCTAAAAAAATGTTCTTTACTGTTGTTGATACAAATAATGTAAAAAACTTTTAAAGTAAAATTATGGAGGTGAAAAAAATTTTTTGAGGTGAAAAAAATTTTTTGAGGTAAAAAAATATTTTTTGAGGTAAAAAAATATTTTTTGAGGCAAAAAAATTTTTTGTGGTGAAAAAAAATTTTAGTGGTGATAAAAATTTTTTAAGGTGAAAAATATTTGAGGTGAATACTGATGAAAAAATATGTTTTGTACCTGTCGCTTCTATGAAATTGTACTAAAATACACCAATTTGAATGGAAAATTTAGAGGTATCTTCACATTTTCACTCATAACTTTTTACCGCTGGACCGATTTTGCTCATTTTCAATACCAAACTGCTCGGGAGGATGTCAAACAATCCAGGTAATAAAATAGGCACCCCGGCTTCTGTCTTCGGGTCGTGATCACCATTTCAACAGACAGACGGACATCGCTAAATCGACTTAAAATTGCATAAGGATCACGAATATATATACTTTATGGGGTCTTAGTCCTATGTATCGACATGTTACAAACGGAATGACAAACTGATATATACCCTCACCATATATGGTGGAGGGTATAAAAATATTATAGAAATAATTTAACAATTGTATTGAAGTTTGTATTCTAAATACATAAATATAAATACAACACTGCGCTTGTAAATTTATTATGTTTACAAAACAATTGTGATTGAATTTTGTAACACATCATATTCTTAGAGTTGATGCCAAAAATATTGCATATCGTCCCGTTTCTTCTTAGACCAGTAAGCGCCAACAACTCATTTTTCAGAAAACGAAAAAAAAAAAGAAAAACTTAATAACTTTTTAAATATGGAGTTTTAAACAAAATTTTTTTGCAACAAATGGCCTTGTGACTCTCTGAAGGTTGTAGAAATATTTTTTGAAACAAATTTGTTATTTACAAATAACTGTAAGCAAATTTGTGGCTTACGAGGTTTTTGTAAAATAAAAAAACACAAATTTCTGTGTGTAAATTAACATTTTTTCTTATATTTTTAAAAAAAAAAAAAGGTAACGAAAGCTGTTAAAACAGTTGAAAATTCGTTGGCTAACATAAAAAAATTTTTTTTTAAAAAATTTTTGATTTAGTATTCAATAATAATTTCGGATTTTTTTGTAGTTGGAAAAATGGAAAAGTGAAAAAATGCAACTTTTGTTACAACAAACGCAAGGAAAAAATTTCCACCAAAAGTTGTATTATTAAAATCTGGATAAAAAGTTGTAAAAAAAATCTGGATAAAAAGTTGTTATTTTCCACTATAAACGTCAAATTAATGATGTTACCACTTTTAAGAAAATCGTTAATTTGTAGTTCAATATACGAAATATCAAAATCATCTTTTACAGCAGATAATTTTCTATTTTGTTGTATAGTTTTTCAAAACAAAATAATCAATAAATATTAAAAAAACAAGTAAGAGCGGCTAAATTCGGCTATGCCGAATCTTATATACCCTTCAATATTGTTGGGAAAAAACTTAAAACTTTCTTAATATATGAGAAATAAAATGGTTTAAAAATCTTTTTATAAATTTTTTTAAATCGGAGCAAAAAATAGAAATAAAACCGTTTGTGTTTTGTTTGTATCAGAGGGTTTTTATAAAAATTTTGATGTTTTTAGACTATTTAATGATTATTTAATTATTAATATAAAATTTTATATAAATTAATTATTAAATGTTAAAAAAAACAAAAAATAAACAAAAAAAAAAAAAATCTTAAGGAAATAAAAAAAAATGTACAAAAAAAAGTGAATTGACCGGGATTCGAACCCGCGACCCTTCCACCTGTTGTGAAGGGTATAAAAACGTTTGTATTTTGTTTGTATCAGAGGGTTTTTATAAAAATTTTGATGTTTTTAGCCTATTTATGGATTATTTAATTATTAATATAAAATTTTATATAAATTAATTATTAAATGTTAAAAAAAAACAAAAAATAAACAAAAAAAAAAAAAAAGTCTTAAGAAAATAATAAAAAAAATGTAAAAAAAAAGTGAATTGACCGGGATTCGAACCCGCGGCCTTAGAGAAAAAAGTATTTGTGACAGCGTCTAGACAACTGAGCTATTGAAGCTCACACAAAATCATCGTCAATAAGAGGTACATATATAAAAGTCTTCGTTCATTAGAGATTTGTTTAGTTTTTTTTTAAATGACACATCTTTGTATGTGTGTTGTTTGTGTATAAAAGGTGGAGATGAAAGAAAAGAATTTTAACACATGGATGTGTTTGTTAAGCGCAAAATTCTACATACATATTAAACAAAGGGATTTTACGGAAAAAATTAGAGGTAGTCCTGGTTTTTTGCTAATATCTCAGCCATTTATTAACCGATCTGTCTGATTTTTAATAGCAAACAGAAATGGATCACATGTAACAGAAATAAAAAACAATCAAGTCCTCATCATGTCTGGGTTCTTCGGAAAACCCATTTCAACACACAGACGGACAGACGGACGGACGGACAGACGGACATCGTTAAATCAACTTCGCTCTTCATAAGGACCCAGTATATATATATACTTTGTAGGGTCTAAGATCAATATTGTAGAAATTACAAACGGAATGACAAACTTATATATACCCTTCCACCTGTGGTGAAGGGTATAATAAAGAAATACGATTTCGGTACTTATTTCAGTAACTAATAGTAAATCATTATTTTGCATGTACATATAAGTACTTCTACCATCCATTATCAGTAGGTCATTATTTTGTATTTTAAAGTAATGCAAAAATATCATTACATAGTAATCTACACAATAATGACCTGTCATTACCATGTTTTTGCTGTGAAGGAGCAGAGACAGACCTTTAAAGCTTTTAAAATATATGTTGGTTATGAAAAAATAATTGGAGTCGGTGTTAGAAATTAATCCTTTATGGACATGCGGTAACCCCTTTAAGGTCCGAAAACTTCCTCTTAAAACGGCTTTTTGTATGGGATCCATGTTAAGCAAAAAAAGTTGAATTTTATTAAAATAATAGGTGCTCGAGGAACATTTGTGCTGTTTAGATTATATAATTTGAATTACTTGACGATAAGTGTGGTTGTTACCGAAGTGGCTGACTTTGAGAGCCCGGCGCCGCACCAAAAATGCTCCGATTGGGCTGAAACTTTTCAGATTTTTTTTATCTTAAAAACAAAAATTTGGTGGGTGAGACTTTAACATTTCCAAATTTAAATATAAAAAAACATTCTATTTTGCTTGCAAATGTCATTTTGAATAACGCTTACGAGGGTTTCGAATTGGCTTCATTTTTTTGTTTTTTTCGTATAAAGTTGTTTAGGGTCAATACCCTGTAGGAAGCATGGGGTCAAGTGTCTACAAGTCACCACTTTTGTCGACTATTTTGGCGACATGTCCACAAAGCGTCTATACTTTTTACATTCCTTTTTTGCAGCTACAAAGCTGTGCTTGTTCTTGATTTTTTTTATTGTTTTATTTTGTTGAAAATACATGTGCATAGCTGCATGCAAAATTAAAGTTTTTAATAAAAATATAAAGAAAAATGAATTTAAAAGTTCAATATACAAATTTGAACAAAATATATAATGAGCAAAAGAAATTGCCAAAGACTTGTGAAAAAAACAATCAATTTTGTATAAAAATAAAAATAACAAGAAAGAGGCAACAATTTTTAGTGAAAATTGCAACTCTAGAGATTTTGTGGAGCCTGATGAAGATTTTACGGAGCCTGTGGATGATTTTGTGCAGTCTTTTGAAGATTTGTCTACTCCAAAATTAAATTTGCACGAAATTTTTTTTTACTTTAATGAAATTTATAAAAAATTTTTTTTTTAATAAAAAATCTAATTTAACAAAATAAATGCACCTGTTTAATCTTATTTCCTTCCTAGTGTGGAAATCAAGTAAAAAGTTTTAAAAGTGTAGACCAGAATCACTAAAATGTACTAGTGAATCTCTGGTTGCAATGTCAACACCTAGTCAATAGTTGTGTAGATTCGCAATGTCACGCACATGTTTAATGTCAGTAGTACTGGTGACAAAGTCAATAGTGAATCAGTACAGTTTCACTATCGACATTTCCTACAGGGTACTTAAATTAGTAGAAATTTTTACTAAAATTTAACTTAAATAGGAAATTTCATTTTATATATCTTACTTAAGTCAATTTCGAAAAAAATGGCGCTTACGTGGTTTAAGAAGAAACGCCTCGATATGGTTTTTTGCCTTGACTTGTTGGCCACATTTTTACTATTTATATCTGCTTCTTTTTCTTCATCTTAACTACATTATTTTGTTTAGTGTATTTCAACGAAAAAAAATCCATACAATTTTTTTTTTTTTGGAAATTTTGCGTGTGGGTTGTAGACCACGATTTTTTCATAACAATTCAGATTACATTGAATTGAAAAAAATACAAACAAACAAAAACCAAAGAACCACGACACAAAGTCTGGTACTGAAAATTACATCAGTAGTATTATTTTTGAATTTGTTTATATTTAATGCGGGAATATTATTTATTATTTGTTATTTTTTTTTCTTGTTCATTATTATATTGAGTAGTTTGTATGTGCATTTGCAAAATTGGAAGGAAGTGGGAATGCCTTTATAATAGTTTCTTTTTTTTAATTCAAATACTATAAATTGAATGCTTTTTTGTGCTAGAATACAACAGAAATTCGTAAAAAGGGTTAAATCGTCAGCGGAAGTTTTTGCAAAATCAGATCTGCAAAAATATTAAATTATAAAATCTGCGATATTGAAATTTATAATAAGCGAATTAAAGAATCTGTTATAGTCTTGTAAAACAAATCAAATGTAAGGATTAAAATAGATTTTGCCAAGTGAATTTTGGTCGTTCCAACCAAATACAAGTTAAACCAACGGTTGCAGCACTATTGCGTTTTCTTTTCTGGCAAAAATTTAATTTTTTGCTCTTAAATGTTGCCCTAAAAAAAGGAAAAAATGTAACAATTTTTGCCCTCTATTTAATCACAGGGTGAGAATATTGTCCTTTTTTTGTAACAGCCCATGTAAAAATCGAAATATATATGAGCATACATGATCATACATGGGCCTGTATATGATCATACATGGGCATACATGGTCATATACGTCCATACATTGTTCTATATATGACCATACATGATCTCATATATGATCATATATCTTCGGATCCGAAATTTGAGGGTATATGGACGTATATGATCATATACGAGCATACATGAATAATATATGAGCATGTATGATAATATATGCACATATATCACCATATACCCTCAAATTTCGGATCCGAAGATATATGATCATATATGAGATCATGTATGGACGTATATGACCATGTATGCCCATGTATGATCATATACAAGCCCATGTATGATCATGTATGTTCATATGTATTTCGATCTTTACATGGGAGCTGACTTTGTAAAAAAAAGAAGATTTTTTTTTTGCAATACGTGATTTTGTTATAAATACAATAGTTGTTAAAAAAATAATTGAAATTGAAATAACTGCAGTTTGTGAACGTATTTTTTTTTCTATTGTGATCAAAAAAAAAACAAAGGTAACAATCGGTAACATTTTAAGAGGGCGAGGTAAAAATTTTAAGAATGTTACCCTGTAACAAGGCAACATTTTCTGCAATTTTGTATGAACTAATTTTGCAAAATCCTTAAAATTTTTTGTGAAAACATTTCAAAAATTACTCAGACTTTAAGAACTTTTATAAACAATCGTTTGAATTTCTGTTATTTCTGTACAATATACCAATAATACATTGATTTTAGTTTGAAATTTACAGATTTTAAACATTTTTTCTTAAAGTAAAATCTATAGGCAAAAACAGATTAAGTTATGGGGTTATTCCGTAACTACATGAAAAGTTATCCCATTAAAATATGCAACTCTACCATATTCAGGATAGGAACAATCACATAATGTTAAATTTTCCTAAAGGTTTATACAAAAATTTACCTAAGTATAATTTTGATATTAGTGACTCGACCTGTGCTAAATATATTAGAGTTACATATTTGAACGTAACAAAATTTTCACATAGTTACAGAATAACCCCATTAACTTAGTTATCGGTATCAAACGAAATTTCAAAATTATTTAAAATTTGTATTTCTTTTATTGGGACATTGAATTAATAATCAGCTTCTTTTTTCCTAAAATTTTAAAATGGTTACAAATATATTATTTAAAGTATTGTTCATTGCTGGTCACAACTTTTTCCCAATTTTCGGATACCATCTCGGAAGAACGACTCGCCGTTTTAGGCAATCAAATCATCGACCGAACCATTTTTTGCATTGTTCTTATGGAGTCAGCTTCTGCTAGGACAGATCATGTGTCATTGACCGAAACAAGTAGTAGTCGGAACAAGGGATGTTTGTAGAATACGACGGGTGGTGTAGGACTTTCAATTTCAGCGTTTCCAAGCAGGTGTTGACCGGTCTTGCAAGGTGTGGCCGAGCGTTGTCATACATATTCCGGCCGTTTTGCTTCAGTGCGCGGCTCAAACACATGAGTTGATCATGAGCGATCGTTTCATTCGATGTGAGCAGATCGTAGTACATCACGCCGGCGCTGGTCCCACCAAATACAGAGCATAAACTTCATGCCATGAATTTTCGACTTTGCGTATGATGTTGATGTCCGAGCAAAGCATATGACTTTCCGCGCTTAAGGTTGTTCTAATGGAACGCCAGTCATAATGCGATGCAAAAAACACTTCCTGTTTTGGCATTCGAGCGAATAATCGCCTTTCGTCGTCGCGCGGCTTCAACTCATATGGCACCCAGTTTCCTTGCTTTTGTCGACTCAGCCACTCCCAATGATACTGACAATTGCTTAAGCGTTTGACATTCGTCCACATAGATAACTGATTCCAATAATTCGTCTTCAAACTTTTTAGGTTGACCCGGCCGATCCTTGTCTTCGAGCTCAAAATCACCACTCCGATACGATTGTTCAGATAAAGAATGCTCGCTGTAAATTTCCACTAGGATTCGATTAACCTCGGCCGCACTTAATCGAAAATACAATCAAAAAAGAGAACTACTCATATTTTTTTAATTTTATTCAGTTCATTTTGTTGTTTATTTTCAATCATTGTTTAATAACCAACAAAAGTAGTAAAAACAATCGAAATTCATTAAAATAACTATACATTTTTAACTGACAAGAGTTAGAAAAAAACGAGTTTTGTTGTTTGTTTTTTACTTTGAAAGTTTTTTTTTTGCTTGTATATAATTACAAAACACACACACACATATGTATATATTTTTATTTTCTATCTGTGTATTGTATATTTGAATAATTTCTTGTAATTTTTATTGAAATTATTTTGTATTTAACCTTTAAATGCATAGTGTTGCCATTTGGCAACAAACCGTATTTTGCATTAAAAACCCACTTTTGGAACACACTAATGTGATTTCGAGCATTGGGACCCCTGGTATACACACTGTTCTTATAAACTGGTTTTGACAATTAAAGAAAAAATAGTGGTTTTTCTTTAAAATTCTTACATAGTTGATTTTTTTTTTAAATATCTAAAGTGTTATTTCTTCCATAAAATTTATATTAGATTAACCTAAGATTTATTTTACAAAATTTAATGGAATTTGTTAATACAAAAAATTTTTTGTTATTTTTTTGTAACTTAAATTTTTATTTTTAAAGAATTTTTATATGAAAAATAACAATTTACAAACATTTCAAACAAAAAATTGTTAGAAATTGAATTTGAATTTCAACAAATATTTTTAACTACCCATCTAAAAATCGAAATATATATGAGCATACATGATCATACATGGGCATGTATATGATCATACATGGGCATACATGGCCATATATGTCCATACATTGTTCAATATATGACCATACATGATCTCATATATGATCATATATCTTCGGATCCGAAATTTGAGGGTATATGGACGTATATGATCATATACGAGCATACATGAATAATATATGAGCATGTACGATAATGTATGCACATATATCACCATATACCCTCAAATTTCGGATCCGAAGATATATGGTCATATATGAGATCATGTATGGACGTATATGACCATGTATGTTCATATATATTCATGTATGTTCATATATATTTCGATTTTTACTTAAAATTTTGTGATAATTTTTTCAGTGAGTATTACTCACTTAAAAAGTGTAAATAATTCGTAATTACTCTTTGTAGCCAATATCTATTTTTTAATAAAAATCACTTATTATTTGTATTTTTCTCGGAATATAGATGTCTCCAGTAATCATGTATAAAAAATGGTTTGAAAAGAAGAAATTATGCATTTAAAGTTTAAACAAACTATTTTGATAAAATACAAAAAGGAATTATTTGAATTTCTATTTTTAGAAAAAGAAAACATAAAATTTAACAGAAAATATCAACTCATACCGAAAATCTGTATTTTTTAGAGTTTGTTTTTTGAATGACTGATTTAAATAGTTGAAAAATATATTTTTTTATGAATTCAAATTGATTCTTCATTTAAAAACAAACTCTTCGTATTACTTTTTAAATAAACTTCAGTCGGTAATGGATAATATATTGTGAGTGTATGCAAATTTCATCAATATGTGGATGAACTTTCTGAAGAGTTCCCTTGTGAATATTTTAATAGGCTAAAGTTCTCAAAGTATTTGGGTTTTCTTATGAGCAAAAAGCTTTCTGAATAAAATAATATTTCTACACTCAGAATATTATGTAGTTAACTGTTTGTAGTTTAATAAAAACGTTTTCCGTTCCATTTAAAAATAAAGGAACATACATTTATTTTTCAAAGAAATATCTATATTAATTTTTTATACATTTATTCGAAATAATTTACTATCATTTACCATATTTTTTCTGTTTCATTTATTTTTTTCATTTGTTTGAAATTTAATAAAAATTTACCCACAAAACGGTAACTTGTGGTTTATTTGTGTCCGTAACAGTTATTACAAATTTAAATTTTGTTTGCTGTCTGTTTCAAAAATAAATATTCAAAAAATTTCAATTTGTTTTTTTTTTTAAATTGGTTGTATATATACAAAATTTTTCAATACAAATTACATGAACTTCATAAATACACATACATATACAAACACATTCATACAAAAAGTGTTTATAGCTTCATATGCATACATACATTTTGTATTGTACGAGTATATTAAAAAGAAAACAAAATACAACAACGGAAATAATTTCAAATAAAATTTTGACATTTATTTTAACTGATTATATCAGTTGTTTCTTACGGATGTGTCAGTTGATTAATCAACATTTAAAAATAAATAACAAATGGCATTTAATTTAAATGAAAATTAAGTAGACCGGTTTTTATATGAAATATCATTTCTTTTAAATGATATTTTCAGTTATTTTAACTTACAAACTTTTTTAAGTGTATATAAAGGTTTATTCACACGCTAATTACCTAATGCCCGCATATCTACTACTGGCGACACGAATTGTGTAATTTTTTAATTTTTTTCAAATTATCCACTGGTGAAAGAAGTTGAGTGTGAATCAACCTAATGGAAAAATCGATATTGTTCCCTAACGGCAAATGTGGGTTGAGTTATTTAAGATTTTTAACTATAAATTTTTTTAAAATTTGTCAGGTTCGAGATTATAATTAAATATTACTATGGAATAGAAAACTTTAATTTATTAATGTAAGAGAAAATGGAAGAAAATTGTGAGGATCAGCGCTACACTCTGAATAAAAGTTAGTAGAAAAATTTGTAAACGGTTTTCAATTCCACTTTACTATTTTTCTACTAATTATTGTTTAGTAAATTTTTTTGCTATTTACATTTTACAAATTACAGAATATTTACAAATTTTTCTTGCTAACTTCTGAAATCATTTTACAAATTTTTGAAAACCGATTTGCTAAAATAAGCAAAAAAAATTTTACTAAAAATACGAGTAGCAGTAAAAACTTTTTTAGTTCTAAAAATCAGCCCTTAAAAAAATTAAAATTTGATCCAAAAAATGTACTATAAATATTTTTCAAAACATAAATTAGCAAATTAAAACAAAATGATAAATTCGTTTACGTTTTTGCTATTTTTTAAGCCTTTGATTCTTTTTTTTTTTGAATTTTGTCTAAAATATTTTTGAAAAAAATAAATAAAATAAAACATGTTGCTCGATAAAAAAAATTTAAATTTGTATATTTGAATTCGTAAGGAAATTCCAAAAGAAATTAGCAGCTTTAAAGCGTAACAACAAGTGTATCTAAAAATAATTCAGTTAATTTGTGCATTTTAATATAATTTTTTTTATAAATAAAATTTTGCTATATTTTACTTACTTACAATTTTTTTGTACTAATTTGGTTTTACTAATATTAATAATATTTAGCAAATTTTTTTTTGCTGATTTTAGCAAACCGATTTTAAATTCCACTTTACAAAAAGTTTACTAAAATTTAATAGCTGCTACTAAATTCATTGTACTACACGTCAGCAGACATGTGTTGCTAAAATTAGAAAAAAAAATACCTCTGGGCTCAAATTAGCAAAATTTCCCGTTATAACAGCAAAATTTTCAGTTGTGATTACACACTTTTTTTTGGTGAGTGTAGAGAGAGTGGCACACTTTCGACCTGAGCGACCAGGTCATGGTCAATCACATTCTGAACCACTACCCACAACACCTCATAAAAATGTTTAATTTGAACTTACCAGAAGTATCGGTAAAAAACAAAGAAAAAAAAAACATTGTTAAAACCGAGAAATTCAGTTACTGAGACATAACCATGCAACCGGAATTATAGTCAGTCAATCGTTAAAATCAGTTCAAACAACAATTATTTGACTGTGACAACAGAATTTTGGTTCCATCAAAAAATGCGTTAGCCACAACTAAAAAATTAGTATCAACCGAACCATTCGATTGGCAACAACCTCTGTTGCCAGCACGAATCTGTTTTCTGAATTTAGTAAAGGCTCTTCAGCGAAATTTTACTTCCAATATAATACATATTTCCAAACTATCCATTGTGCAAGTAATTGCCAATTTATAGAAAAATAAGATCAAATTGTAAAATAAAAAATAAGTGCGCTTTAGAAAATCGTAACAAATTTACTTCAGTTTTGTTTGGACACTAGTGATGCTTTTAAGTGCTGGTACAGTTTATATGTAAATTTTTTTTGGAAAACATTCAAAAAACATCAACAGTATACAAATTTTTGTTAACAACAAAAAGTGAAGGTACATTATAAACTTATTAAAACAACAACAACAACAATATCCCACAATTGACTTTTAAACATTCAACTATATTTTACTTTCAAACCTAAAGCGAAAACAAAAGTTTACTTTTCGTTTGCCTTTATGAACTTTTGTTTTTATGTGAACAATAAAAATGTTAATTGTCAATAGCTTGTCAACAGCAGACAGTCATTGCAATTGTTGTTTAAAAAGCCATTTTGGGTATACATACAACTCTGTACAACTCTGGTACAAAATGCATTCAACACGTACTTGAAGTTAACAACAACAGATGATATTTTTATAAAAGCGTTCCCGCGCTATTTTTATATTTTTTTGTAAATAATTTGTGGTGCATTAAAAACAACATGTGTTTCTTTTGAGGGTATTGCAAAATTAAGGCTGTATAACCAAATGATGCTACTATATTTCGAGTTGTACTGACAGCCACAGGGTATTTATTGGTTTTTAGGGGTTTCTTTAACTATGCAAATTAAAATTAAAAAAAAGACCCTCTGTAGTTGCCACTAGAATTTTGTTTAAGCGCAATATGTCATTTTAGTTAATTTTTTTTCTTAGTTGTACAAGGTGGCGCAAAAGTAATCCTCCTATCAGAAAATGCTATAAATTTTGCGATTGGCCCCTAATGTCAGTTCTGTTTTGACATTTGTGTAGTAAACACATGCGAAATACACGTTAATAAACAATGTTATGCTACACTGCTCCAGAACGCGCAATATTGGTGACTATTTATTTGAGCAATAATCGGTCGGTGACTTTGGCACAACGTGAATTTCGTGATGAGGCCCATTTCCATCTTAGCGGGTACGTAAATAAGCAAAATTTACGCTTCTGCGTGTAACCCACGAAGAGCCATTACACCCGCTTAAAGTCACTGTATGGTGTGCTGTTTTCGCTGGAGGAGTCATCGGACCTTTTTTCTTCGAAGACGTCGCGGGCCAAACGGTTACTGTGAATGGTGAGCGCTACAGAGCAATGATCAACGAGTTCTTTTTGCCGCAACTTGATGAATTGGGATTGGAAAACATGTGGTTCCAACAGGACGGTGCAACGCCACACACTGCACGTGCCACAACCGATATGCTGAAGGATGCATTTCCCGGGCGCCTAATCTCCCGTTTTGGCGATTTGCACTGGCCAGCAAGATCGCCTGATTTGACCGCCCTAGACTTCTTTTTGTGGGGCTTTTTGAAGTCGCGGGTTTATGTCAACAAGCCTCAGACTCTTGCAGCTCTTAAAGACAATATCCGTCAAGAATGTGTGGACCTATCGCCGGAAGTTTTGGGCAAAGTGATGGAAAATGCCATAAAAAGGGCTCAAATGACAATCAACTGTGGCGGCGGCCATTTACATGACATCATATTCTCGACTTGATGTAAAAAAAATTAAAAGACCAAATAAAAATAATCCACAAGAAGAATCAAAGTTTTTCATTTTTTTTTAATTACAGCCAAAAAACATCGGAAGGTTATTTTTGCGCCACCCTGTATATAAACTAAATGAGAAGCAATGTACATATTTTGTTTATTGTCTTGTAACATAAACATGACAATAACAAACATTTGCACTTGTTAAATATCCTGCAAACAATTTAAACTACTTTTTTTCATACACCTTACCTCTTTCTTCGTGGCTACAAGTATTTGCATTAAGGTCTGGCATATGGTATTGTGGTAGTCTAGGTTTTGGTCTCCGAAGTTTGTATGTTAATTTTTCTTATTTTGGCGCATTTGCGTACGTGGGTTTGGGTTTTTGTCTGCAAAGTTTTTATGTATATTCTTAAATACGCAGGCGTTTTTAGCTGTTAATTTTTTTAGTTATTTTTTGTTTTGGTTGACATTGTAAAGTACAATATGTATTTAAAACAAAAATGCAAGTCAATGTTATTTAAATCTTACAACAAAAAACAATTTCAAGTTCTTAAAGAACTTGAAGGATTAAGCTGTTTAGCAAACTTCCACTTTAATTCAAATTCTCATATTTTAAAGGGTGGTTAAATTTTAAGGACCGATGTTGAATGTGAACCACACCTAAACGTCAAGTTTTTTTCTGCATTTCATTTGAAATTTCTCAATTTCAGACTAACTTAATTTGAACCATGGAAAGATACACAATCGAGCAACGCGTTAAAGTTAATCAGGCTTTTTATGAAAATGGGCGCTAAAATCAAAATGCATTTCGTGCACTTCGTGATTTTTTTTTGATCAGCATTATCGACCAAATGTGTCCACAATCGGGAGAATTGTGGGCAAATTTCAGCAAACCGGGTCTGTAAAAACACCTGTGCATGCTCGCCCAGTTCGTTTTGCGGAAAACATTGCTGTTGTTTGCGATAGTGTGTCATAAGGTCGGCCAAGCATTTACCGTGATTGGTGTTCACTATCGCGAGATGATAACGAACTTATTGTGGCCAGGAATTGAGAATATGACTCTGGACGATATGTGGTTTCAACAGGACGGTGCCACTTGCCACACAGCTAACGAAAAAATGGCTCTTTTGCGCGACAAACTCAATGGCCCTGTTATCTCACGTGGTGGCGATGTCAATTGGCCGCCAAGATCATGTGATTTGACACCGTTGGACTTCTTTCTTTGGGGTTATTTGAAAGAAAAGGTGTACGTCCATAAGCCAGCAACAATTCAAGAGCTAAAAGAGGAGATAATTCGGCATATTAACGGCATGGAACCTCAATTATTCCTTAGCGTCATCGAAAATTTGGACCATCGGATGGAGGTGTGCCGCCGAGGTCGCGGCGGCCATTTTGTTCCATACATAATTAAACCATACCATATTATCATAATAAAAAGAAACGACAATAATTTCCTAAATAATTTGTGTTTTATTCAAAATCAACATCGGCCCTTAAAATTTAACCACCCTTTACTACACTTGTAAAATTCATTAAAATTTTTTCCTTAAAATTTTAGGAATTATTGAAAATTTTAAGTGTCTGTCACTTTAACTTCAAAAACAGTGCATATGCATTACTTAGAGACACAACAAACGCCCTAAGCGCCACAGCAACTAATTGTTTCGTTCTTCCCCTTACTTTGCGAATGAAAATTTTCCTATTGAGCGCACAAAATTGCTGTTCTAATTATTGTCCAGCAAAAGCTGTTAAAACTGTCACATTTTCTGCATTCACATTAGCTGAGTTATTGTGGCAAGCTATCAAAGTTGGCTTATGTCTTTCCCAATGAATTTGACATAAACCAACGTTTAGTGTTAACGCTTAGCGTTACTTATGTCAAATTTGTAAAGGGAATGACAGAAGTAAACGTCGATAGCTTTCCGCATAAACACAGCTAACTATTTTAGACTCAAACCGCATTTACATTAAGCTGGAAATCCTTTTTAAACTAGATTTCGAAATCTTGTCTGCGTAAAATAGTAATATAGTACCAAATGATCGAGATCCAGTTTAAACTAGATTTCGAGCGTAATGTAATTGCAGTTTTAGTCAAAAGAAATCGGTAAAAACTTTAATGTGTGGAGTCTAACGTAATATTTTTAAAATTTTTCTGTTCTTTTCCCGTGTATAGCTATTTATATCCTGATTTCTGGAATTAATTTTAATTGTTGTGCTTTAAATTAAGACTTATTTCAAAGGCCTCAAATTGGGCGCCAAAATACCATGGAGTGTGATAACTTGTAAATATTTTTGTCTAAGCACTTCAACAGTTGTAAAGATTTATATCAAATTGATTTTAGAAAAAAATAAGAAAAACTCCGTTATCCGTTATCTCGAAATTGAGGTCAATACACCCGAAAATGTCGTAAAAATCCACGATATGGTGTTGGCCGATCCAAGAGTAAAAGTGCGTGAGATTGTTGATGCCATATGCATTTCATATGGCAGTGTTGTTTCGATTTTAAATGATCAGTTGGATTTAAGAAAGCTGTCTGCAAGATGGGTGCCGCGTTTGCTCTCAATTGACCATAAACGAAATCGTGTAACAACACGCAGAGAAAAAACATGGTTGCAATATGATCACTGCTACTATATTGTGCTTGCTGCGATCGGGTATGGTTGTCACAACCAAGTTAGTGGTTTTCTAACCATCAACACGGTCGCTACAATCATTATTTAGTAAATATTTTACTATTTTATTATTACCACCTTATATTTTATAATACAATTGGCTGTAACCATACTGTGGTAACAAAAATTCTGACTTTGAAAAAATATGATAATTATGCAACGATAAAATGCTAAGAAAAAGTCTGAAGAACCCATGATTTTTTTTTTTGTACGAAAAGGTTTCTTATACAAAAAAATAGATATTTATAAATTTATGTGATATAAACATTTTTAGATTCTTTGGACTTTTCCTTAAACTAAAATTCTCAGATTCTCCAAACTGTTTCTTAGAAAAAAGTTCATAAATTCTAAACTAACTTAGATTCTGATGCCTTTCTTTGAATGAAAAATTCATAGTTTCTGAAGAAAATACTTAGATTTTACGGACTTTTTCTAGTAGAAATATTCTTAGATTCTAAAGACTTTTTCTTAAAGAAAAATTTCTAAAAACTTTCTAAAAAAAAGAGCTTTTTCATAGTTTCTAAGAACTTTTCTTTAGGGAATTTTCTTAGATTATGGATTATAATCCAGGAATCATAATATAGTTATGAGGGACCATAATATGATAACATTTTGAGCATACTATGATTTCGTGCCATCATATTATGATAAATTCATTATAACATGTTTATTTAGGACAATAATATGGTAATTTTTGAATCATAATATAACTCTAGGGACTATATTACGGTAAAAATATGGTTATTTTATTATCATAATATGATAAACAATATATAAAACGACTATGGTTGGCACAACCATAAACCCAAAAATATATGATGCTCTTCGAATATGATTGACCCAACCATGTTTTTTCTTTGCGTGAACTAAGTGTATTGAGCTAAAAGGAGATTATGTTGAAGAATAATTTTTTTTTTGCAAAAAAAACTGTGTTTAATTCAAAAAGTCACGGACTCATTGATCCGCCCTCATAAAAAAAAATGTTTAATGTATATCCTAATGTTAAATTTTACCCAAAGACAAGCAAATTCGGGATCGTTTGTGCTTGAATGTTGCTAGAACTGATATAAAATGTCGGATGAAAAATTCGTAGGATGACACATAGGTGGCGCCACTAATGAAAAATCAATATGATTTTTTCAACTATCAACATTTAGATGATATCTGTCAAAATTTAATGACAATTCGTTTATTATTGAACAAGTTACAGCTGTTTTATTTACGCTACTTATACGATTGTGAAAACAATGGATTTATAGAAATTTCGTGTGTTGATTTATCATTGCTTTAGAATGGGAAAAAAACCAGTCAAGGCAAAGCTTGGCTTGATAAGTGTTATTCGGACACTGCTCCATCGACACTGACTTTAAACGTGGTCGTACAAACACCAATGAGGTCAAACGCTCTGGTCGCCCAAAAGAGGTGGCGATACCGGAAAACACCAAAAATGGTCACAAAATCGTTCTGGAAGACCGTGAGGTTGCAGGAGATAGCTTGATACCTTAAGGATATCGAAGGAACATGTCCGCTTTATTTTGCATAAACATTTGTCCATGAGAAAGCTGTTTTCAAAATGATTGCCGCGTTTGCTTTTTACCAAGACAATGCGCCGTGTGACAAGTCGTTCACTACCAAGGCCAAATTACACGAATTACACATTCAATTGCTTCCCCACCCACCGTATTCGCCAGATTTGGCTCCCAGTGATTTTTACCTGTTTTCAGACCTTAAAAAATGCTCTCTAAAAAGAGACAGAGCCCTTTTTTGAGGCAAAAGTTAAATCATTCTAGAAAAAAGGTATCGAAATGTTAGAAAGGCGTTGGAAGGAGATGAATAAAGTCGAATTTTCTAAAAAAGTTGTTGTTTTTGTTCGTTATTCAGCCGATGTGCTACAATATCATTACGTTGGTGGACAGCAAAACCCGTATGAAAAACAAAGCGGGATAGGTCCCTTGCAATATTTTTAGGCTGCTAACTTGTTAATTATACAGGTTGGTTGAAAACTTCCTGCGCTCGAAATGAAAGAATACTGTTTTTGTTACGAAATATATTTTTTTATTCAATATAATCTTCTAGAAGCTCAATACAATTGTTCCAATGATCTTCCAATAATTTTATCCCATCCTTATAATGGTTTTCCGGAAGCTCTGCAAAATAACCGTCTACGGCTGCTATGGCCTCTTCATTCGACGAAAAATGCTTTCCACGAAGGAATTGTTTGAGATTTGTGAAGAGATAGTAGTCACTGGGAGCCAAATCTGATGAATACGGTGGATGTTCAAGCAATTCGTACTTTAATTCTTTGAATTTAGCCATAGTCAAAACACTTTTGTGAGCAGGTGCATTGTCTTGATGAAAAATGATTTTTTTCTTCTTTAAACCAGGTCTTTTCTCACGAACTTTTACATCCAGCTGATCCAAAAGGCTGCAATAATATTTAGAGTTGATTGTTTTACCTTTCTGAAGATAATCAATCGACAAAATTCCTTTTGCATCCCAAAAAACTGATGCCATAACTTTCTTTGCTGATCGTTGTGACTTCACCTGCTTTGGAGCTGAACAACCAGCTTCAGTTCACTGTAAACGTTCTTGTTTCAATTTAGAATCATGGTGGTAGATCCAAGTCTCATCCATAGTTATAAAATGACGCAAGAAGTCGGTTTTATTCGGCCTAAAACGCTCCAAATTACGCTGAGAAATTTGTTTTCGATCCAGTTTTTGATGAATTGTTAATGTGTGCGGCACTAACTTCCCAAACAGTTTTTTTCATACGTAATTTTTCATGTAAAATATGAAGTACTCGTTCGTCTGAGATGCCTATGGCATTAGCAATTTCACGCTTATTTAAACTTGGATCTTCCCTAACCATATTATGTACCTGCTGAATGATTTCTGCTGTGGTTGCAGTTTTTGGTCGTCCTTCGTGTGGATCGTCTTCAAGGCTGGTACGACCACTTTTAAATTCACCAGCCCAAAATTCAACGGTGCGTTTTGAAGGTGAGGACTCCTTATACACTTCTAACAATTTTTCATAAATTTCCTTTGCTTTTAAACCCTTCAAAACAAAGAATCTAATGACTGCACGATATTCAATTTTTTCCATATTAAAAAAAATCAATGACACTTCAACTTCAAATGGCTTGTAAACAAAGAAAGAATTGACAGAATGACTTGCAACTTTGCATGTGTTCTCAGGACAGTTATACCAACTTGAGAAAAAAAAAAAGTTTGGAGCTAGCAGTGCCATCTCTTGGTGAGCGCAGGAACTTTTCAACCAACCTGTATGTATTACATTTTAAATAAATTGGAGAACACACACTAAACAGTTAAACAGACAAAACACTTCAGGCAGTAGAATCGTGAGGTGGTTCGAGTTGCAACCGATTTTACGTGGAAGATCAAATTCGTTGTTTTAGATATTAACATTTGATCTTAATAGACTGACATAAGTTCTATAATTCATTACCGATTAAAGATACGAGTATTACATATCGTGATTCTCATCACTTAAAGACTTTTTTATCCACTTAAGCTGAAATTACACGTTCACCATCTCTACCTTTCTACGATTTTCTAGTATTGGAAATATTTATGAATTGTTAAATTATTGAAAAATTCTCTTTTGAAAATGTCAGTTCAAAACCCTAAAGCGTTTGTATATTTTTCGGGACAGATAGAGGTGGTCAACGTGTATATAGCTCCTTATTATTACATTTTTAAATTAAAAAATATTATTAAAATCTCTTCCTTGACCAAACGGTTTGAATAAAATCTTCATTCTCCTCACAGAATACAAAAATTGATATAACGTTGATCGCCATATATAACTGTGATTTGTCTGTGACTAACTGTATTAAATAACGATTATATAAAATTTATTACAAAACTGAAGTCTTCCTCTCCATACGTTTTATAATTCAACATAAAAATTGCGTGTGCAGAGATTGAAAATTTCCTCTTTAGTTAGATTTTTATGAATGAATTTTTCTTTTTTTTTTGCATTTTTTAGTGTTTTTATTTTTTAAAGCAATTTATTGCATTATTGAGCTTGCAATGACGCCCGCCTACGCTGCATAAATTGTATGATGGTATGTAGGCGTTAATTTACTACAACAAACTATGGAAATGGGCAAAAATGTAAATAACCTCTCTGTATGGGATGGAATCACAACAGTACAGATTAGATCCATGAATGTAATGCAATCTCTTAAATGATTAAATAAACTTGTTTACCCGTTTGATTTTTTTCCTGCTGCTGCTGCAATATAGATTTTATTTCACTATTAAATATTTAGATAATTTATAATTTTCTTCTTCTTAGTCGTCGTTTTAGTAAATTGAATTTGTGGTCATTTTTTAGTTTGTAGTCTTTTGTATGTTTGAAAAGAATTTCATTTTGAGTTTTTCTTTTGTGTTTAAATTTTATGGCTTAGTATGATAAAAACCACGCATTATATTAAGGCTCAGGCTGAGATTATTGTTGTCTAGTGTTTGTTGGAAACAATTTTCTTTCAGTTAGGGTTAGAGTTTAGTTGAAAATTTATTCTGTTAAATTGATTTGACCGCAAAATTAGTTAGGTTTTTTTTGTTGTCCGTAGTTGTTGTGTCTACTTGCAAATTTAATGTTGTAAAAGTCAATTTAGGAAAAACAAATTAAGATATAAATTTTCTTGAGAAAATTGATGATTTTTTTTAAGGGGAAAATACAAGAATTTAGGTTTAAGATAAATAATAGGAGAATATAAATCAGTTAGTAAATAAAATAAGTTGAAAATGTTCATAAAGTAATTGCATATACAGACTTTTTCGAAATATTAAAAAATTACTCCCAAAAATCAATTTATCGTTTGAATTTGATGCAATTTTTGGTTTCGAAAAGTTTCTGATATTTTTTTGTATAAACTATGCCAACACCTTTTAATATATACCTTGCGTTTGGTATATTTTTCCCAAACTAAACCAAAGAACTTCTTAAGAAATTTTGTATTGAATAAAGTCAGCCTTGCAACCGACTGAAAAATAACGATTGTTTGGGGTAAAGGGGTGGTATGATCCTCAGTAGATGAGAGCGTGCAACAAGCCCACTTTCGGGCTTAGGTTAGGTTGAAGGATGAGCAAGGGTCATCCGCCCTAAATGATCACCCACAAATGGGTGACATACACCTATGCCAGCGAATCGGCATGTTGTGCGCTTTCCAATATCCACACCATAATTAAGAATCTAGTTTATCTGATGAATTCGTTATCCCACAGATATCATTTCAGTTGACGTAAATTAACCACCCGCAAGCACTCCAATAACGGTATAACACCCCGTGTCAACACCTTACCTTACTCTTTGCAAAAGCCAGGCAAAAACAAAGAGTCTCATTGCCCTCCTCGCAGGCCCTACACACCACAGAGTCGCCACTATCCAATTTCGAAAGCCGTTATCGTAATGTAGAGTGGCCTTTGAGAATTCTCCTCATGTTGGCCGGTTCCTTCTTCACCAGCCTTAAGATTGTCCTTGTCCTGCCTACATCTGGATCACCCCACAGGACCTTTGTGATAGCAAAAACCTTTTTCTTATTCCAGATCTTTTTGTGCCTGTTGGCGGACCATTGTCCAAGCTCCGTTCTCATCATGCGAAAAGGCCACAGATTTTGAAAGTTAACAGAGATCAGTTTTGATCCATCCCTGGCCAGTTCGTCAGCCTTCTCATTCCCCTCCACTCCAGAGTGTCCGGGTACCCATAACAACCTCGGACGTCCCCTGCCAGTATAAACATATATCATCCTATTGCAGTTCAAAACCGCCTTCGATTTCACACACTACACTGATAGAACCTTAACCGCAGCCTGACTATCAGCAAAGATAACTGCATCCACAAAATAATCAGTAGCAGTTAAAAACCGAATGCAGTCTGTAATAGCCACAACTTCCGCCGTTAATAAATAAATCTAAATCTAAAACGCTGTTGTGGTCCGAAATACGAAAGCACATTGCCATTTCCAAATCTCCACAAAAGAAATCTAACCTAATTCCCTCGACCAATTTGGAGCCGTCAGTGTAAAAATTAGTTCCATTTGTATCATCCAATATTTCATTATTCTTCTACAGCTCCCTGTCCACAAAAATAAAATCGCAGTCCGCCGAAACACGTTGTTCCGCCATGCTATCATATTCCATATCTATAATGTGATAGCCTGGCAGATTTTCAAAGTACGCCGGCCTCCAAGTTCACCTGACCATCTACCGGTATGATGGAGAGTATCGTCTCCATTGCTCTTGTAGATGTCGATCTAATGACGGCGCTAATGCCGCTGAACCCTTTGGAGTTTCTCCACATTACATCTTCTTAGGATCGAAGGCCACCACATAACAGCAGCAGATGTCTTTATCGGTGTGATGACACTTGTGTAAAGCCAATGGACCATTCTTGGGTTCAAACCTCATTTAGAACCCACTGCTCTTCTACACATTGCCCACACACGGTATGCTTAACTAATTCTACTCTTGAGCAGAGTTTCCTATCTAGGTACTTGTCGCTATCCTAAATTACAATGCTCAAAACGCGGAAAACAGGTGGGGTAATCGTAACCCGCCTCCTTTTCCTATTGGACAGACAAACTTTCGACTTATCTGGGCTCACATTCAGTCCCCTAGATGTTGCCCGGTCATAAAATAATTTGAGTGCCCTGAACTTACGGGCCATAAGTCGGTTGGAAGAGTATCTTTACTTCTCTTTTTCAACCAAACCTAACTATTTGAAAAATGTTTGTTACTTTTTTATTTTAATTTAGAATAAGTATTTCATACTAAAAAAGTTGAATTGACGAAGTGATTATCCATAGTAAATTTCAGACTATAGAAACAAGTGTCAATTATTTCAGCTAGTTATTGGTTTTAAATAAAAAATAAACATAAAAACAAGAATTGTAATAAGAGGTGTGTCATTTGAATATGTTTAACCTTCAGACGTTAAAAAAAAAAACTATTTGTAACTATGTAATTAAGTTTGATTTGGTTCCATTATTTTGATAGTGGACAATCAAATATTGTTTGATACTTCTGTTTAATTTATAAAATTGACACTTTCAACTATTTTTATAAGGTATACAAACAAAATGCGCTAAAGGTTACAAAGTTTAGGTCATATTTGGCAACTGAATGTGTGAAATTTGATATTTTAATTAAATGGTTGAGTTAACACTTTGTCATTCTTTAAAATTTAAACAAAAATATTTAATTTGACATGAGTCATCACATTTATTTAAAATGAAACAAAAAAAAAAATATTTGCCCGTTTTAAAGTGACAATATGAAAAAAAAAATCATTAAAATAATTAGCATTTGCTATAAAAAAAAACCGACAATGAATTTCCGTTAACTTAACATGTATTAATATTAATTTCCTTGTTAACAATAAATTGTTTGTTTTTTATTTTATTTCATTTTGTAATCACATTTATTGAACTTGATATACTTTTTTAATTAAGTAGTTAAATATATTTTCTGAATATTATTGCAACTACATTGATTACAAGAAACATACCGTCATATTAATTGAAATTTAACTGAAATCCCCTTCGATATTTAGTAAACAAGAACGACATAAAAAATTGTTAGCTTTCGTTGACAACTTCACGTACAAAACGTGTGTAGTAAGTACAGTAGAGTGGGCCGAATATGAAAAATTATACAATTATAAAAAGCGAAAGTACAAGAAAGCTGTGGAAATACGCAACTTTAGTCTCGATTAGAGTATTCAAAAAACCGGCCTTTTGAAAAAACCGGTTTCGGTTTTCTTCGAAAAATCGAATTTAAAAAAAACCGGTTTCGGTTTTTGCAAAAAAAACCGGTCGACCGGTTTTTTCGGGTTTATTTTAATTTGAATAAAAAGCGTATATAATTTGTTAATTGTTTTTATTACAAACAAAAAAAAAAAGAAATTTAATAAAAAATAAAAAAATACATTCTTTGAAAAAAAAAAAAAAAATATATATATATATATATATGTGTCCCAAGAAGAACACAATTTTTAAATCTGGCAACATTCGAAGTGTCATTGTTTGACATTTGAACAATTGTTATTGTTTGCTAGTAGAAGGTACGAGGTTAGTAAAAATGGAGCGCTACACGAATGAACAACGCATTCTCATTGTGAAATTGTTTTACCAAAATGGTGAAAGTTTTGCGGCTACAGTTCGCAAATTGCGATCAATTTGGGGTCAATTCGACACCGAGCTCAGCAAATTGGTGACTCCAAATCCACTTTGCAGCGAATTTTGACGAAAGATTTGCATCTTCATGCATACAAAGTTCAATTGACTCAGGAACTGAAGCCAGCTGACCATGGACAGCGAAGGGAGTTCGTTAATTGGGTATTGGAGAGACAACATGAAAATGCTGATTTTGCCGATAAAATCATCTTCAGTGACGAGGCCCATTTTCATCTTGATGGCTTCGTCAACAGGCAGAATTGTCGCATTTGGGGTGAGGAAAATCCTCGAGTGATTCACGAGAAGCAAATGCATCCTCAACGTGTCACTGTGTGGTGTGGTTTTTGGGCTGGAGGAATCATTGGACCTTTTTTTATGAAAATGAGGCAGGTCAAGCGCAAACAGTCAATGGTGTTCGGTATCGTGAAATGATAACCAGTTGTTTCTTGCCTAGAATTGAAGAAATGAATGTGGAGGGCATGTGGTTCCAACAAGACGGCGCCACATGTCATACAGCCAGAGAAACAATTCAATTGCTGCATCAGTCATATAAATATAAATATATATATATATATATATATATATATATATATATATATATATATATATATGCATTGCCCATACTTTGAAGACATCTGTATATACAGCCAATAAAGTCCCTATAAAATGCGCTGTGTCCAGTAAAATGTCCTCAGTGTAGATGTTGGACAAATAGTCTAAAGACAATTATATAAATTGTCCAACTTTTCAGTTCTTTTGTCGCATTTATCAAGATATATGAAATTATCATATTATGATGAATGATTTTGTACAGTCTCTTTTTTAGGATTTTGAATACTGTTTATTGTGTTATTTAAATCAGAAATTAAACTATTTGAATTTGGAATATCCAAAGTTAAGTCTTCATCGGAATCTATCAGACTTACATCTAAATCTTCATAACCAAACAAACGATTATAAAAGTGTTCGAAAAAATAAAAGAGACCAAGTAACCCAGTTGGTGATGTAATTAAAAAAACCGGTCAACCGAACAAAAAAGACCGTTTTTCGGTTTTCTTCGAATTTACAAAATATTCGAAACCGATCGGTTTTAAAAAAAAAAAGAAACCGGTTGACCGGTTTTCGGTTTCGGTTTTTGAATACTCTAGTCTCGATGCAAAAGGATCAGGATCACAATTCCACAATTCAAAAATGAAATATTTCTTTTTTTTTTGTTATTCGACCTGCTCTAAAGTACAGTGTATATATAAAAAAAATAATAAACTATCCCTCATGAATATTCAAACATGTTCTCTTTTTATGTTAAATATTTTTTAATGCTTTGTAGCTTTAATTTTTTGTACTTTTTTTTTTTTTTTTTTTTTTTTTTAATTTATAGTTTGTATGCTAAATTTTAATTGATGCTGTTGTATGTTTGCGACGACTTTATGTTGTATGTGGACTATGAAATGTCATTAATTCATTGGAATTTTTTATGTCATTAAATTAAAAGTCTTTGGCAATATTGTTTGTCTAAATATGTATGTATGTATGCTGACGTCAATAAGAATTGTTTTGTAAATTTTTGTTATTAAAATAAAAATAGAATTTGCTAAATTGCTTAAGCTTATTTGACACTTGTTACTTTCTAGATTCTAGTTTGTTTGGGCCATTAATGCAAGTCATATCAAAGATACTGTCTTACCTAACTCAATTTAAAAGATTGCTATTTTTTCTATATAGTTGAACTCCCATCATTTTTAACATATGTTCCTAGCGAAATAAAATTAATGTTATTCTTTACGAATCTCTTTTTCAGAACATCCAAATTTTTCGATTTGTAAGAAGTCATTTTAAACAACTTCCAAAATGCTGATATTAACCCCTACTGATCAAGTCATAAGACTAAAATTTTTGTAACAATTTCATTGAAAATCATATACATTTTTTATTAAATTTTAATATTTATTATTATTTATTTATAACAATTTATAATTATATTAAAAAAAACCAAATAATTATTTAGTTGGTCCATAAATAGTTAATTCCAGCAGTCATTTAATGCCTTATTGAAAACATATTTTGCATACCGCTAACAACCACTTTGTCCTGGTCCGAATTCTTGACGTGTTCAAAATCACATTTTTAACTTTAAAACAGAGCCACTTCCTCTATTTATTTCGTAGTCCCTATATTTAACAACTTTCGTAAACTAATAAAAAAGTCCATCTGATTTTCGATTTTTCATAGCACCGAAACAAACTACTTCCTCCCAATGATACGCCATTTTTAAAATCATTAATGATTCACTGAAATTTTTACAACTTCGAGTTCAGTAGATGTAGTGTTTTACTAACTCTTCCTCAGCTCTTATTTTGCTGGGTTGATTTAACCTCTCTTCTAATTTGGATTATTAATACTGAAACTAGCTTTAATCAATACATTTTAGAAAAAACTAAAATCTAGTTTCAATTAAAGTATTTGTAAATACAATTAAAAATTTAATTCCATTTAAACCAGCAAAAAAAAAAAATGTTATATTAATAAAATTTTGAATCAAAATTCTTCAACATTTTCAATTTAAATTTTTAATTATATCAATTAAACCTTTAATTGAAGTTTTAACTAAAAATCAATTAATATTTTAATATAATTTTTAATTGTAATTCCAGCATCAAATTAATAATAATTTATTGAATTTCCAGATTCAAATTTAAAAGAAAAAAAATTTAAAAAAGCACAAAGAAAAATAAGAAAATTTCTAAATACTTAGTTCATAAGAGTACCATAGTACTTTTGAGGTTCCAATAGCATCACAAAAAAATAATATGGTACACCCAAAGAAAAGATTGGTTGCAATTCGATTTAATTTTATTTGGAATAACCATAAATAAAGCAAAAATGTTGTATTTTGAATTAAAAAAGGGAAAGAAAATAAAAATCAATCCCATTATTCAATTATTGGTATTTCCAATCATCTTTAAAAATAAAATTCGTTTAGTAAAGGGTGGTTAAATTTTAAGGGCCGATGTTGATTTTGAATAAAACACAAATTATTTAGGAAATTATTGTCATTTCTTTTTATTATGATAATATGGTATGGTTCAATTATGTATGGAACAAAATATCGGCCAAATGGCACACCTCCATCCGATGGTCCGAATTTTCGATGACGCAGAGCCGTTAATGTGCCGAATTATCTCATCCTTTAGTTCTTGAATTGTTGCTGGCTTATCGACGTATACCATTTCTTTCAAATAACCCCAAAGAATGAAGTCCAACGGTGTCAAATCACATGATCTTGGCGGCCAATTGACATCGCCACCACGTGAGATAACACGGCCATTGAACTTGTCGCGCAAAAGAGCCATTGTTTAGTTAGCTGTGTGACAAGTGGCACCGTCCTGTTGAAACCACATATCGTGCACATCGATATCCTCAATTTCTGGCTTCAAGAATTCCGTTATAATCTTGCGGTAGCGAACACCGCAGCGAGTCGAGGTTGATGGCTATTCTGCCACACTATCGCAAACAACAGCAATGTTTTCAGCAGAATGAACTTGGCGAGCATGCACAGGTGTTTTCTGATTTCCTTCAGACCCGATTAGCTGAAATATGTGCACAATAATCCCGATTGTGGACACATTTGGTCGATTATGCTGACCGAAAAAATCACAAAGTTCATTTTGATTTGAACGCCCATTTTCGTAATAAGCCTGAATAATTTTAACGCTTTGCTCGATTGTGTATCTTTCCATGGTTCAAATTGAGTTAGTCTCAAATTGAGAACTGTCAAATGAAATGCAGAAAAAAACTCGTCGTTTAGGTGTGGTTCACATTCAACATCGGCCCTTAAAATTTAACCACCCTTTATTTGTGTGCGGTGGAAGCAAGTGGTAACTACAAGTACGGTTATTCTGATCAAGTGTATAATTTAATTATTGTTTTAGTAGAAGCAACCGAATTGTGGATTGTATTGATAATAGACGTCACTAAATGATTCATATTGATAAACAAATTTTATACTAACATTTCTTTTCCTAAAAAATTTTTTAAATTCTAAATTAGCAATAAAAATTGATAAGTGTTTGTGGTGTAGTAGGTAGAGAGGTAGTTCAGTACTCAGAATTTTCGAGTTCAAGTCCCGGAAAAGGCAAACATTTAAAAAATATTTTTTTTTAATTAAAATTAAACATTCAAAATGCTTAAATGGCAAATATATCAAAAAGATTTAAATTAGTTGTGGTGCAGTAAGCAGTGAACTACCGTCAAAACTTTGGTAATGGGTGCAATTTCTCATGCAATACCTTGTAATGATAGCTCGTTACCTTTTCATTATTTGCAAGCATAAAGTAATAAGTTACACATTATTGATTACGTAATATATGATTTATAAATGTAAAGTAATAATTGAAATATTTTTGAAAATCTATTTTTAGATACATTACTTTGTGTATTTTTGTAAGCAAAACGGTAATGTATGTTTGTTTTGACAACACTAGCGAAAAAACGAAGCGCATCAATTCATTTAAGTTTAAAGCAATCAAATACAATATGCGTCGATAGCTCAGTATGTAGAGTTCTTGGCTGACAACCAGAGTTCCCTGGTTCGATTCCCATCATGACCACATTATTTTTAATAACGTTTAAAATATTTGTAATAATTTTTTTAATAAAAATTCCTCTTTTTAAAAATCTATTTTTAGACACATTACTTTTTCCATTCTCGTAACCATATAAGTAACCCCTTACATTATCACCTCTAAAGTAATGGGTATATACATTACTTTGAGGCTCATCGCCTGTAAAATTCATCAGTGAAGTAAGGTGTAAAGTTATCCATGAGCCCCTATGGCTACACATTACTTTACACATTATTTGGTAATGTGTGGTGTTGCTGGGTATGAATCTGATTGCCCGGAAAAAATTATATATAATTTTATTTTTTAAATAAAATTTTGTGTAACGCAATAATATTTCTGTGAAATAAATATATTAAATTGTACAACTGAATATTGGCTTTCACAACTAAAAATATAATTTAATATGAAGACAGTTGTCGTAACCGTCAGCAACAAATTCGGTGGCCACAACTGATACTGTTTTCTGGGTGGACCAATTTTATCTCTGGTAAATGCGTATCCGCAGTGTTGCCAAAAAAGTTTGTTCTCATGTTCCCATTTTCAAAGTTTAAATTTCCAAAAATTGTTGATTATTCAACAATTTTTTAAGGGTTTTTGGAAATTTAGAATGATTTTTGGAAATCTAGAATGATTTTTCACAGATTTTGTTTGCTTAGAATTAAAAAAATATATATTCTAGAAAAAACAAAACCAAAAATCGTTCGCGAACAGAATCACAAAACAAATTATTTAATCGAGTCAAAATTGAATCATTGATATGAAGTGATTATAATTTATTCATTGATTCAGAAAATTAATTATATGAAATAAAATGAATTATTAAGCTGTGCATTAAAACCAATACGTCATTAATTTAGCAGAAATACCTTTCGATTTTAAACCAAAAAAAACTATCCAATTTTTTTTTTATCAATAAAATTTCAAATCCCCAATTTGAATAAGTGTTCATTGTAAACAAGAATATTTTTTACACCAAGTTCATTATGAATTAAAAATTTAATTGATATGATTAACTTATAATTGAATATGAACAAAAAATCAAAAAAAAAAAAAAATATATATATTTTTGCTGCATTTTCAAAATTTTCACTACAATTCCGCAACAATTCCACACTAGTGAATAAAAATGTTTTTTTTTATAAATTTTTCGTTAATATGTTTCTTATCAATCCAACACAAAATGAAAACTGTGTCCTACTGGCTTTAGCGCTTAGTTTGCATGTGATATGAAATCCATCGATTTGAATTGAAATATCGTCCAAAATTCTTGTAATTTTTTGACAATAGCGAGATTTTTATGGGAAAGTATAGAATGTAAAAACCCGCACATATTTGTTTCTGGAGAAAATTGAAGTTTTTTTAAGTTTCTTGAAAAGAAAATCACTTTTCATTTAAATCAAATGGTTTTTGTTATTTATTTTTAAATAGTGTTTAAGCAACTGACAAATCAGTAAAAACGAATGACTGTTCAGATGAAAATAAATGTTAAAATTTTTCCTACCAATTCCATAAAAATAAATGGTTATTTTTGTTTGTTTTTTATCTTCAAAATGTAGACACACACAGTCTATAAATACATTTTGTGTTAGTGACCTTATGTGTGTGTATATATGAAGTTCTTGTAATTCTAATTGAGATAATTTTGTATATAAAAACAACACTTTGAAACAGACAGCAAACAGTATTTAAATTTGTAAGAACTAAAACGGAAACAAATTTCCGGGTTTTGGGTAAATTTTAACTTATTAATTTTCAAAAAAATAAATGAAACTGAAAAAAATCGGTAAATGACGGTAAATTATTTTAAACAAATGTAAAAAAAAGTTAGAAAAAATATTCCTTTGAAAATTATATGTATGCTCATTTATTTTTAACTGAAGTGAAAACTTTTTTTTATTAAACTACAGTAAACTACATAATATTATTTTGAGTGTATATAACTTGATACAATTTAATTCTAAAAAATAATTTTCAAATATCTCAGGCGTAATACATTATACATTTTTTTTAAACCTGGAAATTTTTTCAAATTTGGATTTTTATATACTTTCACCATATATGGTGAGGGTATATATCAGTTTGTTATTCCGTTTGTAACATGTCGAAATATAGGTTTAAGACCCCATAAAGTATATATATTCGTGATCCTTATGCAATTTTAAGTCGATTTAGCGATGTCCGTCTGTCTGTCTGTCCGTCTGTCTGTCTGTTGAAATGGCGATCACGACGCGAAGACGCAAGCGGCGTTGCCTATTTTTACCCAGATTATTAAACATCCTCCCGAGCAGTTTAAAATTTAAAATGAGCAAAATCGGTCAAGCGGTTCAAAAGTTATGAGTGAAAATGTGAAGATACCTCTAAATTTTCCATACAAATTGGTACAATTTTTCTGTATCTATTTTTTTTTCTGTTAAGTAAGTAAAAATGTTAAAGTCGCTAACAGAGCAGACCTCTGTAAATAACATTACTAAAACTAAATAACAAAAGTTCTGTTACATAAATCAAAGACATTAATTTGTTAAAGAAAGAACATTAGTTGAAACTATTTCCCAATAGGTGGCGCATTTGAAAAAAATTCTTCCTATTAGGCATATTCTGCTACAATATACAACAGGGTATTATTGATTTTCTATTTCGTTCATAACATAAAAGAATGTTTGCCAAAAGCTATGCAAAATATATGTTTTATGTGTATATTATACTTTAATTTTCTAAATCAATATTCATTTAGATGCTTAAGAGCACAGTATTGCAATTTTTCGTATGTGTATTTATTTTTTTGAAAGAAAGAATTAACATAAATATGGATTTTCCAATGCCTCAATACTTCAAAATTATACAAATTTAACGAAAAAATACCATTTTGATCGATGAAAATTTGTTTTTTTTTTTACAGAAAATGTGAAACAAATGCTTTCATCACGTCGAACATTTCAAAAATTGACTTCAGTATTTTGAAATAAGTCTGCTAGTGACAGCTTAATGTACTAGAATTTTAAATATGTATTAAATCTCATATCTGTGGTTACTAAGACAATTGAAAGCCAAGTCCAGGGCCATGCGACCTAGGCATGGCGCAGGGTATTGTTATCTATTTACTTAAGCGCCATCTACTGCTAAGTATAGACACTAAAGCAATTATGTATTTAACTCTATCTTTATGTATAAATGGTTTTGGCCCCATGGCTAGGTCCAAAGAAATTTATATATAAAGAAAGAGCAAAATGCATAATTGGTTTAGTACCGCTACTTTTGAATAGGTGGCGCAAAATCACATTAAAACTATACCCTGCCCCATGGCGATATAGCCTTGGATTAGGCTTTCAATCAATTTATTTACCAAAAATATTAAATAAACTACATACTTAAAAATTATAATGCATTCAGATGTTGCTAGTAGACTTATTACATAATTTAAAGTCAATTTTTCAAATGTTTGACGTAATAAAAGCATTTGTTTCACATTTTTATGTCAAAAAGAAATTTTCATAGAGGAAAATAGTATTTTTTTAATTCCATTTGTATTTTGAGAACTGAGGGATTGACAAATGTATATTAATGTTAATTTTTTCTTTTATAAAAAAATACAGATGAATAAAGTGAGATAATGTGCTTTTAAACATCTAAATGAATATTGATTTAAAAAATTAAGGTATAATATGCACATAAAACATATATTTTTATAGTTTTTGGCAAATATTCATTTATGTTACAAAGAAAATAGAAAATCAATAATATTCTACTGCATATTGTAGCACAATATGGCTAATGGAGACTAGATCTGCAGCAAAATATGCCTAATGGAGAGAATGCACCTTCTGGTGGGCCATCTATTGACAAATAGTTACAACTCATGTTCTTTTTTAACAAATAAATTTCTTTGCTGTATTCTCTCCATTAGACAAACACACTTCAATTTTTTAAAGAAAGAACATTCGTTGCAACTATTTATCAATACGTGGCGCATCAGAAAGTGCATTCTCTTCATTAGGCATATTCAGCTGCAGAGCTAGTTCCCATTAGCCGGAACAAAATCGAGTGTTTGACAAAAACTATGCTTTAAAAAGTGTTTTTTGTGCAGTCCATGTTTAAAAAAACTAGTGAAAATGTAAAGGTGCCTCTAAATTGCCTATACAAATTTAGTACAATTTCATAGTAGCGACTGGTACATAACATATTTTCTCATCTTTTTTCACCAGTCGTTTTCCACCACTAAAATTGTTTTTCACCACAAAAAATTTTTTCACCTTAAAAATTTTTTTTCACCTCTAAATTTTTTTTCCACAAAAAAAGTTCGTTTCACATCTAAAAAAGTTTTTCACCTCAAAAAATTTTTTCACCTACATAATTTTACTTTTAAAGTTTTTTTATATTATTTGTATCAAAAACAGAAGAGAACATCTTTTTAGGATATTGGTGGAGGGTATTCAAAGATTCGGCACAGTCGAATTTAGCCCTTTTTTACTTGTTTTTTTAATTTTTAAAATTATTTTAAACCTTTAATGCTCTTTTTTTAAATATCGATAATATTTTATGCAGATATCGATAATATTTATACAAAAATATCAAAATTTGTATTTATCGCTTTATTTAGGCGAAATAGCACAATAAAGGTTTAAGAGAATCAAGAAATTCAATCATATTGGTTTTGGGCATAAATAATACTGTCAGTAAAATAAAATAACATACCGAAAAATCTTGATCTAGTGTTATTATTTTAGAAGTTATAGCGATTTTCGCTTTTTGATAATTGCGACATTTAGCGAAACTGACACTAAACATTATTTAATTTTGCCGAAATTAATTCCACTTAATACAAAGTCTGAGTGTATTAATAGTGATTAATTTCAAAAAAAATCTGGAAACTGGTTTTTGACTTAGAGGGATGTTGGTAAAACGTGTCCTAATGGTGTCCTGAGAGTCCTGGAGCAAATATTATAACTTCTTTTTTTTACAAGTAGATACTATTAACATCCTTTGTTATTATCAATAATGTGCGGCAGATCGTAAATATTAATAAAGCCATTTTATCAGTATTTTGGTAAACAATTTTCTGTGTGTAGAAAATTATACAACACAGTGGAGCAATTAGCTCAAGTTAATGACCTTAATTGTTAATAAACATTTTTTAATATGAAGAAATTTGATATTTTATTTTTAAGAAAAAAAAAAACTAAATCACATATAGAAGTTCGTTTGTTGTAGAACCAAAATACAAATTGTTAATTAAAACTTTGTAGCCATGTTAAATTGAAAAATCATTCTTTTGGAAAAGTGTACAAATAAATTTGGCACAAACCATTTAGTAAAAAAATAAAACATCCAGGCAAACAACTTTAAATAAAACTCAACAGATTCCAGCGAAAGTAATATGACTCCAATTGGCTTTATATATTTTATTTATTATAATACAAAAAAAAAAAAACTTTCAAAAAATTAATCAATATACGTAAAAAAATAAACAAAATTTTAACATCAAATTAAAATACGTATTACAATGTAATAAAAATGAAAAATAAACGATGAAAATTTTAATATGGAAAATAAATTTGTGGCAGCTGAACAAAAAAAAAAAAAAATACAAATAAAAAATTGTTAACAAGTTCAAAAATATTAAAATGTATAATTTATGTGTTTGCCAGCGTATCAGGTAGAGAGGCAAACAAATACATCATCTAACAATTTTCCCTATCATATTTTTTTTTTGTCAAATGGAGAAATTGTTAGAAGAAAAAAAACTGACGTTATTTAAACGAACTCGTAAATTAACATTTTCCTAGAGCTGGTCGATTATATACATATTTTTGAGAAGAAAAAAAAAATAATAAAAAAACATAAAAAATTAAAAATTTGTGTGTTATGGAGGAACATATTAACAGAAGTACTAGTAGTAAGTAAAGGGTTTTCCAATAGGAACTTGACAACTTTGAATGTAATTTGTGAACGCACTATTTCACTGATCATCTAACTGTTACTTTCATTTTTTTCAGTAAACTCAACATTTTCATCATGGTAAAGTACACGAACGAAAAACATATGCAAATTATAAAAATCTGCTACCGAAATTCGGAGTCGGTGACCGCAACTTTAAGAGCGTTAACTCCAATTTTCGGTCGTTATTCTCGCCCTTGTAGACAAGCAATAACAAGTTTAGTGTAAAAATATTCATTGTGTGATGCTGCCGTGCCAGTGAGACAACGGGTTGGTCGAAGTGACGAAAATATCGCTGCCGTTCAGGCGTCCGTAGCAAACGATCCAAATCAGTCGATTCCGCGGCGTTCTCAAGAACTGGGCATCGCCAAGACCACTTTATAGCGAATTTTGCGTAAAGATCTTGGTTCACACCCATACAAGATCAAGCTAACTCAAGAATTTAAGCCGATGGACCATTTGACGCGACGTATGTTCTCCGATTGGGCTCTGGAGAAGATGCGCCAAGATGATGAATTTCATCGCAAAATCATGTTCAGTGACGAAGCTCATTTTTGGCTCAGTAGGTTCGTCAATAAGCAAATTATGCGTTATTGGTTTGGTGAAAATCCACATGTGCTTCATGAATTATCTCTTGATACACAAAAAATAACAATTTGGTGCGGTTAGCATGCCGGCGGCGTCATTTGGCCATATTTTTTCGTCGACAATAACAATCGCGATCGTTATCGCTCCGTGGTTAGCGATTATTTTTGGCCCGAATTGGAAAACATGGACTTGGATGACATGTGGTTTCAACAGGATGGTGCCACAAGCCACACAGCACACGTTACAATCGATTTATTGAAGGGTAAGTTTAGTGAGCGTGTTATCTTAAGAAATTGACCAGTCAATTGGCCTTGTTCGTGCGATTTAACGCCTCTAGACTTTTTTCTTTGGGGCTACGTCATGTCATTGGTCTATGCCAACAAGCCGACGATGTTGGAAGAACTCAGAGCCAACATTGAACGCGAAATTGCGGCTGTCACGGCCTAAATGTGTGACCAAGTCATCGAAAATTGGGTGCAACGAATCGACCGCTACCGACGTGCCCGCGGTGGCCATATGAACGAAATCGAGTTCTATTCATAAATGTTTTGATTGTATTTCAAGTCGATCATAAGGTTGTCAAGTCCTTATTGGAAAACCCGATAGTAAAAGAAAATAAAATCGTGAGATTTGATTTGAATGATGAACTCATTTCGTGCTTTGGCATATAACACAAAAAACGTTCCAGTGGAAGTACAATTTATTTTTAAATAAATGTGTACTTGTTATCAAGAAAACTAATAAAACTTCCCGCTGGAATTAAAAACTGTAAAAAGGTGTGAAAATGTTACATTAATTTTTTTTTTGTAAAGTTTCAAAGTAACATGTAATTTTTTTATAATTTATATGTTTTTTTATAATTTTCACACCCCAAAATGTTGAAATGGTGCAAAGAGAAAAAAATGTAAAGTTTAAACTAAATTAAAAGTTAACGGTGTCTTTTTCAGGGAATTTTTAAATGTTTTTTTTTTTAAATATTTCTAAATATATAAAATAATTAAAATTTCTTAAATGAGTTCTAAAAAAGTCAACATAGCTTTAATGAAAAGTCAAATAGATCGTGCTCAAATCTAAGTAAAATCTTTGGCTATGATTCTCAAATTCATTATAGGTAATTCATACGTTATATCTGGTATATGACATGTGAACAGTTCTAGCACTAGACATGATCCAGATCTTTTCAAATCTGGCCATAAAAATCAAAAAATTTACCACATCCCTGAAGAGATATGGCACTAAATCTAGTCATATCTTGTCATAAAGTGTATCACATTTGATCAGAACTATTTAGATTTAATCATATCTAATAAGATCAATATAGATTTGATCAATCTTCTTCTAAGGGATCTTCTTTGATCAATCTTCTTCTACGGGAATACATAACACATCGGCTGAAGGGACCGTAGGATAACCAATAAGATATTTTTTTTGGCAAAATTTGACTTTATTCATCAACATAGTGAATGATTTATCTTTTGCCTCAAATAGGCCTCTGTTTCGTCAATCATCTCTTCATTCGAACCAGATCTCTTTCCAGCATTTTTTGAGGTCTGAAAACAGGAAAAAATCGCTGGGAACCAAATCTGGTGGGAGTGTAAGCAATGAAAGCTCTCAGAATCATCGACACATTTCGAATACAGCTTTTTCGTGGACAAATGTTCATGCAAAATAAAGTTATCTTCGACAACTTTACTTTACGGTCTGCCAAAACGATTTTGTGAACTTTTTTGATGTTTTCCGGTATGACCACCCCTTTTGGGCGACCAAAGCGTTCGGCGTCATTGGTGTTTGTACGACCACGTTTAAAATCTGCAAGCCACATTTCTACCATTTGTCTATGGAACAAAATCCGAATAACACTTACCAAGCCAAGTTTTGGCTTGAACGATGTTTTTCCCCATTAAAAAGCAATGATGAAGGTCATTTGCCTTCAATTTCTGAGTCAAAAAAAACCTTGTGAGCGAGTAATCCGAAGTCTTTGTGCAAACTTCTCATGAGATCGATGGGAAGTTGATGCTCTGGATTGAGTTACACACTTTCGGCCACAGCAGCCACATTTTCATCTGTACGAACCATACGACAATGGGGACCATAAGTGTCGTCCACTAGCAAACCAGTATCACGATCTTTTTCTACAGACTTGCGTACAGCAAGCGCGCTGGGTGCTGAATTTCGGCCAAAACTTATTTTTTTAACTTTGAAGCAACACTCAGGGGGTATCCCTGATAATGCTGCTCATTGCTATGGAAAAAGCAAGTTATGCTAGAGGAAAGAGGGAGTAGTGTCTATGGACATTTGACTTAAATTTCATTAAGTTGTAAGTGACAGGAAAGACCTCTGTGGGGAGCTTATTCCACATAGAGTTAGTACGACTAAAGAACGAATTTTCCCCGTAATGCGTTGTGCGATCCACTGGCCAATCGACAACGAACGGATGTGCTCTGTTAGATAAGCAAGTTTTCCGAACGAAAACCCGGGCCCTGGGTAAGAGTTCACTTATCTCGGCAGAACACCCATGGTAATATCGATAAAACAGTGTTATACAACCAACGTTTTAATGATGCTCCAATGAGTTAATTGAGCTGGATACCCCACTGTCACTGATAAGCGCCGACGCCCTCCTTTGGACATGGTCCAGAAGCTGCAATATACAGTGTCGTGCAAAACAAAAGCAACAAAACCCATATTTGACTTTAGATTGCAATATTACACACACATTATATTTTTAAAAAAGACTATTTACATACGATCATGATAAAAAACAACATTGGCATATTTCTCAAAAAAAGTCAACAAAAATTTCCAACTTTCCAAAAAGAGAGTGTGCAAAACAAAAACAACAACTCTAAAAACTTTGTATGTAACTAAAATTCTTTAAAATAACGGCACATTTCCAAAGTTGAACTAGTTTTTAAGGGTTTAGGCATTTACTACATGATATTTAAAAATAAGTTTCTATAAGTTATTGGTACTGTTTGGTCTACTAAGAATGGCTAGGGATAAATATTTCTAAGCCTTAAAATCTCGAATAATTGAGGACTTTAAAAAGAGAGAAAAGCAAGCTTCCATTAATAAAAAGTTTAACATAAATAGATCTATTATTTGTAGGTTGATAAAAAAGTATCAGTTGACAAAAGAAGTTAGTATTAACCATTTAGTAGGACGTCCAAGAAAAACTTTATTGCGTATTTAAAAAAAAGTCTCTGCCATTTCTAATGAAGCTGTAAGAACTCTTAAATTGAACGTCCGCGATAGTACTATTTGGAGACGTGCAATGGAAAACAATTTAAAAAGTTACAGACCAGCTAAAAAACCATTGTTGACCAAGAAACATATCCACAAAAGGTATGTAACTATAAACTTGTTATTTTTGTAATATTGCGTTAACATTATCCAATGATTTTCTGTGTTTTTATTGTTTTAAATTAAATTTTGCAAACACACACCTTAATTGCACCGTACTGAAATGGAAAACCCTTCTATTTAGTGACGAATCAAAATTCAATTTGATTAATTCGGATAGTATGTCTACTGTCCGGCGCTTGCCTTTCAAACGGCTTGAAGCACGCAATTGTAGAATGAATTTTAAGCATGGGGGAGGCAACGTAATGGTGTGGACATGTTTTTCGGGAAATGGAGTCGGACTATTCCACAAAATTGATAGAACGATGGACCGTTTCATGTATAAAGACATTTTTGAAACTAAGATGATACCACATGCTGAGAGGAATATGCCTCTTCGATGGGTGTTTCAACATGATAATGACCAGAAACACACATCGAGGGTGGTCAAGGATTTTATAGAAGAGAATAGGATTCAAGTCCTTGATTGGCCGGCACAATCACCCGACTTGAACCCCATTGAAAACCTCTTTGGCATATTAAAGAAGAGCATTTCCGGGACACCATTTAAAAATCGGAACGAACTCTTCCAAAGCTTAGAAGCCAAGTGGAAACGTATTCCTGAATCAGTACTTACTAATCTTTATGATTCTACGTCGCACAGATGCGCCGAAGTAATAACAAATAGAGGATAGTAAACGAAACACTAATTTGTTGCTTTTATTTTGCACACCTTTATATAGAGACCTGACTTGTTTTAGTTTATTTAAAAAGAAACAATTTGTTTAAGTTGTTATATTCTGTTAATTACTTGGCGTATGTAAATGTAAATAATTTATGAAGACAGTTTTTTTTTATACCCTCCACCATATATGGTGAGGGTATATATCAGTTTGTCATTCCGTTTGCAACATTTCGAAATATAGGTCTAAGACCCCATAAAGTATATATATTCGTGATCCTTATGCAATTTTAAGTCGATTTAGCGATGTCCGTCTGTCTGTCCGTCTGTCTGTCTGTCTGTTGAAATGGCGATCACGACGCGAGGACGCAAGCGGGGGTGCCCATTTTTACCTGGATTGTTGGACATCCTCCCGAGCAGTTTGGTATTGAAAATGAGCAAAATCGGTCCAGCGGTTAAAAAGTTATGGGTGAAAATGTGAAGATACCTCTAAATTTTCCATACAAATTGGTGTATTTTAGTACAATTTCATAGTAGCGACTGGTATATAATATATTTTCTCATATTTTTTCACCAATCGCTTAGAAATTAATAATATTTTGTACACCTCAAATATTTTTGACCTCAAAAAATTTTTTTCACCACTAAAATTTTTTTTCACCACAAACAATTTTTTTTATCCTAAAAAAATTTTTTCACCACAAAATTTTTTTCACGTAAAAAAAATCGTTCCCGCATCTAAAAAAGTTTTTCACCTCAAAAATTTTTTTCACCACCATAATTTTACTTCAAAAGTTTTTTCCATTGTTTGTATCAAAAACAATAGAGAACATTGGTGGAGGGTATTCAAAGATTCGGCACAGCCGAATTTAAGCCTTTTTTACTTGTTTGTAAATGAAATATGATTCGAAATAAATCACTTTATTTATTTTTATGGAGTTTGGGCAACACAGCATTCACTTTGATTTGAAGAGATACCTGCATTTCGATCACCCTGTATTTAAATTTTAACCCAAACCAATAATTTCCTATACAAACGAGCTATTTGAAAAAAATTTTAAAAATGTTGGATATGTTCGGATATGTCTTCTTATGTCGGTTAGTGTGTCTTCAATCTCAATCTCATTTAAAAGATTTGACCCCGCCCTTTTAACTCCTAAACATGAGATGGGGCCTCTACAAAGAACGTGCCAATTTTTTTTTCCATGTATAACTTTAAACGTTTTGTTAATGTATTCGCCAATATTCTTCAAGATGTTTTTTACAGCAATTTCATATTTTTTTATTTTTGTTAAATACTAAAAGAACCAACGTTTTTAATTTAAATTTATACACAACAAACGGAGTTTGATGGTCCACTTCTCCAAAAGCATTGGTGTAACAAAGATTTCAGCCTTCCAGTAGTTTACTTCAACTTCTTCTTGGTACGCAAGTTGTTGGTGTGACCACACTTCTTCTTGCGGCAGTTGGTAGCACGAGGGTGGAGACGGGCGTAACACTTACGGCAGATCATTTTGTCGCAATTGTATTTTTGTGCCAAGATACGCAAAGATACCACCACGTTCAATGATACCACCACGAAGACGGAGCACCAAATGTAAGGTAAATTCCTTTTGGATATTGTAGTCGGACAAGGTGCGACCATCTTCTAATTGTTTGCCAGCAAAGATCAAACGTTGTTGATCTGGGGGGATACCTTCTTTGTCTTGGATTTTAGCTTTCACATTTTCGATAGTGTCGGAAGGCTCAACTTCCAAGGTAATGGCCTTACCAGTTAAAGTTTTGACGAAAATCTGCATTTTTCTTCTGAAACGTGCAGTCTAATGCTAATCAAAAAATACGTAGCAATGTGTCAATTAGTTGCCTTTATTGCGTTGCCAACTTTAATGTTCAAATATTTCTTGTATTGTCCTTTATTTTAAGTGTTTTTTTTACAGTCAAATCAAGATCATGTTTTTTTAAATTTTTGTCAATATTTTAAAATAAAATTAAAACAATTTTTCTGTGAAGATTTTTTTAAAATCTGAATTTCTTCCAAGGATATTAACGAGAAGGTAAGCCACATTTATTTATATATTATATTTTTTCGCTTTTACATAAAAAAGGATTAGTGAAGAAAACATCAAAAATCAAGATCATATATACAAAACCAGAATTATAAATATGTATGAATGTTAAAAAGAATATGCGAATGTTCATAAATTGTACCAAAACCAATCATTACCGTGTTTTTAATGGCTTTGTTTAAACTTGAAATTAGGGTTTGAAAACAAGTGTTATTATTATGTTGTTTGACCTTGAATTAAACTGTGTGATTTAGGGTGTCCCAAGAAAAACGCAATTTTTAAATCTGGCAACATTCGAAGTGTCATTGTTTGACATTTGAACAATTGTTATTGTTTGCCAGTAGAAGGTACGAGGTTAGTAAAAATGGAGCGCTACACGAATGAACAACGCATTCTCATTGTGAAATTGTTTTACCAAAATGGTGAAAGTTTTGCGGCTACAGTTCGCAAATTGCGATCAATTTGGGGTCACAATAATGCTCCAAAAGAGTCAACTGTAAAGAGATTAATGGATAAATTTGCCGAAACTGGGTCTGTTAGTGATGTAAAGACAACAACGCGCCATCGACCAGGTCGATCGACCGAAAATGTCGCAGCTGTACGTGATGATGTCGCTCAAACTCCATCCACCTCAATTCGACACCGAGCTCAGCAAATTGGTGTCTCCAAATCCACTTTGCCGCGAATTTTGACGAAAGATTTGCATTTTCATGCATACAAAGTTCAATTGACTCAGGAACTGAAGCCAGCTGACCATGGACAGCGAAGGGAGTTCGTTAATTGGGTATTGGAGAGACAACATGAAAATGCTGATTTTGCCGATAAAATCATCTTCAGTGACGAGGCCCATTTTCATCTTGATGGCTTCGTCAATAGGCAGAATTGTCGCATTTGGGGTGAGGAAAATCCTCGAGTGATTCACGAGAAGCAAATGCATCTTCAACGTGTCACTGTGTGGTGTGGTTCTTGGGCTGGAGGAATCATTGGACCTTTTTTTATGAAAATGAGGCAGGTCAAGAGCAAACAGTCAATGGTGTTCGGTATTGTGAAATGATAATCAGTTTTTTCATGCCTAGAATTGAAGAAATGAATGTGGACGGCATGTGGTTCCAACAAGACGGCGCCACATGTCATACAGCCAGAGAAACAATTCAATTGCTGCATCAGTCATTTCCCGGTCGTGTTATTTCGCGTTTTGGAGATCAGAATTGGCCGCCTAGATCGTGCGATTTAACACCATTAGATTTTTTTCTTTGGGGTTTTTTTGAAGTCGATGGTTTACGCGAATAAGCCGACGACGACTCAAGCCTTAAAAGAGGAAATTGGACGCTGCATTAATGAAATACCGCAGCATTCATGCAAAACGGTCATTGAAAATTTTATTAAAAGATCGCGTGCATGCCAGCAAAGCCGCGGCGGCCATCTGCACGATATATTGTTCCATACATAACCTCATTCTGTCTACTTTACGATATAATAAAGTTTCACGATTTTTTTTTTTAATATCTGTGTTTTATTTAAAACTTAAAAATTGCGTTCTTCTTGGGACACCCTTTACTTATACTTCTGTTGAATTCCAGTGTCCCTTTTGCTCAAATTTGCTATTGAATTAAATCGTAATACAAGTATAAATCAAGGCTTGAAATTGGAAAATATAACTTGAATTACACTTGATTTAAGCTATAATTCCAGCAAATATGTTTATTGGGTCATGATAAAATTTAAATTTAAAAAACATAACCATTAAACAATTAGTTCTTCAAACACTCTTATTTAAACACATTTGAATTGCCATAATTTGCACTCCATGAAATAGTTAATAATCTAAAAATAAAAACATTTTGTAATTGTTTATTTTTCCTTTACTTTTTTTTTTTTGCGCAAAGAAACGTGATGATATTATTGTGCGATAAATAATTATATTTCAACGTAGACATAAAGCGCCAGTTCAATTCTTATCTAAACAATTTTATTTTTGTATTGCTTAGCAAAAACTAAAATTAACTCATAAGTATCTACTTTAGTTTCTATGAAACTTAATATTTTTATGTAGGAAAAGTACATAAACCCCATCTCATACAAAAAAAAAAAGTACTTAACAAATAGTAACTAATTTAGTTCAAGTACTTTTTGTTGTTGTTTAACCACATAATTGTAGTAAAACTTGGCACTACGTATCTAGCAAACATTTTCCAATATAGTTTCAATTTTCATAATTATTATTAATGGCAATTAGACAACTCAAAAGCTTTGTTGACAACTGCTAATTGTTATGAATTTTAAATTTAAAGTTATGGGTATATGGGTTTTTGAGGCAAACATCGAGGGCATTCATATTTTTGAAATAAGTAAAAAATTAGATTAATATTCTGAAAAACGTTGTGATATTAACCCCTACTTATTTATTACACAACAACAAATTCCTTTATTGACTCGAAAATAAAAGCATGTTAAATTGTAAGTCGAAATTTGGGGGAAAAAAAACCCGAGTGTAAATTTTTAAAATATAGATTACGAACAAAGTGTTATTTAAAATAATAAGCTAAGAATTCATCCTCTTTTAGATGTCTAAAGAAATGATAGTTATATAAAAACAATTATGTTTCTTGTATTCCTTTAAAAGAAAATTGCAACAATATACATTACTCCACATTTGGAACAATGTTAAAGTTGACCTAAATATATATTCCATTAATAATTATTAGATATATTTTGTATGAGGGCGGATCAATAAGTCCGTTCCCTCGTAGTTATATGAAATTCAACACTGCTCCCATCAAGTTCCACCTTTGAATAGACTACTGTCAAATTTTGAACAAGTTCCGTCATTTACAGCTATTTAAAACATACAACCTCGTGGCTTTATTTAAAAATGGAAAAAGTGAATTTCGAGTGCCTATTAAACATTATTTTTTGCAAAAAAAAAACAAAACAAGGAATAGCTTGATAAATACTATGGGGACTCTGCACCACCGATTTCAATGATAAAAAAGTGGTTTACTAACTTTCGTTGTGGCCTTAAAAGAACGGAACATGCCGAACGTTGAGATCTCTACACCGAAAACAATTGAAAAAATTCACGATATAGTGTTGGCCGATCGGAGATTGAATTTGCGATAGATTGTGGAAGATATATGCATCTCACATGGCTCAGTGGTTTCAATTTTGGAACGATCACTTGGGTATGAGAAAGCTTGCCGCAAGATGGCTGCCGCGTTTGCTCACAATCGACCCCCAATGGAATCGTGTGACAGCTTAGTTTTTATGGCAAAAATCCATGAAGTAGACTACGAATTGCCCCCTCATTTGCCTTATTCTCCGGACTTAGACTAGTGACTATTTCCTATTTCCAAGCCTAATGAAATGGCTCGATGGAAAGAGATTTAGCTCAAACGATGAAATTATTGATTTATGGACCTCGAACAATCCTGCTGTTAAACGCAAAGTAAATGACGAAACTTGCTCAATATGTGACAGTAGTCTATTAACAGCTGGTACTTGATGGAAGCAGTGTTGCATTTCATAAAACTACGAGGAAAGTTCGAAAAGTCACGGACTTATTAATCCGCCCTCGTAGATATAAAATGAGTTTTTACACTTTTATTACACTCAGAAAAGAAAGTTAGTAGAAAAATTTGTAAACGGTTTTCAATCCCACTTTACTATTTTTGTACTGATTTTTAGTATAAAAATTATTATTTAGCAAATCTTTTTGCTATTTACATTTTACAAATTACAGAATTTTTACAGAATATCAACAAATTTTCGTTGCTAATTTCAGAAATAATTTTATAAATTTTTGAAAACCGATATGCTAAAATTAGCAAAAAAAATTACTAATTTTAAAAAGTCGATATTGAAGGAAATGTTATTTCTAATAATTTAAACTTATACATACAAACTTAAATTGTCCTAAAATGTTACTTAGGTTTAAAAAAATTATCGGAAGTGAAGATATCGACTCATGCCTAAAAAGAGGACATCCACTTAAAATAGCACTAAAAAGGGTTTTTTAGTTCTAAAAATCAGCCCTAAAAACAATTGAATTTAACCTTTAAGATTTTTAAGCCTTTGATTTTTTTTTCATTTTGTATAAAACATCTTTTAAAAAATATAATCAAAATTTTTGATCGATAAAAAAAATAAATCTAAAACTTTGTACTAATATTAATAGTATTTAGTAATTTTTTTTTAGCAAACAGATTTGAAATTCCACTATACAAAAAGTCTACTAAAATTTAGTAGCGGCTATTAATTTTTCTACTAATTTCATTGTACTATATGTCAGCAGACATGTGTTGCTAAGATTAGCAAAAAATACCGCTGGGCTCAAATTAGCAGAATTTCCCGTAATAACAGCAAAATTTTCAGTTGCCATTACAGACTTTTTATTGGTGAGTGTAGCTTATATTTTTTCAACATATTTGTATTCTTAAAAACCGGTGTTCTGAAAATTTTTTACACTCTGAACTTGCATCTTTAGGCGTTTTAAATCGTATTCCGCGCAATTTATTTTTGTTAAAATGGAACAGATAAAAATCTTTGTATGCTAGGTGTGGACTGTATGGAGGATGGATCATAATTTCAATATTTTATTGGTTTGAGGAGGCAGAATGGTTTTTAAGTTAAAAAAATTTTTTTCAATCATCTCAGAAATATCCTGTTAAAACTTCAAGCTGCTGGTTATTTCATGTTCGTGTTCAGAGGCCGTCGATAGCGCTCGATTTTGAGGGATTTTTTGGGGATATTCTTTGATGAGTTTGGGGATAATAAAAGGGCCGTTATTTGTGTTGATAACATTGTCAGGAATATTTCCACGAGAAAGCGAAAAAGTCTAGCTCGAAATTCCGAACGAGTCTGTTATATGTTTGCGCGTTTGTGCTTTTTTTAATAATTTTAACAATATGGGCGGATATCGTAAAAGATAGCGACGAAAGTTTCTGTGGTAAATCAAGGCCACAACCGAGACCGATAAGGCTTCTTTCAGGGTGTCAGCGAATAAATAAATAAAAAGCCTTAAGAGCTCTTAATTTGAAAATCTTTTAATTTATGTAGAATCTAAAGGACACATGACTTTTTTACATCTAAATGTTGATGTAAGATTTTTTTGTAATGCAGTCTCCAGAGATGCCTGTACAACATCGACCATGAATGAATGATCTACACATCTTTCAAGGATGGAAGATCGATCTTGCTGAAATTCTGCAAACAAGTAATAAACATTTCTTAGAGATATAGTATTATCAGCAAAAGCCAAACAAAGTCTTTGAAAGCCATCCTGCTTTCAAGTCAATTTAAAAATCACTCCACAAACAATTTCTTGAGTAAATTCCGGCAGGCTAGTTGGTAGCGTACTAGCTTATCAATGCGGGGGTCTTGGGTTCAATTTCCACCAGAGGCTCTGGTCTGTTTTTGGCTACAACGAGCCGATAGCCTTTGTTGCTGATGCTCGGTTAGGGTATTAGGATATAATTTATTATTATATGATTAATATAAATAAAAAAAGTAAAAAAAAACTTTTTGACATAACTTCATTTTACAGACGCCATTTTAAAAATTTACCGAATGCTCCTCGTTGTATGCTTTTTTTTTTTTAATTTTTCCTTTTATAAGTTTTGCGGAATTCATTAAAGTTGGTTAAAAAACAACAAATCAACTATTAGGGGTATAGGAAAAAAAGAAATATACCCTAGTTTACAATAAATTTTCACACTAGATCACAATACTCCGAAAGCAGTAAGAATTACTGTGAAAGAAAAATTTAATTAATAATAAGCGTTTCACACAAGAGACTGTCATTAGTATATGAATAAATATTCTAGTTTCCAATGTCTTGCCGCTAAAACCTATTGTGAATAAGCTTTCAACTCGTGTCATTTGGTTGAAACGTAAACAATAATACTAAATATTGCCTCGAGCATGCCAAATTTCGTATCAGATAAAGTGTTTTTGCAGGGAGTTCTTCTTCATTACTTTAATATGAAGAAAAGTGCGGCCGAGGGTTATCAAATCTTAGTGAAAGTTTACGGCGAGCATGCTTTATCTGAAAAATCGTGTCGGAGGGGGACAACCCAAAAAGTTTGAAGACGAAGAATTGGAATAATTGCTCTATTTGGACAAATCATTGTGGGAGTGAATGAGTCGATAGTGAGCAAACGCCTAAAAGCCATGGGATTGATTCAAAGGCAAGGAAACTGGGTGTAGAAAGGCGATTTTTCTCTCCTCGAACGCCAAAGAAGGAAGGGGTTTTTACATCGATGAAAGTGGATCCCCTACGGCAATCCCAGGCGCAAAAGTCGAATATACATTGCATGAAGCTTACGCTTTGTATTTGGTGGAACCAGCGCGCCGTGATCTAATATGGGCTGTTCAAACCGAATAAAATGATCGCAAGGTAATTCTATCGGACTCAAATTATGTGTTTTAGCCGAGCACTCAAGCAAAAAAGGCCGGAATATGAAGAAATGCACAACAAAGTGATTTTGTAAGACCCTTCAAGACCTACTTGCAAATGCTGCTATATTTGAAGCCCACCTTTTATCTCTCCTCTATTCCTTTCCATAGAAAGCAACACATTAAATAGTAGAAGGAATTTCCTGAAGCTTCCTTAAAAAAATTGGTACAATGCAAATACAATGGATTGCTCAATGGATTGCCTCAAAAGATGAGTCGTTCTTCCGAGCTGGTATCCGAAAACTGACAGAAAAATGGGAAAAAAATGTGACCAGCAATTTTGCAATAAATCCGAAAATTTCGAAGAAATCCTTATTATTAATTCAAATTGGAGACAAATTTGGGATCTAATTAGGTCTGATCAAATTTAGGCAGATCTATCGCACCATATATAATCAGATCTTATGTGATATATCTGCTGAAATGAGATTTTTGGACATCCTCCCGAACAGTTTGCTATTGAAAATGAGCAAAATCGTTACATCGGTTCATATGTTATGAGTGAAAATGTGAAAGTACCTCAAAATGTTCCATGCAAAAGGGGGTTATTTTAATACAATTTCATATTAGCGATCGGGAAGTAAAATATTTTCTCTTGTTTTTTCACCAGTCGCTTAGAATTAAATAATATTTTATATTCACCACTAAAATTTTTTTTACCACAAATAATTTTTTTCACTACATAAAATTTTTTTCACCAAAAAATTTTTTTTCACTACAAAATTTGTTTTCACACCAAAAAAAAAAGTTTTTCACCTCAAATAATTTTTTTACAGACACACTTTTGTGTCGAAAATTTCCGGGACCATTTTGCATAAATGTGGCTAAACTTCGTTTATACAGCGTTAAATTTCCTCCATGGGAAAATGTGGTCTTGTTTACCCCTTCGACTTCAAATAGAACCAAAAAGTATATAATTTTCTATAGAGTATGTTTCTCTCTCACGAACTTTTTAGTAGTGTTTAGCGGTGCTGCCATATAACCAATTTTAACTATTTTTTTAGCCGTTTTTTGGGATGCTAGAGATTTTTCAGATTATTTCATCAAAAAAATGTTTTTTTATTTTATTCATGTATTTTTTCAGATTTTTCATATAAAAATATAATATATATTTGTTCAATATACTATTTATTTTTACTAAAATTATACATGTCTAATAAAGTAAAAAAATACAACAAAAATTTGCAATTGTGTTAAAAATAGTTACAAATTCAAACATAACATTGTGACATGAAAAGTATTAAAGTGTGTACACACACATTGACCAACTATGTCTATTCATATCCATTATTTCCCATTTCTATGGTAAAAATATATAATAAAGAGAATAAATATGCTATTAATTTTTACAACATGTAACTAAAAACCTTAAAAAAATGCAATAATTTGAAAAAAAATTGTTTTCATGAAAAAACTGGTAAACAGTTAAGAATCCCAAAAACTGGGATAAAAAATTACACTGTTTATGTGGCAGCACTGCATACACCAAATTAAATGTTTTTCAACACTTTAGCAACTTTGAAAATGTTGCCCTCTCATTTAAAAATGTTGCCGCTGAACTCTGTACTATGATGAATTTCTGGTAGAGCGGGAAAAATACTCTATAGAAAATTATATACTTTTTGATAGAACCATAAAAAGAAATCCAATGGTTTTAAGTCACACGCTCTAGGGGGACCAATTCTGATCACCGAAACGAGAGCGTAAAGGATCAGGAAATGTCTCATGCAGTAATTGCATTGTTGCACTGTCTTGTTGAAACCACATTTCGTCCATATCAATATCATCAAATTTAGGCAGAAAGAACTCTGTTGTCATGTCGCAATAACTACCACCAGTAACAGTCACTGCTTGACCAGCCTTATTTTCCAAGAAGTATGGTGCAATGATGTTTCCAGCCAAAAATCCGCACCAAATAGTAACATTTGGTGTGTGCATTTGTATTTCGATAATCACTCGTGGGTTTTTTAAACCTTAAATGTAAAAATTTAGACGATTAACAAAGGATGATTAAGATGAAAAGGATGATTAAGATGAAAACACGTTGTTCCATAATAATTCTCCCTTTTTACCAAGGTTGTTTAGATTACGCTCGAAATCTAGTTTAAACTGGATTTGGATCATATGGTTCTGTACCCTAAAATACACGAACTAGAAATCTAGTTTTTGTTTTTATTTTGTGATTGGCAACACTTTACTGCACAAATAGCGGAACATTCAAATTTTTCGTGAATTTTTTTTTGAACTCCCTTTAAAAAATGATTATAAATTTTTGAATATCATTTCATTCTATTTAAGTTAAAACTATTAAATTGATTAATATTTTGTTGTATTTGATCGATGGTACACTGACACTCAACACTATTTTTGGCATAACAACTAAACATAAAACACAACTACTGTTACCTACTGGCCTACAGACAAAATGTTTAAAATTACAACAAAAACAGCAACAAAAAGCATAAATGCCAAAACAATGTTTGCCTCCAAAAGGCAGACACTTAACACCCAACTACTCGTTGGTATAACAACCACCAACCAAACAACATAATATTTGACAACTGTTTGCACAAAAAAAAACTAATGAATGAATGAATGAAAATTGTAAAACTAGAAAAGCACTCGAAAAAAACAACATTGCGTGGGTTGTCAATTGGTAAGATTGCAAATAATATGTACTGCCAAAAAACCAGTTGTATTCACATTCAGTACAATTGAATGAACATAAATAACCAAGCAACCATTCAAACAAATTAATGCAATAATAAAAGATTTGTAGAGTCAGAATAATAACGTGGCGTACAACGATTAACGTTGGGAGAAAAAAGGCCCAAAATATCGACGTTTAGCGGTGACTTCAAAAACTCTATTATTTATTTTAGTGTAAAAAGTACTATACATATTCTTTCGTCTCCCATTCATTCACTACACTCACCAAAAAAAGTCTGTAATGGCAACTGAAAATTTTGCTGTTATTACGGGAAATTCTGCTAATTTGAGCTACTAATCTTAGCAACACATGTCTGCTGACGTGTAGTACAATGAAATTAGTAGAAATATTAGAAGCCGCTAGTAAATTTTAGTCCACTTTTTGTAAAGTGGAATTAAAAATCTGTTTGCGAAAATCAGCAAAAAAAATTACTAAATTTTATTAATATTAGTAAAAAGCTTTGAATTTATTTTTCTTATCGAGTATCAAAAATTTAGAATATATTTTTTAAAAAACGAATTAATCATTCTTTTAATTTGGTAATTTCTGTTTTGAAAAATATTTTGGTCAATTTTTTTTTTTTACTTTTAAGGTCAAATTCTAATTGTTTTTAGGGCTGATTTTTAAAACTAAAAAAAACTTTTTAGTGCTATTTTAAATGGATGTCCTATTTTCAGACATGAGTCGGTATATTCACTTCCGATCCCTTTTTTTTTATCTATGTAGCATTTTAAGGCAATTTAAGTTTGTAGGTGTAAGTTTTAATTAGAAATAACATTTCCTTCAATATCCACTTTTTTAAAATTAGTAATTTTTTTTGCTAATTTTAGCAAATTGGTTTTTTAAAAATTTGTAAAATGATTTCTGAAATTAGCAACAAAAATTTGTAAATATTCTGTAATTTGTAAAATGTTAATAGCAAAAAGATTTGCTAAATAATAATTTTTTACTAAAAATCAGTACAAAAATAGTAGAGTGGGATTGAAAACCGTTTACAAATTTTTCTACTAACTTTTTTTTCTGAGTGTAGCATAAAAAGAGCATATGAGAGCCATGGAATAATTATATTATCTTTACTCATCATATGTTTTTTGTTTACAAAAATTGTCAAACTGGGGCAACTCTGTTAAAATGAGAGAATAAGAAAAAAAAAAAAAACGTTGTAAATTAAAAATAGATTCTATCTCACAATTGCAAAATTCGTTGTTGTGTTTTATATTTGTATGGAAAAATACGGTATGTTGTTATTCTGTTTTAACACTTAGAGTGAAGTGAAGTTTTTTGTTGTTATATATTTAAATGCCTTAACTTCTTATATTACCATGTATGAGGTTAGTTGAATGTGTTTAGGCGTTTAAACGCCCAATTAAAAAAGGTGAAAAATTATATTACTTTTCAATTTAAATTGATTTGTTTGTTTTTTGTTTTTTTTTTTTTTTTGATATGGAAAAGTGGAAATGAAAATGCGTTAATACAATTAAGTTGAACTTTTTATTGGTTAAATTATATTTTATGGAAATGTCTCATTTTGTGGAAACAGTGCAGACAAGTGGGTTTTTGTTTTTGAACTGTACTGGAAATATTTGTCAAAAATGATTGTACCAATACAAAAAGAAGTGTCCCCCCTCCCTTCAAAAAATTGTGTTAAACGGAAGTGTTGTTGTCGCTTATGTTATTATTGATTTATGTGTTATATTTTTTACACTTTTGTTGTTGTTGTTGTTTTTTAGTATTTAATTGATGATTTGATTTAAAAATACCAACAACTACTAACCTACCTCACACACACGTTGTATTACATACACACATTTAAATATTGCATTGTTTTTGTTATTCATATTAAATGGCGGTTTCCGGTGTGTTATTTGTTGACACACATTAAATATTATTTGTGCTTTATGTCTAATTTTTACATTTTTTGTTTGCTCTCTCACTGTTGTTAAATTGATGTACATTTTGTTTGACACATGTTTTATTTTGAGTTGTTGTTATTTGATTAGTTTTAACTTTTGTTGTTGTTGGTGTGAAACTGTTATAGTTTTAAGTTTTTTATATTAAGGCGGTAATAAATCTTAAAAAGTTCATATATGGTATAAAAATGAACTTCTTTAAGTTTTTTTATTTTTTTTTAGTTTTAAATCATATTTGTTACAATAAGATAACAACATGTTGAGGGATTTTAGTCGTGATTTGGAGCATCTATTGGCGCAAAGATAAGGTTAAAAGTATTTCTTTTTTGTTTTTTTTCTCAAATAGGAAGAGTAGGTCAATGTTAATGTTATTCATAAGAAATTTGTCTGTCTACAAATTGAGATGACAAATACTAAACTGTTAATTAAAAAGAAAAAAACACAAATATATTTATGTAAAAAAGATTAAAATAAATGTGACCATATGTGACCTTCTCCGAGAAAAGGGACATAGTGTGTGAAAATGAAGTTTTGAGAAAAACTCATTTAAATTTTCATAGCGCATTATCACTGTGAACACTCCTTCAGTTGGGAGATGCAATTTGGTATGGTTAGTTATGATTGGGTGATGACTTTGGTGACGTCATGCCTATGTGGTGACGTATTTTTGTCGCTTTAAGTGTGACAATACCTTTGCTATTTTTGCTGCTCTGTTCGTTCTCAGCTATCTGTTCGCTTCCCAAGTTCGTTTTGTACGTTTTTATGGGGTAAATAAATTTTTATCAGAAATCTAACTCATTTCATCTTATTCTACACCCTTTTAGGTACCGAAATCTACTCTTAAGTCCAAATCCGTTTTTTGACACACTAGGTCCTTTTTCTCGGAGAAGGTCACATATACATATGTTTTGTAAACTTTAAGTAACGAGCTATAAAACATACGTGGGACTAATGAAAGGAGTGTACTAATTAGTAACACTGTACAATTGACCGTACCAGAAGAGAAAAGTTCGCCGTTCACCGGCGAATATGAAAGGCAATTTCAACAAAAAAATATTATTTTTGCCGAACGTAGGGGTCGATTTTTTAATTTTTTCCTTATATCTTTCGTATTTACAGTCCGATCTTAAAGCGTGATATGTCGATTTTTTTTTGTATCGGGGAGACCAATATTTGCTCTAAGGTCCATTGACCTCAAGTGTTCAATTATCAGTTCCCACAACCCTAATGTGCAACCCCAATGTCAGTAAATTAAAGCTCACAAAAAACCATAAAACTTTTAATAAGGAAGTATTTTGACACAAGAACATCAATATATCATACTTAAATATCCAATTGTAAATAATACTGAAGATATTAGGAAACATTTAAAAATGTAACCCCTACATTCCGCAATAAAAAAATTATAAAAACATTTTTAAAATAGTTGTGCTGGAATTATCGAAAAACTTTCTTAGCAAAAGTTTTATGATTTTTTGCGAGCTTTAATTTACTGACATTAGGATGGCAGGAAATGAGATTTGGGGAGTAAGTACTAGACAATTGAGGTTAATGGACCTTAGACCAAAAATATTGTCATCCCCGAAACAAAAATTTGATACAACACACTTTAAGATCGGACTGTAAATATTGAAGATATAACGAAAAACTTAAAAAGTGACCCCTACGTTTGGCAAAAAAATATTTATTTTTTTTTTAAATGGCCTTGCAACAATACTTTATATTCGAAGGCGTACGCTGCACTTTTTTTTTTGCCTGTAAGGTGGTGCGCTCTACGGTACAATAATTTCGAACTTTTTTCAAAATTACGGGGTTCTGACAATGAATTCTGGTAGAGGAGACAAAAAAAAATATACCTGTGTCAGCGTTTTGAGAGATCATATCGGAATTTTATTTTAGGTGTGGTTAAAGTTTACCCCCTTGGCCTGTTGGTGCAGCATATTGGTATATGAAACTATATGTTTTTTACATCTGAGGTGTATGGTATGTTCAGCAAGTTTGTAGAAAATATTAACCCAAATATTTTTGTGGAACATATTAACCCTCTAACTCCCCCACATAATGGTAATTGTTGGCTCTATTATAATAAGTCGTAAAAAACGTCCCTACGCTTACCCAAAAAAGTCCGTAATAGCAACTGAAAATTTTGCTATTAGAGGAAATTTTGTTAATATGAGAAAAATGTACGATTTTGAATGCAATCCAAAAATTAACAATTATTAATGCGAAATCATGTGATTTCAATTGTATCGATTGCAATCTTTTACAGCTCTGCCTAATATAAAGTTTTCTAAAAATGAAAAAAAAAAAAAATCTTTAAATCTGTTTGTCAATAGAAAAATTTGCTCAGAAACTAATATTTGCTAACTTAACCCAAATTAACCAGAGCTTAAACCCGTATGACACTTGCTTGATTTTGTATTGACAAAAAATTAAGAATTTTCTTATGGGACAACGGAATTTAGTGTTTAGCAATTCACTCATTTGCGAGAAGGCGGGCATAACTAAAAAAAAGTGATTTCGAGATAATTGCATTTAAAGTTTTCAATTTAGCCTAACTGCTAAGAAAAATACACAACGCTTTAGTCGCCATTTAATCAGAGAAAGAGATATCAATGATTTAGATTATGGTGTGGCCCACATTTCTGTATCATTAACTTAAAAATTACGATTTTTGAGTTATACTTAAAAAAGTTTGTAAGTTAAAATAACTAAAAATATCCTTTAAAAGAAATGATATTTCATTTAAAAACCGGTCTACTTAATTATCATTTAAATTAAATGCCATTTGTTATTTATTTTTAAATGTTGATTAATCAACTGACACATCCGTAAGAAACAAATGATATAATCAGTTAAAATAAATGTCAAAATTTTACCTACCAATCCTTAAAAAATATCTGTTTTTTTTCATTTATTTGAAATTATTTCCGTTTTTGTAGTTTTTGTTTTAATATAATACAAAATGTATGTATGCATATGAAGCTATAAACACTTTTTGTGTGAATGTGTTTGTGTATGTATGTGTGTTTATGAAGTTCTTGTAATTTGTATTGAAAAATTTTGTATATATACAACCAATTTAAATAAAAAAACAAATTGAAATTTTTTGAATATTTTTTGAAACAGACAGCAAACAAAATTTAAATTTGTAATAACTGTTACGGACACAAATAAACCACAAGTTTCCGTTTTGAGGGTAAATTTTTATTAAATTTCAAACAAATCAAAAAAATAAATGAAACTGAAAAAAATGGTAAATGATAGTGAATTATTTCGAATAAATGTATAAAAAAGTTAATATAGATATTTCTTTGAAAAATAAATGTATGTTCCTTTATTTTTAAATGAAACGGAAAACTTTTTTATTAAACTACAAACAGTTAACTACATAATATTCTGAGTGTATGAATGGTAAATGTGTATGGTGTAAGCACATGTGCATGGTGCAGCTTAATGTTAATTTCTGATTGTTTTTATTAAAAAGTTCCTCACAAAAGATAATTTTAAAGCATAACCAATATTTAGGTTAGATTGAAAAAGGGCAGTATGAAGTGAAGATATTTTTCACAACTAACTTATGCCCAAAAAGTAAGACAAGAACTTAAGCTTGAAAGTTGGCCTGTTGGGCGATCTTATTTAGGTTCGAATTTTTACAGAGGTTAGGATCACTCTTTTTCCACAAACACTCGCCATTTTTCCCGGGCGTGGGACTAATTTACTTCAGGCCAGACAAGGTTTCTTAAAAAAAAACAGTAATATCTATTTACTTACTCTTACTGATTCCATTTAAGTTTTGATAAATATAATATATTGTAGACTTACCTAAAATGAAATAAAAATAAAAAATATATAAATAAAATATATATAAAAAAAATTTACAAATATACAAAAAAAGAGAATTCAGAAAAATTCAGACTGTTTTTAAATTTCTTTTCAGTATATGCTAAAAACGGGCAAAGATAAATAATTTCGAAACTATTTCGGATAAATATTTATCATATTATAACCATTGTTGCACATTCCTAACATAATATATACAATTCCATTCCATTGAAATTTACGAGTTTATTGTTAACACTTTATTCTCTGTTTGTCATTACTCATCATTTTTAACAATTGCACATCATTAATGACATTCGTTATTTCGGCGCCATATACTACATGTACAAACATCCCAGCAAAAACATTGTATCAACTACTTACGAGGCTATTTACTCGCTTAATTACTTTTGTTCGCGATGTCCAAAAAGTAATGGGTACCCATTATTTTTTGGCTGTTCGTAAGCGAGAGGGTAATGGCCACCCATTACTTTGTGTTGTTTGTAAGTGAGAAGATAATGACCACTCATTACTTTTTGGACATCGCGAACAAAAGTAATTAAGCGAGTAAATAGGCTGGTATGTAGTTGAAACCCTGTTTTTGCTGGGATACTCCACCACTTCATTATAAACAAAGTGATAATCAAACTTTGTAATCTGTTACAAAAAAAAAAAAAAAAAAAAGTCTTAACCATGAAGTAAAAATCAACTTGTAATATTTGTAAAAAAACACTGTTTTTGAAAAATGTGACGAAACGAAAAAAATCAAAATACAAGCACCGATGATCAGAACACAAACAGGTTATACGAAATTATGTGATTAACAAAATTAAGATGTTAAACAAAAATAAAAGATATAATGTTTTATGTAAATAAATATTATAAATCAAAATATTGGCCATTATATTAATTTCGCAATCCAGAATACCCAAGTACCTACACTTAAATTATTGTGTTAGTAAATAATCTGTCTAACGTAATTCAAATCGATTTGACAAATTTTTGTTGAAACTCTGATATAAACAAAAATTTTAGTTATCTTTATTCAATACAATACAATACAATACTAAAAATCTTTAACAGTGCTTTAACTAATTTTGGTGTTAACTTTTCCAAAATTATTTAAAACTAAATTTTAAACAATTTATTGTAAAATTATAAAATTTCAATGACACTGATATCAGCATTAAGATGCCACTTTTAGTGTTTTCGGAAGTTTTAGAGATGACCCAATTTGACCTCTCCCGATTTTCGAAAATGGCCAGATATCGAAAACTAAGAGGGATAGAGCAAAAATAAATTTATCTTAGTTTTTTCAAAAATAAACATAATGTTTGCTCCTGCAAAGAATCGATACGTGCCCATAGAGAGTAAAGGGTTCCGAGAACCCATAATTTGAACAACATTTACACCTTAGTTAATTACAAATAAAACTTTAATTTCCAATGTAAAAATCGAAATATAAATACAGGTTGGTTGAAAAGTTCCTGCGCTCGAAATGAAAGAATAATGTTTTTGTTACGAAATATATTTTTTTATTCAATATAATCTCCTAGAAGCTCAATACACTTGTTCCAATGATCTTCCAATAATTTTATCCCATCCTTATAATGGTTTTCCGGAAGCTCTGCAAAATAACCGTCTACGGCTGCTATGGCCTCTTCATTCGACGAAAAATGCTTTTCACGAAGGAATTGTTTGAGATAGTAGTCACTGGGAGCCAAGTCTGGTGAATACGGTGGATGTTCAAGCAGCTCGTACTTTAATTCTTTGAATTTAGCCATCGTCAAAACACTTTTGTCAGCAGGTGCATTGTCTTGATGAAAAAAGATTTTTTTCTTCTTTAAACCAGATCTTTTCTTACAAATTTTTTCATCCAGCTGATCCAAAAGGCTGCAATAATATTCAGAGTTGATTGCTTTACCTTTCTGAAGATAATCAATCAACAAAATTCCTTTTGCATCCCAAAAAACTGATGCCATAACCTTCTTTGCTGATCGTTGTGACTTCACCTGCTTTGGAGCTGAACAACCAGCTTCAGTCCACTGTAAACTTTCTTTTTTCAATTTAGGATCATGGTGGTAGATCCTAGTCTCATCCATAGTTATAAAACGACACAAGAAGTCGGATTTATTCGGCTTAAAACGCTCCAAATTACGCTGAGAAATTTGTTTTCGATCCAGTTTTTGTTGAATTGTTAATGTGTGCGGCACTAACTTTCCAGTTTTTTTCATACGTAATTCTTCATGCAAAATATGGAGTACTCGTTCGTCTGAGATGCCTATGGCATTAGCAATTTCACGCTTATTTAAACTTGGATCTTCACTAACCATATTATGTACCCGCTCAATGATTTCTGCTGTGGTTGCAGTTTTTGGTCGTCCTTCGCGTGGATCGTCTTCAAGGCTGGTACGACCACGTTTAAATTCACAAGCCCAAAATTTAAAGGTGCGTTTTGAAGGTGAGGACTCCTTATACACTTCTAACAATTGTTCATAAATTTCCTTTACTTTTAAACCCTTCAAAACAAAGAATCTAATGACTGCACGATATTCAATTTTTTCCATATTAAAAAAAATCAATGACACTTCAACTTCAAATGGCTTGTAAACAAAGAAAGAATTGACAGAATGACTTGCAACTTTGCATGTGTTCTCAGGACAGTTATACCAACTTGAGAAAAAAAAAAAGTTTGGAGCTAGCAGTGCCATCTCTTGGTGAGCGCAGGAACTTTTCAACCAACCTGTATATATATGAAAATACATGATCATACATGAGCTTGTATATAATCATATATGAGTATCTATGATCACATACGTCCATGCATAGCTCAATATATGATCAAACATGATCTTATATATGATCCATATATCTCGGGATCTGAAATTTGATGTAATATTATTAATGTATGCTTATATATACAACTAATTGTCCTTAAATTTCGGATCCGAAAATATATGGAAATATGTGAGCTCATATGTGATCATATAATGAACTATACATTGACGTATATGATATATACCCATTTATGATCATATGCCATCCCATGTAGGACCATGTGTATGCATATATATTTCGATTTTTACATGGGTTTTATTCATTTTTTTGTTAAATTTAGATTTGCTGAATTTAAAAAAGCAATTACTTCATATCGATAGAAAACATAATTTACTACTTTTTCTGTCTTCAAAATTTTTTTGTTCAACGAACGATTTTCAAGCGAGATGAATGTAAAGTCAAAATTTCGCAATTTAAAAAAAAAAATACTTTTTAAAATAATAAAAAAATATTTAAAAAATAGCCAAAAATACATTTACGCTCTGCTATACATTATTGATAATAACAAAGGAAGTCAAGAGTCTCTACTTGTGAAATAAGTTTTTAATTTTGCTCCAGGACTCACAGGACACCGTCAGGGCACATTTTACGAACTTTTCTCTAACTCAAAAATTAGTCAATACATTTATTTTTGAAATTAAGCACAGCTGTTATGCTTAAACTTTGTAGAAGGCGAAATCAATTTCGGTAAAATTTAATTATATTTAGTGTGAATTTCGCTAAATTTCGCAATTTTCAAAAAGCGAAAATTGCTGTAACTTTTAAAGTAATAACACTAGATCAACAATTTTCAATAAGTAATTTTATTTTAATGATAGTGTTATTTATAGCAAATATCGAAACTATTTGATCACTGGATTTTTTGATTTGTCTTCAACCTTTATAAAGCTGTATCGCCTTAATAATGCGATAAATAACAATTTTAATGCCTTTGTTATAGTAAGTTGTCAAAGTCAAACATTTAGTAGAAATAATATCGTTATCTGAAAAATAGAGCATTAGGAGGAGGGTTGATCCAATTAACATACATATTATTTTGAGTGTACTTTATCAATTTAACAAAATAATGAAATGGTTGTATAAATTGTTTGACATAACAAATAAAGTAAATGTGATGTATTGTCAAAATTTGAAATACCGCCAAATGAATTGATGTAGTTATAAAAATTCAAAAAAAAAAAGGTATATCCAACAAAATTATACATAACCATAAAATTTATAAAGTAATATTATTATATCGTACCTTCACAATAGACCACAAAATAAGTAAAGTATAATATTTCTTTAGAAGAAGGTTTTTTTTTTAATTACTGACGTATTTTTAAATCATGTTTGAAAAACTATTATCCTTTACATTGTATATATAAAGCTTACTAATTTTAAAAATTTTGTGAGTTTGTCAATCTTGTTTGAGAAATTACCCTCCTTCTTAATATTTTTTTACTATACTTGTAAAAAGATTTCTATGAGCAAAAATCATAACAGTTTCTCAAGTATGTTTGATAAACGATTCTCATTCACAATATATTTTTAAACTTTATATTATAATATTATTACAAATCTCCTGTGTGTTAATATTTCTTCGCCACTTCTCCGTTTTGCTTTTATTTATATTAAAAAACTATTATAACGTGACTATTATACGTGACTTTTCGAACTTCCCTCGTAGTTATATGAAATGCAACACTGCCCCCATTAAGTACCACCTTTTAATAGAGCAAGTTCCGTCATTTACTACGCGTTTAACAGCAGTTCAAAACACAACCTCGTGGAATGGAAAAAAGTGAATTTCGATTGCTCATTAAAAGCCTTACAAGCACGGAAGATGACTAACGTTCTGGACAATCAAAACAATTGAAAAAATTCACGATGTGGTGAATATGCGATAGATTGTGGAAGACATAGGCATCTCACCTGGCTCAGTGGTTTCAATTTTGAACGATCACTTGGGTATGAGAAAGCTTTCCGCAAGATGGATGCGGAATAATACCCTAACCGAGCACTAGCAACAAAGGCCATCGGCTCATTGTAGCGAAAACAGACCAGAGCCTCTGGTGGGAATCGAACCCACGACCCCCGCACTGATAAGATAGCACGCTATCAACTAGCCTACGGGGGGCGCTCGGACATATTATAAGTTTTTCGTTATTATAAGTATACTTTAACCTAAAAGTGACCGATAAGCTAAAGGCAAGTTCATCTTACCTTTAACTTTTAATGTAAGGTTTATTCAGTTGAAGTTGCCATAGTTGATTTGATAAATGATGAAATATGTAGAAAATAATCGTTAACTAATTAGTTTATATATTAAAATAATGCAAAAAATAAAGATTTATGATTTGCAATGTAATGCATGATTACATAACACCCATTTCCAAAGTTTTGCTGGGATACTTAATAAATAATATTATGTGTGCCTTGAATATGGTTTATTTAGAATAAAGTAAGTCATAATTTAAAGGAGTACACGCAGAAAATAATATTTGCTTGTTATAGCAGATTATGTTTGTACAGTAATTTTTATTCGAAAATCTCATATAAACTTGACATTAGTTTAAGTTTCATCCCTACATTTTTATGTTTTTTTACTTTGAAATTTATTTATTTAAAATTAGTTACCTTTTTGATTAATGTCTTTGAAGTTTAATAATTATTCTAATTTTTATTCTTTTTAAATAAAGAAATTTCAAAGTAGAAATACATAAAAATGTGGGAAAGAGATCCCTACAAAGTGAATAATTCTATTTAAATGAAGAACATTTTTATATAAAAATTTATACAGGGTGTCTGCCGGGAAGGTATACTACTTTGTTTTGCCGCCATTTTGGTAAACATTAGTCTTGACAGTTCATATTTGGCAGTCGTGAAGTAGACACGTGGCAAATTTATCATGGAAAAATATTCGATAAACCAACGTGTTTTAATCGTTAAAACAGCTCGCCCATGACAACCCCGATTTTCATGAAAGAATCATAATGAGTGACGAGGCACATTTTCATTTGAATGGATATGTGATTCGTCAGTCACCTTTGCATCCATTAAAAGTGACAGTCTGGTGTGCAATTTGGTCAGGAGGAATCATTGGACCTTACTGCTTTGAAAATGAAAACGTCGTAACGGTAACTGTGAATGGGGAGCGATATCGTTATATGATTGAAAACTTTTTAACGCCACAACTGCATGCTTTTGGCTTGATTAGCATATGTGGTATCAACAAGACGGTGCCACATCGCATACAGCCAGGATTACAATAGAATTACTGCGAGACCTCTTTCCATAACAAGTTTTTTCAAGAAATGGTGATGTTGATTGGCCTCCAGGTCGCCTAATTTTTGTGGGGATATCTGAAAAGCAAGCTTTATGCAAACAAACCAGAAACCCTTAAACAACTTAAACAAAATATACGTGATGAAATTAATGAAATACCGCGTGAAATGTGCGAGAATGTAATGCAAAATGTGCTCAAAAGGGCTCGCATTTGTGAGGCTAACAGAGGCGGACATTTATCTGATCTTGCATTCCATACATAATTACCGACATTAAATAAAACATTTATCAATATAAGAGGCGGACATCCTGTATTTGTATATTTTATTTGTGTGATCCAAATGGATACCTATACACATTATACTTAATCTATTTTTCATGGATGCTATCAGTTTATAGTGAATGTTCCTGCATTGGCGCACAAAGCTTTCAGCTATAGCTGCTATTATTCATCTGCATTGGGCGGTTGGTTGGGTGTCGCAAATAATCAAAGACCTTTTAAGACCAAGATAAAACAAATCCGCTAAGGGGGCCCCTCCCCCCAAATAAAAGTGTCATCATCTCTCGTTAGTTTACATATAAAATATATTGTTTCAAAGTATCGAGTAGTTGTACTAAAACAAACTTCTTTTTAGTGGTTTTTAAAACAAAATTTAATGTTTTTTTTTGTAAATAATTTTTAAACATGTAATTGGGGGTTAAATTAATTGAACTATACTAAATATTTATAAAATATCTTCTAAGAATATTTTTTCAATTGAGTACTTTGTAAAAAAAAACAGATTTATTTTCTAACAATAGTATTTTGTTTCATTCAATTTTATTATTTCTATGGTTCAATGCCATTAATGTCACGATACTTTTAACTGTATTGATAATATTGGTACAATATAAATTGTTTGAAAAATAAACTCTATTAAAAATAAAACACCAAAACAATATACAACAAGATAATGCGTAATTTATAATAACGTCTAATAGAAATGTTTTGTAAATTGTTTAAGATTAAGATTAAAGTGTTTCGAATTGTAAGTAATAATAATGTAATTGATATTATTTTGGTTTCCTAAGGTAAACTTGCCTGTTTTGAACCTGCAGGTTAGCCAAAGGTGTGAACCGGTAGAGAGGAAATCTCCATAATATGAAGGTTTTGTATAGGAAAAGTCCTTAATCAAAGACTGTATTAGCAAATAATCTTATGAACATGCAGAGGAAAAACATGGTTGGAGCAATCATATTCGAAGAGCATCATATATTATTGGGATTATGATTGTGCCAACCATAGTTGTACTATAATATTATGATAATAAAATAACCATAATTTTATAATAATCTGGTCCCTACAGTTATATTATGATTCAAAACTATGAAAAAGTTCTTTAAGAAATATTTGTCCTAAGGAAAAAAAATCGCTATTAAGGACTTTTTGAAGAAAACTTCTTTGATGCTATGGACGTTTTTTAACGAAAAATTCTCTGGACTTTTTTCTAATAGAAAAATTCTGATTCAAAGGACATTTTTAAATTTTTTAGATATTTTAGAAAGTCCTTAGAATCTAAGAATATTTCAAGTAGAAAAAGTCCTTAAAATCAAAGTATTTTTCATAATGAAAATTTCTCAGAATTTATGAATTTTTTATTTAATGTACATAATTTTCTTTTAGGAATATATGACTTTTTATCTAAGAAACGGTTTGCAGCATCTGAGAATCTAAAAATATTTCTATCAGAAAAATTTCTAAAAATCTAGTATTTTGTTTAAGAAACCTTTTCGTACAAAATAACTCTTGGGTTCTACGGACTTTTTCTTATAAAAAATTATTTAATTAATATACTGAGTACTATTTATCATTATCATTATTTTACAAGAAATTAATTAATAAACACATTTTTTTAAAAAAAGTTATTATTTCATTTATTGAAAAGAATTAAAAAATATAAAATCCTTATATAGAATCTTTTTGACAATAAATTTTTTCGACAGCGAATTGATTAGTGCAAATTAAACCCTCCAGGTGAAAATTATCACATATTATAATTTTTACATGGGAAACTGAAGTGATAAAATTTGTTTGTCTGGAAACAAGACAGTAAAAGTCATTTTTTATTTGATTTATAATTTATTTTATAGTTCCATAATTATCATATTTTTTTCATAGTCAGAATTTTTGTTACCACAGTATGGTTACAGCCAATCATGTTATTAAATAGAAAGTGGCAATCATAAAATAATAAAATATTTTTTATAATAATGATGATAGCCACCATATTGATGGTTAGAATCTATTTATATACCAATAACTTGAGTGTGACAACCATACCCGAATGCAGCAAGCATAATATAGTAGTAGTGATCATGTTTTAACAATGTTTTTTCTCTGCGTGAATCTAAAAGGTTTTCTATGGTAAAATATTCTACGAAAAAACTCTCAGAATCTGAAAACATTTCTTTATAAAAATTCTAAGAGTCTAAGGACTTCCTGTTATAAAACAAGTAAAAAAGGCTTAAATTCGGCTTTGCCGAATCTTTGAATACCCTCCACTAATATCCTAAAAAAATATTCTCTACTGTTTTGTAAAAAACTTTTAAAGTTAACTTATGGAGGTGAAAAAAAAATTTTAAGGTGAAAATCTTTTTTAAATGTGAAAAGAAATTTTTTTGGTGGAAAAAAGATTTTGAGACGAAAAAAAAAATTTTTTGAAGTGGAAAAAATTTTTTGAAGTGGAAAATTTTTTTTTGTGGAAAAAAGATTTTGAGACAAAAAAATTTTTTGAAGTGGAAAAAATTTTTTGAAGTGAAAAAAAATTTTTTGTGGTGAAAAAAATTTGTGGTGAAAAAATTTTTTGAGGTGAATACCAAACATTATTCATTTCTAAGTGACTGGTGAAAAAAAATTAGGAAATATATTATGTACCAGTCGCTACTATGAAATTGTACTTACATACACCAATTTGTATGAAAAATTTATAGGTATCCTCACATTTTCACTCATAACTTTTTAACCGCTAGACGGATTTTGCACATTTTCTATACTAAACTGCTCGGGAGTATATTCATTAATCTAGGTAAAAATAAGCACCACCGCTTGGATCTTAGCGTCGTGATCGCCATTAAATCAGACAGACAGACATCGCTAAATCGACTTAAAATGGCATAAGGATCACGGATATATGATCTTTATGGGGTCTTAGACCTATATTTCGACTTATTTGTAATGGTGGAGGCTATAAAAATCCTTTATAATTTGAAAACTCTTCCTTTAACAAAATTCTGAGATTTTAAAAACTTTTTTCCTATAGAAATAAATACCTTTAAAATATGAGGATTTTTTGCGGAGCAATCAGATTGTGAGGACTTTCTTATTTGGAATTTCAGATTCTTAAGATTATATCATATAGAAAAAAAAACTCAGAATTTGAGGGTTTTCTGTAGATAAATGTTTTCATAATCTACAGGGAAAAATCGCCAGGGTCCGAGATTTTTTCTATAGAACAAAGTACTCAGAATCCGGAAAACCTTTAGATTTTTAGGAATTTTACCTATAGAAATACATTTAGATTTTAAAAGCTTTTCTAATTTATGAACTTTTTCCTATAGCAAAACACTCAGATCCTGAGGATTTTTTTCCCATACAAAACCTCTCAAATTTTGAGCATTTTTTTCAATAGAAATACCCTCAGATTCTGATGTCCTTTTTTTATAGAAAACGGCTTATCTAAATTCTGTATATTGTATTATTCGATCTCTATGTTTTAATTATATATTTTAGAATCTACCAGGTTCGAGATCATAATTATAAGAGGTAGTGCATACTTTCGACCTGTGCGAAGGTGGTTTCCAAGGATAATTCTATAAATAGATGGACAAAGCTCGTTTGTACGCGCAATCATTCACTAACTGTGAAAAAGGAATTTCGCATAGTCATTTTCCTTAGAGTGTGTGATATATAAACCTGTTCAAAACCATGAGTTGTTTGTGGATTTGGTGATTCATGAGGAGGCTAACGATGACCTGGTCGTTTAGGTCAATCAGCACAATTTTTTGCATTTAAAAAAATTAGTGTTTACTATTCCTAAGTAACATTTAATTATGATCTTGAACCTGATAGATTCTAAAATATATAATGAATGAAAATCGCTAATGTTATGCTGTATAGTATCTCTTATTTGTATAATAAAACATATTTTGAGATTCACATGTATTTGTATCCATATTTTAATAAATAAAATTATATAAAAAAATAAAATTGTGAAGTTATATTTTATAGTTAATGTTATTGTTTTAATACTTATATGTATGAAAATGTATTTTTAGTCTGGTTCGAGATCATAGAAGTTTTTTTTTCCAAAATGAAAAATTTCTTCCTATTTTTATTTAGTAATCACGATTTACCATCGTTGAATTTTCAGCTGAACATATTTGCCGAACATTTAACCCTCTAAACGCCAGTTTTAGGTTTTAAATGACCTCTAATATGGGCCAAGAGAGGGTTAAAAGGTTCTACAAAAAAATCCCCATGAAATTCCATTGAAGACATCCGAACTCAGAATTGAGCTCAGAAGAACGTTTATACTGGTTTTTGAGTCTTATATTGTACAGGGGTGGCCAAAATATATTAAAACTTAAAATAGGCATAAAATTTGACTGTACCCACACAGCCTCAAATCCTTTGGCGGTTTTGCTATACTTACCTATTACATTCGTCTGATCTAGGAATCATCAACGCCCATGATCATAACCCTCATTTTGTTCCATAGTGTTATCTATAGTTTTTTTTTTGTGTGTGTAATTAGAACCTACATGAGAGCGCCCAATAAGCCGACTTTGGGGCTTAAGTGTATGTCCTATTATTGGATATGAGTCGGTTGTGAAGAGTTAAAAGTAGCTTAAACGAAGTTTAGCATAAGTTTTATCAGCTAATTTTTTATTCAAATAATCATCATTACCAGTTTAATTTGTTCAAATATCGCTTGTAGGCTGAATATTTCCAAAAGAGCCTTGTTTAAGACTCAAGTAATCACAAAAATTTGTATGGTTAAAGTTAAGCATTGGTAAGAATAAATACTTGGTTAAAATTTAAATAAGTTTTTAAAAAAATATGTTATACAGGGTATAAATTGATGTATACAGGGTATAAATTGAGATAAATTAACGGGCCTTAATATTATAAATTATTAGTTTTTAGAATTTGATATTTAATTTCTATATTTGTAAATAACTTGTTTTTAATATTTTTCATAACACAGTTTATTTGTACAAATTTTACATATTTTCCTACTGTTTTCAACTATACACTCAAAAAAGTTTGTCGGTAGAATCTACTTAAAATGGCAGGGAAAACAAAAGGTAAAAAAGGTGTTAAAATAACAAAAAAAAAACTTTTGTTATATTTTACTGCAAAAATAATGTTTTGATGGTAGTTTACAATATTAAAAATAACTGCTTTTGATAAATACAGTATTTTTGGTTTTTTTTTAAATAACCGTATTAATAGTTGTTTTGCATTTTTCCATTGAAAAAATACCCTACGGGAAATTGACCAGTCACAGACCAGAACTTTGTGGCAGAAACCGGTCCTCGAATTGGTTCTCTTATATGAAAGTAACCGGTAACTTTAACATAGGCTTGTCATAGGAGGTGGTAATTTCTGCCTTTGAAGCTACTTGAGATATATCGCTGACCTTGTTTAGGGTTCCCATATCACTGCATTGGTGTAAGTGAATGCGCAACAGAACAGGTTAGAATTATTTTACAAATAACTAGTCTCATGTTAGACACAACGTTATGTGTGTCAGAACTAGTGCAAACTGAAACGTTACGTGACTGGCTCAAATGTACATACCACAGGACTGTGGACAAGTACACTCAGAAAAAAAAGTTAGTAGAATAATTTGTAAACGGTTTTCAATCGCACTCTACTATTTTTGTACTGATTTTTAGTAAAAAATTATTATTTAGCAAATCTGTTTGCTATTTACATTTTACAAATTACAGAATTTTTACAGAATATTTACAAATTTTTGTTGCTAATTTCAGAAATCATTTTACAAATTTTTGAAAACCGATTTGCTAAAATTAGCAAAAAATATTACTAATTTTAAAAAAGTGGATATTAAAGGAAATGTTATTTCTAATTAAAACTTACACCTACAAACTTAAATTTCCTTAAAATGTTACATATATTAAAAAAGGGATCGGAAGTGAAGATACCGACTCATGTCTAAAAAGAGGACATCCATTTAAAATAGCACTAAAAAGGTTTTTTAGTTCTAAAAATCCGCCCTAAAAATAATTAAAATTTAACCTTAAAAGTAAAAAAAAAAATTTACCAAAATATTTTTCAAAACAGAAATTAACAAATTAAAACAAAATGATAAAGTCGTTTATGTTTTTACAAATTTTATTGTTTTTTTTTTCATTTTGTATAAAATATTTTTTAAAAAATATAATCAAAATTTTTTATGCTCGATAAAAAAAAATAAATTTAAAACTTTGTTCTAATATTAATAATATTTACTAATTTTTTTTTGCTGATTTTAGCAAAAAGATTTTAAATTCCACTAAAATTTAGTAGTGGCTATTAATTTTTCTACTAATTTCATTGTACTATACGTCAGCAGACATGTGTTGCTAAGATTAGCAAAAAATACCGCTGGGCTCAAATTAGCAGAATTTCCCGTAATAACAGCAAAATGTTCAGTTGCCATTACAGACTTTTTTTGGTGAGTGTAATTAATAAAAAACTAGTTACATATTAATCGCCATGTGTTATGTCGCAGAACTTGTAGGGAATGCATAGTTTCGTGACATATCACTTGACTGTTGCAAATGCACATGACACAGAGCAAACGAAAAATTATTATTATATTTATGGAACCTGTCAATATTTCTCGCGCGTATGTCAGATTAAGAACCCGTGTTTGAACGAGTCCATAAACTTCAGTCGCTGAATTTAACTGCAATGTTAATTAAACATAAAACAAATTATTCTATCGAAACTAAATTGATTCAATATAATTTAAATTAAATCATATCACACTTTATTCAATACCAAATTATTCCTTAAAATTGATTAAAAATTAATCACAGACTCGTGAAAAATGTTTATTTAAATTAATTCGGAAAATGGATTAATTTGATTTAATCAAATAATTAAATTAATTTTGTAATAAAATTTTAAGAATGTTAAGGGAAAAAGAGTCGTCGATCGAAATTTTCAATAGCAAACTTTGGATATTTAGGGATAACATCCCCCCTAAGTGTTTCTTAATAAACCCATAAGTGTTGTGATACCTATTAGCCAGTTGCAAGCAGCTGGATTTGCCTGTCATTGACACTTCATGATGCACATTGGCTTCATTTTGAATTAATGCAGTTATATGTCACTATCTAAAGAGTTGCATAATCACACATCGGTGTTATGTTCATTCCTCTCCAGTTATGTATATGATTTATGTAGAAAGGACCAGTGAAGCGTCTGCCACCATTTCAATATTTGGGACACTGCTAATTTAACAGTTATTACCACTTTTTCAGACACTGAATTATATTATATACCAGTTTTGTGACATGTCCCTCATTCAGCTAACACAGATTTATCACTTTGGATCAATCGACCCTTCATTTCCCGTAGGGTAACAACAACTGATTACTACACAAACACGTGTAATAACTGTAATACTTTTTTAAGTGTAGCTTCCATAATACGTAAATAATAATTTAGTTAGTCTTAAGATTTATTAAGATTAAAATATATATTTTTATTTCCTTTTTTTCGGTTTGATTTTTTTGAAACGACGAAACACATCATTAAATATTTTTTAAGGCAAATTAGCTTTTAAATATATTTCATAGTGACCAACATAATTATAATATTTGACAGGAATAATATTTTGATTTAGCTTATTGTTGATAGTATAGATTTATTTTAATACGAATTAAATATGTATTTATGTACATATATAACATACACTGATAATAATCCGTGTCTGAAAATACGAAAAAAGACAAGGTAACGATTTTTTTTGTTGTAAAATCAACGAAATATGGTTTATTTGGCTAAAGTTTTAGTAGTTTTTTATATGTATTTTTATATATGGATTATTATGAGTGTAAAATTTTATAGAAGAAAAATAAGGTGTTTTCTGTACAAACATAATCTAAAGGGTGTCCCAAGAAGAACGCGATTTTTAAATCTGGCAACATTCGAAGTGTCATTGTTTGACATTTGAACAATTGTTATTGTTTGCTAGTAGAAGGTACGAGATTAGTAAAAATGGAGCGCTACACGAATGAACAACGCGTTCTCATTGTGAAATTGTTTTACCAAAATGGTGAAAGTTTTGCGGCAGTTCGCAAATTGCGATCAATTTGGGGTCACAATAATGCTCCAAAAGAGTCAACTGTAAAGAGATTAATGGATAAATTTGCCGAAACTGGGTCTGTTAGTGATGTAAAGACAACAACGCGCCATCGATCAGGTCGATTGACCGAAAATGTCGCAGCTGTACGTGATGATGTCGCTCAAACTCCATCCACCTCAATTCGACACCGAGCTCAGCAAATTGGTGTCTCCAAATCCACTTTGCAGCGAATTTTGACGAAAGATTTGCATCTTCATGCATACAAAGTTCAATTGACTCAGGAACTGAAGCCAGCTGACCATGGACAGCGAAGGGAGTTCGTTAATTGGGTATTGGAGAGACAACATGAAAATGCTGATTTTGCCGATAAAATCATTTTCAGTGACGAGGCCCATTTTCATCTTGATGGCTTCGTCAATAGGCAGAATTGTCGCATTTGGGGTGAGGAAAATCCTCGAGTGATTCACGAGAAGCAAATGCATCCTTAACGTGTCACTGTGTGGTGTGGTTTTTGGGCTGGCGGAATCATTGGACCTTTTTTTATGAAAATGAGGCAGGTCAAGCGCAAACAGTCAATGGTGTTCGGTATCGTGAAATGATAACCAGTTTTTTCTTGCCTAGAATTGAAGAAATGAATGTGGAGGGCATGTGGTTCCAAGAAGATGGCGCCACCTGTCATACAGCCAGAGAAACAATTCAATTGCTGCATCAGTCATTTCCCGGTCGTGTTATTTCGCGTTTTGGAGATCAGAATTGGCCGCCTAGATCGTGCGATTTAACACCATTAGATTTTTTTCTTTGGGGTTTTTTTGAAGTCGATGGTTTACGCGAATAAACCGACGACGACTCAAGCCTTAAAAGAGGAAATTGTGTGCTGCATTAATGAAATACCGCAGCATTCATGCAAAACGGTCATTGAAAATTTCATTAAAAGATCGCGTGCATGCTATCAAAGCCGCGGCGGCCATCTGCACGATATATTGTTCCATACATAACCTCATTCTGTCTACTTTACGATATAATAAAGTTTCACGATTTTTTTTTTAAATATCTGTGTTTTATTTAAAATTTAAAAATTGCGTTCTTCTTGGGACACCCTTTATTAAAATTTTGTGTATGAGAATGAAATTTAAATCCATAAATATTGCATATTGATTAACCGAAGTGGCTAAAGTGAGGCGTGATGCCAACAAAAAGTGTCATCGCGCTCGTTAGTGTACATAATATAAATATTGGGTGTATAACTAAAAAATGCGGCATTCACAACAGATGGCGTATCTCTTACACATGGTTTGTATCTTTAATAACTTATATAACAGTTTGGAGGGTAAGCATCTGACATTTATTCTCAGTTAAGTCATTGACTGAAATAGTGTAAACAAAAAAACATTTTTTGCTTCAAAAATGTCAAATTTTGTGACATCATTTTCGGGAAGTTTTGCTTTACTTCTTCAATTTGAAAAAAGAGCAGCTGAATTACATTGATTGCTCTCCGAAGCTTGTCCTGAATGTGTTTCGTAGATTTCAACGTACGAGAGATGTTTTGGGCGGTTCAAAAGTGGTCTGTGTGCCAAAGAAAATTTTTTTCTTGCCAAAAAATTTCAATTAAATTTATTTTTTTTTTTTGATTTTAAGTTCATTTTAAATTAAAAGTTTTATCATATCAATAAAAATTTTAATTGATAATGAACTTGGTGTAAAAAATATTCTAGTTTTCAACAAACACTATGGACAACACATAAAAGTGGTATTATTTTAATTTATTTATATCTTATCTTTAATTACAGTTATTTAAATTGCGAAATTGCATCTCAAATCACTTGAACACGCTTCACAAAAAAAAAAAAAACAAAAAAATGTTTATTAAAAATATTTTTAATATTACGCGTATCAATTTGATTGATTCTATGAAAATAATCAACAAAATTCAAGTTGATTCTCTGAATTTCCTATTAATTGAATAAAATAGAATATTATTTAAATAAAGAACAGAATTTTACAAAACGTTTTGTTGAAAATTGTATCAGATTTATAAATTAAATCAAGGAATCATGTTTTTAAATTAAAAAAAAAAAACATGTTAAAATTTGAATTAGTTAAAATTTGAATTCTTTTATGAGGCTACCTTTTTTTCTAAAATATTTATTTTTAACTAACAAAAAGAACAGAATTTTACAAAACGTTTTGTTGAAAATTGTATCAGATTTATAAATTAAATCAAGGAATCATGTTTTAAATTAAAAAAAAAACATGTTAAAATTTGAATTAGTTAAAATTTGAATTCTTTTATGAGGCTACCTTTTTTTCTAAAATATTTATTTTTAACTAACAAAATCAGCGAAAAATCATTTAAGAAACAAAGGAAAATTTGATTATTTAACAATTTGTTAAGGATTTTTGAGTATTTCAACTTTGAAAATGGCAACATGAGAACAGAGTTGGCAACACTGCGGATACGCATAACTGGGATAAAGTTGGTACCATAGTATGTTTTTGTGGTTCTATTGGAACCTTAAAAGTACTATGGTACTCCTAAAAACTATTTGGTCCAAGTATTTAGAAATTTCCATGCGTTGATGATAAAAAAAAAAAATTGAAAATTTGATTAAAATTTTAATTGATTTGAATCTGGAATTTGAATAAACAATTTTATTAAAATTTTAATTGATTTGATGCTAAAATTTCAATTAAAAATTTTTTTAAAATTGTAATTGATTTTTTGTTAGAACTTTAAATAAAGTTTTAATTGATATAATTAAAACTTTAAATAAATAGGTTGAAGATTTTTGATTAAAAATTTAACTGATATGATTAAAAAAATTATTGAATAATTGCAAATTATTTTAACAAAAAAAAAAAAAAAAGAAAACTTAATTGATATAAAAAATTCTTTTGCTGGTCCAAATTCAATAAAATTTGTAATTGTATTTACAAATATTTTAATTGAAACTCGTTTTTAGTTTTTTCTGTGCACGGAAGACAATGTTCGCCCAAGGCAGCCAAAAAAAGTTCGAAGAGTATGAATTGAAGGCATTACTATATTTAGAATGTTTTCAAACTCAAGAAGAAGTTGCAAAATCATTGGGAGTCTCTCAAACAGCAATTTCAAAACCTTTGTAAGCAGCAGCATTCATCCAAAAGCAAGGAAATTGGGTAACACGCGAGTTCAAGTTGAGAGGCGATTTTGCATGTGCAAAATGCTGCTTGAAAGCCATAAAAAGGAGTAATGTATGCATCGAATCATTACTGGCAATGAAAAATGGATCCACTACGACAATCCGCAATTGTCAATTGTCGGCCAACCAGCCAAATCTACGACAAAACCGAATATCCATGGCGCCAAGGTAATGTTCTGTAGATGTTGACCAGAAGTGTCCCATATATTATGAGCTACTGAAATTGGACCAGACGAACTCAGGTGACCTGTACCGAACACAATTATTTCGTTTGAAGCGATTATTGGCCGAAAAACGCCCAGAATATGCGACCAGATATGAAGCCGTAATATCCCATCATATTTAGAAAACAGTGGTTTGGAAGTTTTGCCTCATCTGACTTATAGTCCAGACCTAGCCCCGTCTGACTAACCTTTATTTCAATCGATGCATAACGCTCTCACTGGAACACGCTTTACTTCAGAACAGTATATCCGAAATTGGCTTGATTCTTTCTTGGTCTTAAAAAATAAGCAGTTGTTTTGGCGCGGAATCCATAAGATGGGAATGTTCTACAATAAATACCCAAAATTTTGCAAAAATCACGAAGTTTTAAGTTATACATCCAGTAATTAAAAATAATTACAACGATGAGACTTCAATAACGATCTGCTATCTCTGAATAAATTTTTTTTAGATTTGTTTTGGCAGACAATGTTTTTTCCTAAAGGAATATTTGTAGGGTTGTAGAGAATGAAAATAAACGGAACTTTCAAAGATTAAAAAGAATTTTGAAGTTGAATGTAATATGTAATTCACTGTTACCTTCATAGAGAATGGGTCTTAAGAAGTAACGTCCACTAAGTAATGAACATTTATGACTTTTTTAATTGAGATTAAATTAATTTTGTATTTATAAATTACTGCAGATTTTAATTAATTTAAACCAACCTAAGTTTATACAAAAAAAAAAAATCATACATATTCATTACTTTGCTTATTTTCAGCGTCAAAAAGTTATAAATTTTAAAATATTTTTATGGTTTTAGTCAACACCATATAATTAATCTAAATTTCATGATGATTGATGGTTATGATTGATTCTTAATAGATGTTGAAATACAATAAAATCAGTGTTGTAGTTTAAATGGCGACAAGTGCTTATGAAATCTTTATAAAAACAACGAGATAAACTATAATTTTAATGCATTTTTAATATCATGAAAATTTTTTTCATAACTTTTTTGTTACCACATTCGATATCAATTTTCAATAATTTACCAGAGAGATACACAGATGAGCTGTGTGTTTAACCCTACAATGTACGGCACATCAACTGGAACGATGATGTCACTATCTATCAATCTATTATTCTAAATTATTTTATTTTTTTTTCTTAAAATTCTTTTAACACAATAAATCAGTTTTTTTTTTTAATTACTAATACTATTAAAAATTACAAATTGACAAGTTTTGGACACTTGGGCTGACGGAATTATCAATGCAGCAGCGGACATGTCTATCGCACCAACAAAAAAATCAAAAAGTGGTGATATCCTTATGGCCAACAAGTTCTACAAGTAATCGTATCGTGTGTAGCTTGCTTTACAAACTGCATATTTGACTTTGACTGAAGGGTTAGCCACAAGCTCTTTCTTGTCCAAAGAAGTCGAAGGAGTATCGTGTACTACCCAGCAAAACTTTGGTAATGGGTGCAATATTCTCATGCGTTACCTTGTAATGATAGCTTGTTACCTTTTTCATTATTTGCAAGCATAAAGAAATAAGTTACTTATTATTGATTACGTAATATATGATTTATAAATGTAAAGTAATAATTGAAATATTTTTGAAAATCTATTTTTAGATACATTATTTTGTGTTTTTTTTTGTAAGCAAAAGGGAATGTATGTTTGTTTTGATAACAAAAGCGAAAAAACGAAGCGTAAAAACTAATTTAAGTTTAAAGCAATAAAATACTATATGCGTCGATAGCTCAGTGGGTAGAGTTCTTGGCTGGCAACCAGATTTCCCCGGTTCGATTCCCATCTTGACCACATTATTTTTAATTACAAATAATTTAAATAAAATATTTGTAATAATTTATTTTTAATAGAAATTCATCTTTTTTAAAAATCTATTTTTAGACACATTACTTTTTCCATTCTCGTAACCATATAAGTAACCCCTTACATTATCACCTCTAAAGTAATGCGTACATAAATTACTTTGAGGCTCATCGCGTATAAAATTTATCAATGAAGTAAGGTGTAAAGTAATCCATCGGCCCCTATGGCTATACATTACTTTACCCATTATTTGGTAATGTGTGGTTTTGCTGGGTATGATCAAGATATTTTTCCGAGCTGGTTCAGGTAAAAGGGTATTGGTGGAATGTATACAAGCACTACCGTTAAAACATTACTCTTGCTCGTTCATTTGCTTCTCTTTTATGGTCATCGTACCCTGTAAAATTGCCAGTGTTCAGCGAATCTCTAAAAAGATAAAGTTAATCACCCTGAAAATTACCGCCCAATCACAATATGCTCTGCACTCTGGAGAAGTCGTAATATAGGAGACTTGTAAGCATTTCTTTTGGAACATTAGAGTCGTTCCGTTTACATAAACGACCTAGCTGTTGTTTTTCAAAATATTTCCCAGGCGTTGAATCGTGTATGGTGCGGACAGTTTATTCAAGGCTTATTAATTTTTTTTTGTCGGTATTGAGTACTCACGATTTATTTCGTGTTTCCTCGGAGATTACACTATTCAATCGGATCAGAAATACTATTGGTTGCGACAACGGAACAATTCGGTTGCCGCAACCAACCTATTCAGTTGGCAAGAAATTTGGTTGTCACAATGAACCTGCTTTCTCCTCGAGTAGTTTCATCTAACGAGTTTCAGCTAAATTCAGGGGTGTTTCAAGGCTCTATTCTCTCTATCTTTCTGTCGACCTTATATACTCTTTTGAAAATGACAGCAACATTTATCCTTAATTATATTTATTCGTTGATCGTAGGCAGAAAGCAGATTATTTATGGTTCAATCTAAGTGGGGTTTTGAGAAAATTTAGAACGATGTCCGCTGAACTAAGCATATTTTTAAGTGCAGAAAGGAGCATTCAAGTCCCTTGCTTTCTTTAATAGGTGTAGGAACAACTTCACCTCATCTCTGATCTTTCTATTTATACTAGCTACATATATCAGATCAAAGGCGGAATATAATTTTCATATATGGGCAAGCGCTTTAAGGTATATTTTGGAGCTGTTGAACCGTGTCCAAGAGAAGGCGTTGGTTCTTATCCATTGATGCATTTTCGCAGGCTTGGGTTGGGTTGGGTAACACTGTGCTATCGATAATACCAAGGGAGGTATTCTATTGAAATAATTGAACTTATCCCAGGGCTTAGCTTATGTTTGAAACACCCGTTTATCTGATGGATCAGGAAAAATTCTTTGATCAGCAGAACCTGTCTTATGTGTACTAGATACCTCGCACTACTACTACACTATTACTTTTCCCTCCCCCACTTAGGGACATCCCCTAAGTGTTGTTTCAACGCTTAAAAAGTGGAAGTGATTTAACCAAATAACGGCCCAATTGGCAATGTTAAATCGATTTCATGAATATTTTTCTTATAGATTTTGACGACTAGTGTTATCTAAGCATCAGCAAGCAACAAGATTTGCCGCTTCTGTACCTTTTTTCGCGGTATCTTGATTTGATAATTTTGCCGAAACATTGTGTAATTCCTCCAAAATGCTATTGGAATCTTCCGCTGCGACACGCCGCAGTCGGATGAAGCGATGTCTGAAGAATACGGCGGGTGGGTTAGGATTTCCCATTTCAGCTTTTCTAAATAGGTCTTGAACGGCCTTTTAACAGTGCGCGTCTTAAACGCATGAGTTGAGTTCGAAAGCCTTCCCCCGTGATCGATTTATTCGGTTTAAGTAGATTGTAGTACATTACGCCGCGCTGGTCCCACCAAATACAAAGCCTAAGTTTCATGGCGGTCTGGCCAAACCCATGAATTTTTGAGCTTGGGGTTGTCGTAATGGATCCACTTTTCCTCGCCAGTCACAGTGCCATGCAAAATTACCTTACTTTTCTGGCGTTTAATGATCTGTTCAGAAGCAAATAATCGCCTTTTAAGGTCGCGCGGCTTCAACTCGCATGCCACCCAGTTTCCTTGCTTTTAAATCAATCCCATGGCTTTTAGACATTTGCTGACTGTCAACTTATCCACTCTTAATTATTCGGTATACTTTGTCATTCGTCCACATAGAACGATGATTCCACTTCATCGTCTTCAAACTTTTTGGGTTGACTCGGCCGTTCCTTGTCTTCAAGCTCAAAAACACCACTTTTAAAGCGACCAAACCACCTCCACTTTTTAAGAAAATTTTATTAAAGTTGTTGCGACTGCGGCCTTTGCATCTATTTATTAGCATACTCAGATGTCAAAGGATTTTATAACAACGTGTGCAAAAATATAACAAACAAAAAATAAGTGATAGCAAGCAACACCTATAACCTCATCTGTGTATTTTTCTCTGGAACTGTGTCTTTCATTATATTGCCGAAGACTTTAATTTTGTTTAAAACTTTTATCGAAACAAAGGTGACATTAAAGGGTTAATAGATGTCTCACTGTTTTTATGGTAATATCTGCTGTTAAGAATATTTTAAATAAAATACAAAAGAATCAAACTGCAATTTGAATCCAAAACCAAAACATTTTATTTTTATGGTGATAAAATGTCTGTTGTCTGTCGTCTCTGGTTTTGATGTCTGAGTGTTTCTGTCATTATAAAACATTATAAACATGTAATCGGTAATTTAACGCTTCTATAAGTATAAACCCGCATCAATCAGTAGAATCAAAAGAAAAAGACAAAATTTAAACAATGACATCATTCGAACAACCTACAAAAAGGCAACATATACAATACAATATGAGAAAAAAAAATATTATTGAAATTAGATCATGGAATAGCCATTATAAAATACAAAATGAATATTAGTACCAAATTTGTCAAAAAAAAAAAACTAAAAAATTACAGTAATTTCCGATCACTTATAAATGCCTAATCATTACATTAATGATTCATTATTATCCCACAATGTAATAATTAAGATTTTGGAATAAAAAATCTCAAACAGTTTATTCACATTCTTTTGGTTATTTTTCCACCAGCCCACACACACCTCTTTTAGCCAGTAGACGGTATTTAATATTCCACTAGTGCAGCTTAAATAAAATCTCATCAATATTATTAATGAGACTCAAGGCGTTATATGATGTATGCATCATAATTTAAATGCTGGACGCGCGCACTTACAATACAACTAACAAGCGCTTGCTTGCACGAATAAATTAAAATGCATTTCATTATCAACATGTCTCCCATCATTTATTTGTACGTTCACTTTCCACAACATTAGTCAGTTGAGGAAGAAAAAGAAAAGAATAAGAATCACAAATGTGTTTAAGAAATTAGATGGGTAGAGTAGAATGGGGAAGCTTCGCCATTAATAGGCTTTTTACACTAAACAATATCTTTGTGAAACGCATGCTAGATGTTGAAAATGTGAAACAAGTGTTTACATTGGCAACATCTTTCATCTGTTATTTATTCAGCTGTAAAAAAAAATAAATGAAAAAGACGCATAATTATTGTTAAAAATAAAAAATGGATTTACAGAAAGCATTAATCATTGGAGTAGTTGTTACTCTGCAAGAACAAACCCGAATTCTAATGCAGTACATTGAAATATTAAAGGCCATTCTGGAAGATGATGATGAAGAATAATTTTTGGTAGACATAAGTATGAAATTCTTACATCTGCCGCTCATTTTCCTTTGTTGAATAAATTTTTTTTTTCTGTTTATTTTCTGCAATGTCAGTTTGCTAGTGATGGCACAAAGAAAATCGATTTTTTTGTAATTTTTTTTAGTGATGACACTTAAAATAACGAAAGATGTAAGATGGAACAAAATGAGAAAGGATCATCTTTTGTAGATGTAGAAAGATGTAGAATTTTTAGCCTGTATAATTCTTATGGGAAGATGTTAACATTTTTGCAAATTGATGAAAAATGTAAGATGTAGCTCAGTGGAAAAAGGCTATAAGCCACATTCGCATACAACTTAAATCAAATATATGCAGCTCTTAAGGCAAGAAAAGCTTTTGAAAAAAAAAAATTGATTTTATTACATTAGCCTTTGAACAGAAGTGTCGAATTCGCCCCACTCTACCCTTATTATTTTTTAATGTGCATTTTTCGAGCACCCTGTGGCGCTACCATACGTATGGTTCAATATGTGTACTGATCACAATTGTTTTGTTTTTGTGTGAGTTATACGTACGTGTTGTTATTAATTATTGTTTGTAAACTTTACGAAAAGTCATGTTAAAATGCATTCGACTTTTTCATCGCTTTTATTTATTTATTTTCTTTCCTGTTCATTATAAATAATGTTCATATTAAAAGTAAAACATATTTTTCTTGGGAAAAATTTTCATCAGAATATAATAGATCATTAAATTGTGTAATTTCTTGTGTACTTTGTTGAAAAACAAAGAGAGTAGATTGGCTAAGAGAAAGTCATTTTACTTTATGGCGTAAGGTGTTACGTCCCTAGGGGGACGTGGTTGGTATAAATAGAAGCGGCCTGAAAGAAGCTTTCCTCTGATCAGTGAAAACAGGATTTGTCCTACGCCGTTACTGTTAAAATAGAAACGATCTTAAAATGGGTAACCTGTTCATGGCCGGTATGAAAAAACCTATTACTTGACCGGTGGTACAAACCCAGTTGTCCAATCTTCGTTGAAGAAATTGTCTTCCACGATGTCTTGAAGAAATTTTAAAATTTTTCGTGCACGCTATTTGTCGCTTATAATGTCTTTCACGACAATGTAAGCGAAATCTGAACTTATGACGTGATGAGCGACAAGATAATATTGATTGTCTTCAATAAAAGTACGTAAGCGACAGGTTTAGGCACGAAATCATTAATTTGTCGTATATGAAACTGCGTTGATGAAACTATAAACGAAACTCTTTTCAAGTTGTCGTCACTCCAAGTACATTGACGACAATATAAGCGAAAATCCCCTGTAGTTTCATCGACTACAATTTGGAGTATATTGTCGCAAACATGATTGTCAGCGACAATATGAGCTATAGTGCCGCCCAATTGGTCGTGTACGATTTAGCGGCCATATGTATGAAAATGTCCTTGACGATTTGTATGGGCTGTCACTAATTGGTCGTCTACGAATTTGTTTGGTCTTGCACCCATCATCGATGTTGTCTTAAAGAAGTGGACAACAGGGAAAATGCCTAAGAACGTCTTTGATGAGTTAAAATTTCAAAACTTATTTCTTACTTTCATTTGAATTTTAAGTCCAAAAATTTTAGGAGAAAAAATTAATTATTGAGTGAAAATCTATTTTTAGACACAACCCCTTGGTGTGATTGTGGCGGGTTCTTCTGTATCAGTCCTGTGACATGTCACAAAACGCAATAACAAGCCCATGTAAAAGTGACCGGTCCCTTTTATATAAACCCTGCGGGAAAAAAGGGGTCAGTTGAGAATTGGGATCTGTCCCGTTATAGATGAAAACTGGACCGGTTCCGAAAATACATATCACGAGATAGGTGAAAAGAGAATCGGTTCCTAAAGTACCTACCACGTGACCGGTCTAAAAGTCAAAACATTTTCTTTTAGACCAGTCCTGTGACATGTCAAAGAGGCAATTGTCACATGACGTGTCCTGGGATAGGTCCTTTTCCCCCAGGGAAAAAAACCAGTCCCTGTCCAAATTGACCAGTCAGATTTATGTAAAAAATTACAAGGAACATTTATTTTGGACATTTTAACCCTTAATATATGGGTCTTTTGTGCCCCTTTCCTTAAATAGGGGAAAATACCCTTAAAGCGGGGATATAACGGGTTTTAATGTTGCAATTTTTTTTTTATAAAATTCTACTGCAAGTGTCTGAATACACAAATGTTCAAGATTCATCTTGAGTGCGAGAAATAAAAAAATAAAAATACTTTGAAAATTATTAACCCATTTCCGTATGGCATCATGCGAATTCCGTGTTATGTTTAGTTCGGCCTTGTGGTATAAACACTCGAGACCATATTCTGGTTGTAAGTTCATATTGTGGGGACAGGACCTAAGAAATGTTAAATCAACCTTTCTGCTCTGCCCCCCAACCCTCTTGGACAGGAGCAATGCCCGCCTTAATAAAAAAATGTAAATATTTTATTTTTAACCGTATTGGATTTTGGGACTTCAAATCAACCTCTTTTTTTTTAAGAGAAGTAACACTAGGGAAATTCTTCCTTTACTTCGATGGGGATAAGTGCTAAGGGAACACCGAAAGAAGAAGTTGCGATATGTATGAGGGATAGAAAACTCATACATAGATCGAACCCGCAACCTTCTGTGTACCCGTCCGACGCGTAACCATTACACCAGAAAGTCCCATCAACCTCACACTAAATTCAACATCAAATTCGAAAAAAACGTTCTGTCTGATTGGATTGATGGTATCACTTCTGAAATTTTTTGCAAAGAGATTTTGAAAGGTGTAAAGGGGAAATTAAATTTCATTTTATTTGTGACAAAAGTAAGGTGCTGGTTTCAGATCACGTTTTTCTTCACACGAATCTAATAACAAAATACATGCTCTCCTTTTCGCCAGCTTCTCCGCTCTTATTCTGTGCCGTCGCTAAATAAGTGAAAAATATAAGATATCATTTTTCAAAAATGTGAAATATTTCAAAAAGAGAGCCGTGATTTGAAAGTTCTCCAAAGATTTAGACACACCAAGCTTCACTACATTTCAAAAAATATATTTCTACTAACCTTTCATCCAACCAAGATATTATTTAAAAATATGTTATCCTTAATTTACCTTTGTTTTATTTTGTTTGAAGAAATCTGATATATATCTTGGCAAGAATACAACCCTGTAATTGTTTCAAAACAAATTAATGTCTTTCATATAACATCTTGTTAACTGTCACAAGTGAAAGTTAATAAATTTTATTGTAATTCTTGTATCAAGTATAAATCTCTTAAGGCCAAATAATAAATAATATTTTATGTTTCTTTTGAAAAATTGCATGAAGCCCTCTTATTAAATTACCACTGCCCATAAAACACACCTACAGTTAAAGAAATAAAAACAAAAAAAAAAAAAAACAGAAATTTAACTGCCCCTGTAACCTTAAGATCTTAAACTGAAATTACTGATTATTTTGTTAAACAATTAAAACCGTTAAATCGTTTTTCTGATTTGCAAAAACAAATAATAAAAAAAAAATAATGACCAGTAGAAATTTAAATTGATATAAATAATAAGAAATGTTTTGTGTAGGAAGTAATTTGTTTAAGTGTACTACATACGTACCCTACTGCTAGTGTGTTGAAAAAGCATACATCAATCGATTACTCATGCTGGGTATAATTTAAGCACGCACTGTTTTAACAACAAAATATATCTGTTAAAATAAATATTGGCAAAGATTTTGTAGATATCATGATCATGTTTATCTCTTATTCTTTTTATTTTTTTCTCTTTACAAGTATTTTATGACTGGCAATGGATCAGCATTTATTTTTCGGTGTTAAAAAACTTAAATTAACTTAACTTTTGTTGTGGTTTTGGTTTAAGGTTAACTTTGGGTAGTGTTCAAAACTTAAAGTTTTGAAATATTGGCAACATGTATGACATACAAAAAGTACATTTAACATGAAAGCAATCATTGGTTTTGAAATATAGTTACAAGAATATGCAAAAATAACACATAATGTTGAAAAAAAAAATCATGCCGAGTAATTAATAATGCTTTGACATTTATTTTATTAGTGGAAATGAAATCTTAAACAAATTTTATACATAATACTTATGGTAAATGTTGAAATTTCGATATCCTTATTCAAAAAAATTAATTTATGACACGTGAAAATTTTTCGATGAGATTTGAAATGTTCCTTTCAGTTTATTCAAAATTCCTACATGCGGAATAAAATTGGAACAAATTTTGCAACGCTGGTAAAAAATTACTAATGCTATTAACTTTTTACTGTTATACGAGAGCGGATAAATAAGTTCGTGACTTTTCGAACTTCCCTCGTAGTTATATGAAATGCAACACTGCTCCCATCAAGTACCATCTGTTAATAGACTACTGTCAAATTTTAAGTAAGTTCCGTCATTTACTTTACGTTTAAAGGCTGTTCAAAACATACAACCTCGTGGATTTTTTAAAAAAAGTGAATTTCGAGTGCTTATTAAACATTATTTTTTGGAAAAAAAACCGTCAATCATATCAAGGAAAAGCTTGATAAATACTATGGGGACTCTGCCCGATCGAAGAGTAAAAGTGCGTGAGATTGTTGATGCCATAGGCATTTCATATGGCAGTGTAGTTTCGATTTTGAATGATCAGTTGGATTTAAGAAAGCTGTCTGCAAGATGGGTGCCGCGTTTGCTCTCAATTGTCCATAAACGTAATCGTAATCAAAATTCCATGAATTGGGCTACGAATTGGTACCTCATCCACCATATTCTCCAGATTTAGCCCCCCAGTGACTATTTCCTCTTTCCAAACCTGAAGAAATGGCTCGGTGGAAAGAGATTTAGCTCCAACGATGAAATTATTGATCAAACAAATGTATATTTTATGGACCTCGAAAAACCCTATTTTTTTAAGGGATACAAAAATTGGAGAAACGTGTATTGAGCTAAAAGGAGATTATGTTGAAAACTATTTTTTTTTTTTTGCAAAAAAAAAACTGCGTTTCATTTTAAAATTTATGGACTTATTGATCCGCCCTCATAATTGAAAAGCTACATGTTTTTTCATATTGCCTTGACAATTTTATCGTCAATTTGTCATTTAATTACACAGTACAACACAAAAAAATGGCGGGGTTTTGACAATGGATTATGGTAGAGACAAAAAAAAATTATACGTGTGTCGGCGTTTTGAAAGATCATAAAATGTTATTACATATGTCAGAACACACCAAAGCCCAAAACTGAACACAAACACCAAAAACCAGTCAAATTGAAGATTGTTCATCAGCTTTATAGTCAGATTTGGGATGACCCACATACTATGAGTCAAATGAAGGGATGATTGGTTTTTTGGTGTTTGTGTTAAGTTTTGGGATTTGGTGTGTTTTATGGCCAACATTTTTGTAGAACTTTTCATTCCCGCCCTTCCTCTTCATAGGGGTGATTTTTACGAATTGTTCGAATAGAGACAACAATAACCATTATGTGGGGGAGATCGAGGATTAATAAGTTCCACAAAAATATTTGTGAGAATATTTTCTACAAAGTTGCTGATTATATCCTACACTTCAGATGTAAAGAACACATAGTTTCTTATAACGATATGCTGCAAAAACAGGCCCCCACTAAAATAAAATTCTATCAAAACGCCGACAAACGTATATTTTTTGTAAATCCATTGTCAGAACCCCGTAATTTTGGAATAAGTTCGAAATTGTTGTACAGTGTTATCTAAAATGTCAACAAAAGAAGAACAACGTCAAGAAACCATTTGTAATTTTTTCATTAATAATCCTAATTGGAAAACTTCGGAAATCATTGTTCATTTTGTAATTGGCCGACTCATCAAAAAGGTCTCAGCTCAAAAAAGTAACTGTAAGTAAGATCGCTAAATCGTATAGGGAGCTTGAAGAAAGTTTTATTGTGATGAAAAATTAGTTTAAAAATGGACCTCAATGATATGGGAATACAGAAAAGGTCCAGAAAGAATAAGCCGATTGTTTCCAAAGCTCAAGAAGTTATCCAAAAAACGATTAAGAAATTTTGTGAAAAATACGTTTTGCATAACATTTTACATAATTTGCCGATGAGTCATTGGACATTGAGTCATTTTTTTTTTTTTTTTTTTTTTATTAAATCTTCATTTACATAACCGAGCCATTAGGGCCTTATGTGGTTAATTAAAGCTACTATCTTAATAACAAACTTCTACGCCAGATGACAATAAATGGCAGGGAAGGCACTTTTTCGAAGGGAAGAAACATACTGATAATAAAATAAAGTATTTGGAGCATACAAAGTTCCCTAAAAAAGTATTACTATGACTTGCAATAATTCTACACGGAATTTCGGAACGAGTGTTTTTTTTTGGATCTGGGTTGGCCTTCAATTTCTAACAATATATTGGAGCACTGTAGGCTAAATGTGAAGGATTTCATGGAAAATAAGCATCGAGGCCAAAATGTGATCTTCTGGCCAGACTTAGCCTCTAGCCATTACGCTCGAAAAACTGTGGAAGCTATAGACGTACGAAGGAACGGAGTAATCTGGTGGCAGAAGGGGCTCAAGCTGAAGCTGCAATACGCATGGGGACTACGGGGCAGTTTGTGTATACATGGTATGGTCTTGAAAAAGTCATTGGGAATGTAGCATGTAGCAGTGATTACATTTTTCCTAGGTTAAGCTTCAATGAGGGACTACCCCTCACTATAGGGGAGTATGGATGGTTGGTAAGTCTTCGCCCTGACTATATAACCTTTAATTTTATCACGAATGGTTTTTAGATGGGCGATGGAATTGATGCTGCGGTCTTCTGTCGAGAGCTGGGCAGCGAAGAGTCTTATAAACTTCCGGCGGAAGTTCTGGCTGACCTTGCTTTTGTCCCTGAAAACAATTGGTTCCTACGGTAATTTCTATATTGATAGTCAGACGGACTATCATCGCATCCATGAATGCGAGAACTCTTTAGGTATACCTTTTTAGGGCATTGAGGGTAACGAAATTGCGGACAAGCTGGCGAAGCGCGGGCAAAAGGGCAACGAACATTCGTGTGCTACTCCAGTTCTTGAAACGGGATGTAGACTCCACTAAAATGGTCAAATCTGAGGAGTACCGGAACGTGCAGGGTGTCGAGAATTATGTGCAAGTCTTACGATCCTAAGGCGACGGGCCTTCTGTTATCCTACGGTTCTTGCCAAAAGAGCGGGAAATCTAGCAAGTCATAATTGTAGGTTTTGTGGTGTACCGAGGTGAAGCATATTATGTGCCACTGTCCGGCTCCTGCGTGCTCCAGGGCAAGATGCTTGGGAGATTATCTTTTCCGCGATCTGGAAGAAATCTATAGAATCAGAATTCTAAGACTCCCTGGGTGCCATTACATCTGACTGATCTTTAATGCGGATTATCGTTTCTAACTGATAACGCTAGGGACCAAATTCGTCGATGCGAGGTCTTTTACCAAACAGTGCAACCTAACCTAACCTATGGACGTGCTTCAGATATCATATGTACATAAATGCTTTTTATACTAAATGACAAAGAGAGCAGAACAATAAGAGAAACCAATTTGGTTGTCAAATGAAATGTATTACTACTCGTTACTTTTCCCTATTTATTTTATACGTAATCTAGCGAGTAAGATGACACTTTTAGTTGGTAGCACCTCCCACCCTAGCGACTTTTCTTGGACATAAATTTGCCTAAAGACAGGGAGAGTAGATTAACAAGAGAAAGAAGATGAAATGTGTTTCCAATAGTTTCTTTTTTCCCAATATATTTTATATGTAAACTAACGAGTGGGATGACACTTTTACTTGGCAACACCCCCTCTTAAGTGACTTTGGTTTATCTTGGAGATTCAAGCCTTTGTTACTAGCAACATCGATGTCAGCAATGGACCTCGGATTAATTAATTGCATTATCTTTATCAGAAGTACCAATGTATCTCTTCTAATATGCTTGATCATTTGTTTAATTATTTTCCTACTTTTTAGGTTTAAAAAATATTATTTTTAATGTACCAAACCTAATTAAAATTATCTTTTAAAAAAAGGTAAAACCCATTTTAATACTTTTACTTGTTTTTTTTTTATTTAACTTTATTACTTACGGGGACAAAACTTTTATATTTGCAACAAGTGCAAACACAAGCTGTTAATTGCTGCAAATGCAAATCATATATTTGTTTAACAATTAAAAAAGTAACCTCGTTTTTATTTTAGCAATCTATAAAGTTAGAAAAAAACACTTTAACGTAAAAATGTTTAAGGCTTGGTAACTTATTTCAAAGAACGAGTAGTTAGTGCTTGACTACAGGTAACGCTCGATTAATAATTTTGGGACTTTCCCAAAATTAGATAAAATTGTACAAAATTTTATTTGATTGATTTATGGAGTGTTTTTTGAATATGTAATTATAAAGCTACATTCACAATGATGGAGTTGTAGAGTGAAGTGTACTAAACTGGAGATGGTGTGATACAAAACATTTGTAAGTGCAAAGGTGAAGGAAACAAAATTCATTCTGCAGAGAGAAGTAATACATAATTATGAATGGACCTTAAATGACAACTTTGTAGTGGTAAACACGATTTTGTTTACACAGGTATTCATACCCCAACCTTTAATTTTTAATAATTTTTTAAAAAAACGTTTTTGTTTTTCAATATTTTTTTTACAATTTAATATTAACCTACTTTTAGATTACAGTCTTATGTGTTACTTACAGATCCAATTGAATAATAATAAAGAATGGAAAATTGTTGTTCACTTACCTAAAATGAAAAAAATAAAAACAAAATATATTAATAATATTGAAAGTGAATTAAATTTTACAGTTTTAAATATGTATGATAAACCCCATACGAGGCAGTTTGACAACTCCGTGACTTTTTGAACTTTCCTCGTTTGTAATTAAAAATCAACACTGCTCTTAATAGACTACTGTAAAATTTTGAGCCAGCTGCATAAATTGTTTTGTGTTTGACTAGAGGGTACGTATTTTAAAGAGGCATTTTATTTTTCACGATTCTCTCGATATTTTTGCGAAATATCTCCGAAGAGAAAACCTTATATTAAAATTTATTTATTAATAATGAGATCAAAAAAATAAAGAAAAGCATAGAAACAGTCTGGTTTGACAGACAATCCCGTAAATTTCGATAAAAAAAATTAATTTCGTGCGTTAATCAAGAATTATTTTTTGCATAAAAAAGCCATTAGCGAAATCAAGCAAAGGCTTAATAAATACTATTGGGACTCTGCACCATCAACTTTAATGGTTAAGAAGTGGTTTACTGAATACCGTTGTAGTCACACCAGCTCAAGTGACGCCAACGGACAATCGAAAAATGAAAGAGCATGAGGCGGCGGAGGCTAAGAGTACATCACATTTTATGGGTGCCGCGATTGCTCATACTCGACCATAAGCGCAACCGTGTGGCCACTAAAAAGCAGTGGTAAAAATCCATAAATTGGGGTAAGATCGGGTACCATATACCCTGCAAATAGTTCCTGTTTCGGCTGTAAGGGATTGGGTTCGCATGAAGAGGTCATCATGTCAAAAAACACGAATATTTTAAAGACCTTAAGAAAATATATTATTTGAAAGGAATAAAATATTGGAAGAATTATGGACTAAATGTATTATGCTAAAAGGAGACTATGCTGAAAAATAAATAGCATTTTTACCGAAGGAAATATAATTTATTCAAAAAGTCACTGACTTATCAAACAGTCGTCTTAATTTTTAAGTTTATGGAGAGAAATTAATCTTTACGGTACTCTTAACTCTAAAATAAATATGTATGCCAATTATTGCAGTCACCGTTGTACGTCTGTCTTAAGGGCGTGTTTTCTCTCAGCCACAATAAGTGTTGCCAAAATGTGGTAATAAAAATGGCAAAATTTGTTTGGAAAAATGGCTGAACATTTTTCTCAAAAATTTATCCTGATTGCTAAAAAATTAAAAAATCCAATGAAATTTACCAATAATGAGCACTACTATCAGCGGCTACCTTCATTTAAAGTGCTAAGCAGCTTTTTATAAAATAAAATTTTTGAGTAAAATTACCTCCCAAAGCACAAGTTTTTTGATCTGATAGTATCGAATAAATTTTCCGATTTTTTGTATAAAAAATTGATTAAAAAAAGCATTTTTTCATTCGTCAATCGAAATTTTGCTTGCAAAGCGTATTAAAAAATGTCTAAATCTAGAAATAAAATGGTTAAATTGTCAACGCTGGTGACAATCGTTATACGCCAAGTTGTCATTCTGGGCCGATACTTATGCAGTGTTGCCACCTAGAAAATTATCAGAAAATAAAAAGGTAAAGCGATTATTAATGCCAATTAAATTGTCTAGTACTTGTGAAACGATTTTCATATTTTTGAATTTCTTTTAAAAATGGCTAAACTTAAAAACTTAGATTTGCTTGCGGATTAACATTTATTTCACGAAAATTCTCAAATAATCCTACAAGGACTAGATTTTTCAGTTGGCTACAAAATAAAAAACAGATCGATATCGGTTATCGAGCACATATAAAACTAAAATCGAGTTTCAATTAAAATAGTTGTAAATACAATTAAAAATTTAATTGAATTTGGGCAAGCAAAAGAATTTGTTATATCAATTATTTTTTTTTGTTAAAATTAACTGAAATTTTAAATTATTTTTTTAATCATTTCAATTAAAGTTTTATTCAAAAATCTTTAACATTTTTAATTAAAGTTTTAATTTTATCAATTATAACTTTAATTAAAGTTCTAACCAAAAATCAATTTAAATTTTAATCAAATTTTTAATTGAAATTCCAGCATCAAATCAATTCAATATGTAAACGATGCATAATTATACCAAAACATGTTGTTAAAATGTTATTAAATTGTTAATTGTTGGCAACCGAAACTAATTAAGCGGGATTTTAGTGGCAGAGTTGCACATGTTTTTCAGAAATTTAGCTTCTAAGAGCGTACAATAATCGTATATTTCTATATGTATGTACATTTCGGACATCAATGATTCAGTACATTGGTTAAAAAATTATATATTTACTCGTATATAATATATATATATATATTGATTTATGTGTTAAAATTAATACAAACGATGTTTACATTATAAATTATTATTTTCAAAGAATACAATAAATTGTTTGTTTAAGGAATTTTATCATAAAAATATTAGAAAGAATAATTTATTATGTTGTTTTTTTTTATATGTTTATTTCACAATAAAACAAAGCAACTACTAACAATGTATTAAGGTGACCATTTTTTTGATATTAAAATTAGTGCAACATTTAAAATTAATTTTGATATTAATTTAATACAAAGTATTCAAATTTTGAGTACCTTTTTCTATGGGAAATTCTTCAGACTTTAATAGCAATTATGTAAAACCTTTAAAAAAAAAAGTCTCGAACGAGTTGTGGAAAAATTCTATCGGTCAGTGACATTACTGCGGAACCCCTTTCAATTGTCAACATGCGTATAAAAGGGGTAAAATTAAAAATTAAACAAAATCACCAAAATCGCTAAAATGGAAAAAAATTCAAAAAATATAAAAAACAAGTAAGAGCGGCTAAATTCGGCTATGCCGAATCTTATATACCCTTCACCATGGTTGCGAAAATAGTAAAGTTTATATATGGACATATATGGAATGGACGGATTTATATACGGACATCTTTAAGTGGAAATTTACCATTTAGTTTAGTGATAAAACTTGGACTCTGAAAGATTTATGGTTCCCGAAAATAGGTATTTAAAAAATGTATGTTTTGGTCATAACTGCTTTCAGCAAATATGTTCTACTAAAGATTTTCGATCTTTGGATATATAAGACGTCTCCATAGGTCATATTACAGCTCTAAAATTTTAGTTTTTATAAAAATTTTGATGTTTTTAGCCCATTTATGGAGTATTTAATTACGGTCTTACCGTTCTTGAGATATAAATTAATCTATTTTGTGCCACGCCCAATTCAAGGATCCCGCCCACATTTGGTCAGATGTTGTGTATTGATAACCAAGATGCTTGCACCTTATTTGGAAACTTTTCCTCTTTCCGTTCTCCAAATATACAGAAAAGCTGACCAACATCGTTAAGACAACTGTGCTGGACGCATTTGTTTTGTTAAAAAAAAATAAAAAAATAACAAAAAGTCTTAAGAAAATAAAAAAAAGTGTTAAAAAAATATAAAAATAAAAAAAGTTGAATAGACAAGGCTCGATCGCGCGACTAAAAGAAAAAAAGTGTTTGTGACAAAGCTCTTAGACCACTGAGCCCTTGAAGGACATAAGCAAACGTCGTTAATAGAAGTAAATAAAGAGTTTTCGTTTAAAACAGATTTGTTTGGGTTTTATTTAAATGACAAACCTTTGTAGGGATTTGTTGTTTGTGGGTGAAAGGTGAGGAGGTGAAAAACAAAAAGTTCAACAAATAAAATAAAAACAACAACAATCACGATCACGATCATCATGCCAATCAGTGTTGTCATATTTTTTTCAAAAATCTTCTTAGTTCTAAAAAAAGCCTTTTTCGACCAAAAAAATATTTTTTTACAAATCGTTAAAAGAAATCACTAGAACTGCATGTGTTTTATTTCTACAAATATGTTTGATTTAGCTGGCAAACTTGCATTTGGGATTTTATTTCGCTTTTTTATTACAAAATATTTTTAATTTATTTTGCTTAATTTTAAAAATTTGAAATAGTTTATAAATTTTTTTTTTATAAATTATTATAAGTTATGACATAAAATAGTTGCACTCAAAGGGAAATTATGTATAAAATTTTCTTAATATGTGAGAAATAAAATGGTTTAAAAATCTGTTTATAAATTCTTTTAAATCGGAGCAAAAAATAGAAATAAAACCGTTTGTATTTTGTTTGTATCAGAGGGTTTTTATACAAATTTTGATGTTTTTAGCCTATTTATGGATTATTTAATTATTAATACAAAATTTAATTTAAATTAATTATTTAATGTTAAAAAAAAACAAAAAAATAAAAAAAGTCTTAAGAAAATAAAAAAAATGTAAAAAAAAAGTTAAATTGTGTCTTCAGTAGGATTCGAACTCGCGTTCTTAGAGAAAAAAAGTATTTGTGACATAGCGTTTAGACAACTCAGCTATAAAGGCTATATGGAATCATCGTTTATAGTGTTAAATGAACAGTTTTCGTTCAATAGGGATTGTTTGGTTTTTATTTAAATAAGAAATCTTTGTGTGTGTTTGTTGTTTGTGTATAAAAGGTGAAGAGGTGAACGAAAAGAAATTGATGTGTTTGTTATGCGTAATATTCAACATACATATAATAAAAACAAGTAAGAGCGGCTAAATTCGGCTATGCCGAATCTTATATACCCTTCACCATGGTTGGGAAAAAACTGAAGTTTATATATGGACATATATGAAATGGACAGATTTATATACGGACGCCTTTAAGAGGAAATTAACCATTTAGTTTGGTGATAAAACTTGGACTCGGGAAGATTTATGGTTCCAGAAAATATGTATTTTAAAAAAATGTATGTTTTGGGCATAACTTTTTTGTATCTGAACCGATATTTCCGAGTTTTTCAGCAAATATGTTATACTAAAGATTTTCGATCTTTTGCTATATAAGACGTATCCATAGGTCATAATACAGCTCTAGAATAGTGTTTGTTGTTTGTATATAAAAGGTGAAGAGGTGAAAGAAAAGAATTTCAACAAATCGTTAAAAGAAATCACTACAACTGCATGTGTTTTATTTCTACAAAATAGTTTGATTTAGCTGGCAAATTTACATTTGGGATTTTATTTCGCTTTTTTATTAGAAATATTTGTAATTTCTTTAGCTTAATTTTAAAAATTTGAAGGAAAATAGTTTATAATTTTTTTTATAAATTATTATAAGTTATGACCTAAAATAGTTGCACTCAAAGGTAAATTATGTATAAAATTTTCTTAATATGTGAGAAATAAAATGGTTTAAAAATCTTTTTATAAATTCTTTTAAATCGGAGCAAATAATAGAAATAAAACCGTTTGTATTTTGTTTGTATCAGAGGGTTTTTATACAAATTTTGATGTTTTTAGCCTATTTATGGATTATTTAATTATTAATATAAAATTTTATTTAAATTAATTATTAAATGTAAAAAAAAAAACAAAAAATAAACAAAAAAAAAAAAAATCTTAACGAACCCGCGACCCTTCCACCTGTGGTGAAAGGTATAAAAACGTTTGTATTTTGTTTGTATCAGAGGGTTTTTATAAAAATGTTGATGTTTTTAGCCTATTTATGGATTATTTAATTATTAATATAAAATTTTATATAAATTAATTATTAAATGTTAAAAAAAAACAAAAATAAGCAAAAAAAAAGTCTTAAGAAAATAATAAAAAAAAATGTACAAAAAAAAAAGTGAATTGACCTCACCGAGATTTGAACCTCGAACCCCACGGCCTTAGAGAAAAAAAAAAAGTATTTGTGACACAGCGTCTAGACAACTGAGCTATTGAAGCTCACTCAAAATCATCGTCAATAGAGGTACATATATAAAAGTCTTCGTTAATTAGAGATTTGTTTGGTTTTTATTTAAATGACAAATCTTTGTATGTGTGTTGTTTGTGTATAAAAGGTGGAGATGAAAGAAAAGAATTTTAACACATGGATGTGTTGTTATGCTCAAAATTCTACATACATATTAAACAAAGGGATTTTACTGGAAAAATTAGAGGTAGTCCTGGTTTTTTTGCTAATATCTCAGCCATTTATTAACCGATCTGTCTGATTTTTAATAGCAAACAGAAATGGATCACATGTAACAGAAATAAAAAAGAATCAAGTCCTCATCATGTCTGGGTTCTTCGGAAAACCCATTTCAACACACAGACGGACAGACGGACATCGTTAAATCAACTTCGCTCTTCATAAGGACCAAGAATATATATACTTTATAGGGTCTAAGATCAATATTGTAGAAATTACAAACGGAATGACAAACTTATATATACCCTTCCACCTGTGGTGAAGGGTATAAAAATGCTAAAATGGGAAAAAATCGTCAAAATTAAAAAAATCGCCAAAATTTGAAAAAATCGCCAAAATGTGAAAAAATTGACAAATTTCAAATATCGCTGAAAATTGTAAAACTCGTCAGATTAAACAAAAATCGCTTTAATTAACTAATTGTTACAATCTGAAAAAACACTCAAATTAAAAAAAATTTAAATTGTAAAAAACTCGCCAATACAAAAAAAAAAAAAACTAGAATTTATAAATAAATGCTACTATCTGAAAAATTAAAATAAATCGCCAAAACTAGACAAAAATATCATCGAATTGAATCGCTTAGACACAATTTTAATCAGAAAGAAAAATTTTTTGCACCAGAGGTCTCAAGTTTTGAGTTACTTTGCAATATTTTATATCGTGTTTATCACGAGATACTATGCATTGCAGAGAAAGAGGGCTATATTTGGCAATATTAAAATTTTAATTTATATATTTTTTTTATATGTAAATTTGGTATATTCTTCGATCTATTTTTTTGAATTATATATTTTTAATTTTATCAGGCTCGAGATCATAATTTTTTTAATGTTACTAATGAATGGTAAACACAAATTTTTTTATTAAATGGAAAAATTGTAAGGATCAGCGCTAGAGGGATTTGTACGGGTAATCATTAATTATCTGAAAAATGGAATTTCGCATATTCATTTTCCTTAGAGTGTGTAGTATATAAGTCTGTTCAATACCATGAGTTATTTGTGGGTTAGGTGGTTCATAAGAAGGCTTAAGATGATCTGGTCGCTCGGGTCGTAAGTGTGCACTGCCTCTAGCGCTGATCCTTACAATTTTTTCCATTTCATACAAAATTTGTGTTTACTATTTATTAGTAACATTAAAAAAAATATTTTTTTTATTTTTAAAATTTTTTTTCTATTTTTAGAGATTTTTTGTAATTTTGACAATTTATTTTAACAAAGTAATGATTTTTAGCTGTAAATTCAATAATTGTTTTTTGTCGTTTTTTTTTTTTGTGTTTGTATTTGTAAGAAATCGTTAAATTTACTGTAATAAAAAAACATAATTGTTATTTAATTTTTCCATTTTTTTTTCAAATCAAATGAAGAAAATCGTATGTAATTCCCTAATGAAACAAACCCGAATGAACAATAAATCCCAAATTTGAAAATCGATTGAATTGCCAACAAATGATTGGTTGAATTCCCAAATTGTAAATCAAACAAGTAAGAAATCGAATGAATTTTTAAAGATTGAATTCAGTGATTGGTAAAATAGAATAAGATAAATTGATTAAATTTCTTCGATGTGAGTTCGATCGAATGAATTCCAAAGAATGAATTCTCGTGAATATTTAAAAACGAATTCATTCGATTAAAAAGTAAATAAAGTTCGATTTTTAACCCTGCTTAGATAACGTACGTCTGCGAGACGTACGTTTTCTATGCTAATGTTATGAAAGCTAAAATAACGTTATCTAAACAGGGTTAAGGAATTCATTCAAAATATTATTAAAAATTCAAAGCTCTGGCTGTAGGCAAGCTTGTGCATAAAATTGCTAGCTGGGGGCCAATTTCGAATAAATTTGCTTTGCGAAGTGATACATAATTTATCATTGTTTATCATTTTTAAAGAAAAATTTTATTAAAAAATTTCAATTAATTCTTTTTTTTCCATAAAAAAAATAAACATTTATTATAAAGAAATATAAGAGGGAAGTTTTATTTTGTTTTGATTTTTATGTTTTTTTTGCAGTGTTGCAAACATGGGTTTTTCGAATGCGTTTTGAGTGTTTTTTGTTTGTAAATTAAAAATGTAATTATTGTTTTTATAAATTCTCTAAATCTTTTGAAAATTAAAAATTTCCTAATTAAATTAAAAAAACTGTATTAGAAAAAATATGAAATGTTAAAAAATAATCCATTTTAAAAAAAAATCGCTAACAATGTTTGTAAAATAGTGTAACACTCACATTTTTTCATGAACTTTTATTTGGCGAAGAAAAAAGAAATCTCATATGATAAAAATTTTGACAGATAGTTTTCGCAAAAGTTAAATCAAGAATCGGTTTCTTTGCGCAATAGTGAAAATTTTTATCACTTCACAGCTTTACACATTCAGAATACTCTTACATTCTGGGAATATTTTTCTTAGAATTTTCTTCATATCAAAGTTATCATATTAGGCGACATATGATAATGTCCTCATTAATAATTTGAGAAACAACAAATTTTTCTGTCATAACCGAACTGAGTTTGATCATAGTCCCCAGTTGAAGTTAATATAAATCATGGACATTAAGAACGTTTATAAAAAACATATAATAACCTGGGGACTTAATACTATGTGATGTTTTCGAAGCCGGTCCACTGAATAAAGATTTTCTGCGTAGCAGGCCTACACTACGGTGTGTTTGAAGTCGGTTTTACTGAGATAAGATTTTATACATCGGTTTTCGGTGTATCGAATATCCGCTGAAAAAAGCTTTTTCCACAGCGGCAATAATTTGAAATATGTAGTTAATAAATTGGTCCTTACCCCAATAATAATAAGTAAAAAGTCATATATCCAACTTTCGGTTGGGAGATTACGTCCGAAAATTTTCTGTTATAATCCTCAAAATGGAAATGATCATAATGTCCGTAGGAATTATGGCCAATCACCACCAGATTATACGTTGAGATGTTAAAAATTGGTACAAAAATTAATAAATTTATATCACAGTGCATGGTTTTTCATCACTTAAATTAGTGAATGTTGTGCTAAAAATCGCTGCAAATGGTCAGCTTTAATATACTGTTAAATGTCTACAACATATTATACAGTTAACAAAAAATAAAAAAAAAATATGGTTAACATAATACATCATTATACTTTGTAGTCTTCGTCGTCGTTTGTTGCATTTTGCCCAAAAGACACAAAGAATAATACAAAAATTTTTTGTTGCAAAAACAAAGTTAAAACAGTTTTATCTAAAACATAACATCTTTGCATTAAGATATATGACTATGAGAGTTTGAATACGAGTTTTATTATTTTTTTTTAGTTATAAAACACTAGTTTTTAAATATGTTTGCCTGATGCATTTTTACTGCATTTAAACGTGCATAACATGTCATTGTTTCTAAAATTACAAGAAAAAAAAAATGATACCCAGACACTACCCCAACGGCATAATCCCCATTCAAAGATTTTTTTTCAGCTTGAGGTTGTTTTTACGCTATAAACTCAATGACAAAGTGCAGAGAGTACTTATTTCGAAATAAGTGGGCGTGGCAACTCTATAATTTCTTTGACTCGGCTTCTGTGTAATATTTATTGAAACAAGTAGTAGGTTAAATATAGGCTGAATGAGATAAAGATATTTATTTGAATAGAGAGGAAATAAATCATAAAAAGCTTTGTAATGTCTAATAACGTGGACTGGGTCGGCCTGATATCAATAATATGTACTAATACCGAAATTTCGCTTTGCAGTAGGGCAATGCTCAGCGAAGCTTGCTTCAGCGTATAAAACCTCTAAGCCTGCTGAATGCTTGCAACTCAGAAATATATATGAGATAAAGATATTTATTTGAATAGAGAGGAAATAAATCATAAAAAGCTTTGTAATGTCTAATAACGTGGACTGGGTCGGCCTGATATCAATAATATGTACTAATACCGAAATTTCGCTTTGCAGTAGGGCAATGCTCAGCGAAGCTTGCTTCAGCGTATAAAACCTCTAAGCCTGCTGAATGCTTGCAACTCAGAAATATATATTTATTTAGCGCAGCCAAATTTGAGGATTAAAACCGAAAAGCTCTTCGATTATAGTCTTAATTTACAGTTTGGTGGTTATGTCAAAAAAATATGTCCCCAAAATAGGAAATTGAGATATAGTCCGTTGGGATTATGTCAAGTCTCCATAAAAAAGATATAAGCTGCATATTTGAAGTTGAGTTTATAAGTTTTGTCTGTCTATCTTTTTGTTATTTTATTTTTTCGCACATAAATAATTTAATAATACGAGTATTTGTAAGAAAACTATGTTCAAATAAACACTTGCTGTAAATAAAGTGAATCCTAAAAAAAATTCAGGAATTTTGACACAATTTAAAGATAAAAAAACAATTTTCTTTTGTCGTTTCTACTCATTTAATTTCAATATTAACGATACTTCCAATACATTTAAGCTCAGATAGGACCTTTTCATGGCTACTGGATCAAAACATGAGTTAATTTTAATTATTTCAATAGATTGTGTCCTTAAGTTCAATTTAAACATCGACAACTCCTATTTATTATTATCAAATACTGGGAAATAGTAGATAGAAATGATCAACTTGTGTTAACCTTTTAATAGTTAATGTAAAATTAAAAAATAATGTTAAACAAAATTCACCCCGGCTAATCCGAAACTTGTTTATAACGAATTAATTTTTCTGGCTCATCGCCTCATATCTTAACAGGGGTTTTACTGTGTTATGAATACCAGAATTTAATTTCTAATCCCAAGTTTGTTTAATTCCATTCTACTATTATCCCCAGTTTCGATTTATTCTTAGTAAATTTCAGCAAAAAATTGCTGTTACAAAGGGAGAGGTTTTGAACCATTTTGAAGAAAATTGCGAATATCTTAATCTGTAAAGAAGTACAAAGAAGGGTCAATTAGTCCGAGATTTTTTGAAAATTTGAAAAGTCACGGACTTATTGATCCGCTCTCTAGTGATGCTTGTTTTGTGCATTTTTTGTTCAATTAATGATATGATGGAAATTTCCATCATGATGCGAAAAATGGTTAATTGTGACTGTGTGTTTCTTATTAAATAAAAAATATTATTTTTCACAATTTAAATCACGATTTTAAATCATTAAGATTCTAGTGAAAGTTTATCACGGGAAGAAAAATTTACTATGCTTAGTTACTAAGCCCCAAAAACTATATTTGATCGTTTTTTTCTCTCTTTTTTGGAGGCAATATAGACAAATTTTTTTTCGGATCAAACTGGCTCAGCAAATTTTTTGTTGGCAAAATGCCAAACGATCTGGACGCCCAGTTGAGGTCTCTACACCCGAAACAATTGAAAAATTTTCACGATTTGGTGTTTTCCGATGGGAGATTAAAAGTGTGAGAGATTGTGGAAGCCATAGGCATTTCAGCCATTGGCAAATCATATGGCTCAGTGGTTTCAATTGTGAATGGTCATTTGGGTATGAGAAAGCTTTCTGTCCGTTTGAATCGTTTTTTTCTTTTTTGGAGGCATTGTAGACAACTTCATTGCTTTGCTATGGAATTTTTTCTTAAATTTTACTGTCAAAGTCGGATCAAATGGGCTTAGCAAACATTTTTGTTAGCGAAATTTGTCCATTAAGCTTCAAAATACCGAATACAGACCAATTAACATGTTTTTTTTAAATCTCTCCCTGATGAAATTTATAGGCGATGAGCTATAAAGTAATATATGGATCCATTACCTTGGAGGTAATAATGTAAGTGGTTACTTATATGGTTGCCAGAATTGAAAGGGATAGTAATTCAAAATAGGATTTCTTTAAAAAAAATTTAGTACAAATATTTTAATCGTTATTAAATATAATGTGATCGCGATGGGAATCGAACCTAACAACTCTGGTAGCCAGCCAAGAATTCTACACACAAAGCTTATAAGTCATATAAGTTTTAATTGCTTTAAATACAAATGAACTGTTGCGCTTTGTGTTTTCGTTTGTGATGTCGAAATATACATACATACATTACCCTTTTGCTGACAAAAAAACTATAAGGTAATATATGTAAAAATAGATTTACAAAAATATTTAAATTATTACTTAAGGTTTATAAATCATGCAATACATAATCAATGATCGGTAACTTATACCATTACAAGGCACACATTATCAATATTTTGTTGGTTTTTTTTTTTTTTGAAATATCATTCTGCCCTTTTTTTAATTTATGAAAAATCTTAGTATGGCCCTCGGTGCTGAATGCGTGGCCGCCTTTGGTATATGCAGTAAATGCAGTAAATGCAGTTTATTTTTTTTTTTTTTGGTAGACTTAAGGTAACGAATTTAATATTTAATTATTTTTCTAAAAATACAAAAATTTATTCAAAATTCATAGTTTAATATTTCAACAAAATAACTTTAACTTTTATGTTTATGTCATCATTTTAAAGGTGCAACATAAAACCATTTTTCTTTTAAAGCGACAAAATATGTGCATAAAATCCATACATATATTTTATTTTTGATAAATTATTCACGAGTAATACATATAGTGCATGCACTGAATGGTTCTGGTATCTTGTGGATGGATGTACCTTTTAATACTGAAATATTCTTAATTTTTATTAGCAGTTAAAACAACAACAATGATTGCTTTTTGTTTTTGGCGTTTTTCCTGTTTTTTTTTTTTTTTTTTGGCATCTTTAATGAATTTCTCTTGGTTGCTTAATGTATTTTAGGGTTAATGATCCTGTGTCAGGAATTTTGATTAATATCTTGAAAATTTTATTCTTACAAAAAACTACACTCTTTTTGCGATTTTTTCTGCTGTTAAGGAAGAAATTCAATATTAATCAAATGAACACATTAAATATTTTTTTTGTGGTGAAATTTTTAATTAAAATTTTTGCTCAAGATTTTTTAATTAAAATTTGTAATTTTCAAAAGAAAAAAATATTACTTTATTTATTAAAAGTTTGTGTTTTATAATTTGAATGTAAAACAAGTAAGAGCGGCTAAATTCGGCTATGGCGAATGGACATACATATATGTAATGGACAGATTTATATACGGACGCCTTTAAGAGGAAATTAACCATTTAGTTTGGTGATAAAACTTGGACTCGGGAAGATTTATGGTTCCAGAAAATAGGTATTTAAAATAAATTTATGTTTGGGTATAAATTTTATGTATCTGAACCGATATTTCCGAGTTTTTTTAGCAAATATGTTATACTAAAGATTTTCGATCTTTTGCTATATAAGACGTATCCATAGGTCATATAACAGCTCTAAAATTTTAGTTTTTATAAAAATTTTGATGTTTTTAGCCCTTTTATGGATTATTTATATTCGGTCTTACCGTTCTTAAGATATAAAGTAATCTACTTTGTGCCACGCCCAATTCACAGATCCCGCCCACATTTGGTCAGATATTGTGTATTGATGCTCGTACCTTATTTTGGAACTTTTCCTCTTTCCGTTCTCCACATATACAGAATAACTTACCGAAATCGTTAAGTCAACTGTACTGTACGTATTTGTTATGTTAAAAAAAATAAAAATAGTCTTAATAAAATGTAAAAAAAAATTGTACAAAAAAGTTGAATAGACGGGGATCGATCGCGCGGCTAAAAGAAAAAACTATTTATGATAAAGCGCTTAGACTACTGAGCCATTGAAGCACATACGCAATCACCTTTAATAGAAGTAAATAAACAGTTTTCGTTCAAAACTAATTTGTTTGGTTTTTAGCTAAATCTTTGTATGTGTTTGTTGTTTGTGTATAAAAGGTGAAGAGGTGAAAGAAAAGAATTTCAACAAATGGATGTGTTTGTTATGCGTAATATTCAACATACAAGGTGGCGCAAAAGTAATCCTCCTATCAGAAAATGCTATAAATTTTGGGATTGGCCCCTAATGTGAGTTCTGTTTTGAAACAGAAATACACGTTAATAAACAATGTTACGCTACACTGCTCCAGAACGCGGAATATCGGTCGGTGACTTTGGCACAACGTGAATTTCGTAGCAGATTTCCTAGCCGTCCAACGCCTACTGGTGAAACACTGCGACGTTTAGCGGCTCGCCTCGAAGAGACTTGCACAACACCTTTACATTACATTACACCCGCTCAGAGTCATCGGACCTTTTTTCTTCGAAGACGTCGCGGACCAAACGGTTACTGTGAATGGTGAGCGCTACAGAGCAATGATCAACGAGTTCTTTTTGCCGCAACATTATGAATTGGGATTGGAAAACATGTGGTTCCAACAGGACGGTGCAACGCCACACACTGCACGTGCCACAACCGATATGCTGAAGGATGCATTTCCCGGGCGCCTAATCTCCCGTTTTGGCGATTTGCACTGGCCAGCAAGATCGCCTGATTTGACCGCTCCAGACTTCTTTTTGTGGGGCTTTTTGAAGTCGCGGGTTTATGTCAACAAGCCTCAGACTCTTGCAGCTCTTAAAGACAATATCCGTCAAGAATGTGTGGACCTATCGCCGGAAGTTTTGGCCAAAGTGATGGAAAATGCCATAAAAAAGGCTCAAATGACAATCAACTGTGGCGGCGGCCATTTACATGACATCATATTCTCGACTTGATGTAAAAAAAAACTAAAAGACCAAATAAAAATAATCCACAAGAAGAATCAAAGTTTTTAATTTTTTTTTTAAATTACAGCCAAAAAACATCGGAAGGTTATTTTTGCGCCACCCTGTACATATAAAAACAAAGGGATTTTACGGAAAAAATTAGAGGTAGTCGTGGTTTTTTGCTAATATCTCAGCCATTTATCAACCGATCTGGCTGATTTTCAATAGCAAACAGAAATGGATCACATGTAACAGAAATATATAACAATCAAGTCTTTATCATGTCTGGGGTCTTCGGAAAACCCATTTCAACACACAGACGGACAGACGGACATCGTTAAATCAACTTCGCTCTTCATATGAACCCAGAATATATATACTTTATAGGGTCTAAGATCAATATTGTAGAAATTAAAAACGGAATGACAAACTTATATATACCCTTCCACCTGTGGGGAAGGGTATAATTAATTTGTTTTCATGCTTCCTGAATGCAACACTGCCAAAAGACTATTGTTGTGATTGAGCATTAGCGTCATTGTAACAGTTGTAGTTAGATATTTCAGCGTTGCCAACTTTATGTTAAAGAGGTGATGATTATAGTTACGCGAAAGCCTACATTTATATTTGTTTTATTAACAAAAATTTTCTATTTCTTGGAAAAACCAAACATATTTTAAAGAAATAGTAGGATGTTTCTAATTTATAGTCACCTGTAGTCAACATGCTAATGCTTAAACATCAATTAACTTAACTATTTACAAAGTTAATCTTTATTTTCCCCGGCACATTTTTTCTTGTTGTTGTTAATTTTCCTCTATTAAATATATAGTTGTAAAACTTCTCTATTCATGTTCATTTAAAATTTTTATTAAATTGTAATTTTTCTCCATTTTTGGTTTAACGACACGAAATAGTTAAAGTTAATAAATTAAACGATTTGTTAGTCAGACATTTTGAATTATTTGACAGTTGCGGTCGTGAGTAGTATTGAGTGGACTATTCATTCATGAATTTTCTTTTTTTAGTTCTTTCCATTGGACAAACTACTGAGACTACGACAATATGGTCATTATTTGTTGTTGGACAATGTTTCGCTGATTTTTATAAATTGCCATTTAAATGTAATTAAGATGTAATATTTTCCTTACAAAGAAACAGTATGAAAGAAAATGAAATGCATCATCAAGTGTTGAAATGTTGTCAATTCGTGGTGAGTGGTACTTGGGAGTGCAGTTGGACATAATGAAAATTTAAGGAATGTTGTGTAAAGTTTTCTCAAACGTTAATTTGATGATTGCAAATAACCACAAATGACAAACATAAGTTATTAGAGATATTTATTATTTATTTATTTATTATTATTTGTAATGGATATTATTGTAATTATTTGATTTCTTTATATATGTTTAATTAAAGAAAAAATATTATAACTTTAATGGCGAAATGATTTTTTAGTTATTGTATGCCTTAATATTTGTGAGTGCAATTTTTTCTTATAATAATTTTTTACATTACGGTGAGTTTACACTATAATTTAAATTCCATTAATATACATATTTATTAAAATTTATGTATTTTTTTCTATAAATATAGAAAAATTAAATCATTATAAAACTGTAATTCATAATGTTTGCAAATAAAATATTAAAAAAAAATATAGAGATTTGTCACACTCACCAAAAAAGTCTTGTAATGGCAACTGAAAATTTTGCTATTATTACGGGAAATTTTGATAATTTGAGCCTAGCGGTATTTCTTGCTAATCTTAGCAGCACATGTCTGCTGACATGTGGTACAATGAAATTAGTGGAAAAATAAGAAGCCGCTTCTAAATTTTAGTATACTTTTTGTGAAGTGGAATTTAAAATCTGTTTGCTAAAATCAGCAAAAAAAAAATACTAAATATTATTAATATTAGTACAAAATTTTAAATATACATATTTTTTTTAATCGAGCATTCAATTTTTTTATTTTATTTATATGTTTGAAAAAATATTTTACACAAAATTAAAAACAAAATCAAAGGCTTAAAAATCTTAAAAATTGTTATGTTTAAACGAATTAATCATTTTATTTTTTTTTTTTAATTTTAAGGTCAAATTTTAATTATTTTTAGGGCTGACTTTCAGACATTAGTCGGTATCTTCACTTTCGGTCCCTTTTTTAATAAATGTAACATTTAAAGGCAATATAAGTTTGTAGGTATAAGTTTTAATAAGAAATATATACTTTTTTAAAATTAGTATTTTTTTTTGCTAATTTTAGCAAATCGGTTTTCAAAAATTTGTAAAATGATTTCTGAAATTAGCAACAAAAATTTGTAAATATTCTGTAAAAACTCTGTAATTTGTAAAATGTAAATAGCAAACAGATTTGCTAAATAATATTTTTTTACTAAAAATCAATACAAAAATAGTAAAGTGGGATTGAAAACCATTTACAAACTTTTCTACGAACTTTTTTTTCTGAGTGTACCATATTTTAACCCTTAAGAAGCTGTTATAAGATGACGTACAGAAATTTCTTTGAAACCGTTGAATAGGATCAGAGAAATATCACATACAACTTTGAGGAGTGTGCTTAAACAATTTTTGCAATACACTATGCGAAATTTTCCTAAAATAAGTTTGTCAGAAGCCGGTAAGGAAATTAAAAAAAACTTCAGTTGTATAGGAACTACCACGCCCACTATTTTCATAAAGCCCACATTTAGAAAACGCTGTGCAAATTTTTACTCAAATATGTGTTACAGAAGCCGAGATAAAGCAATTACAAATATTGGGTTGTGTGCGAGGTGCCCCGCCCTCTCGTCCCAATTCCCCCAGTTTTGGCTTAATGTTTAACAGAGTCGTTTAAATTTTCAGTGCCATATTTAACTCATCTAGGTTAAACATAAAGTGAGCAAAACCGATATAAAATATTGAGTTATATGAAAGGTGACACACCCGTAGGTATTAACACCTCGGAACTTAAAATTGTTGTTAAGATGAAGCATTTCAAAATCTTGGGTTGTATGGGAGGTGATATAAGATGTCGTACTGAATTTTAGTGGAAAACTTTCAACAAGAGCAGAGGAATATCAAGTTAAAAATTTAAGGTTACATGAAATGTGACACGCCCTATTTTTCTCATTTCGCCCACATTTTGGACAGTACTTTTTACAAAATGCAGTGGCTACCTCGGCTCAAATACGTATAACAGGAGCCGAGATAAATTTCTGATTGTACTGTATGTGCCACGCCCCTTCGTTCTATTGCGCCCACTTTTGTGTAAGTTGCAAAATTTGCTTCAATACAGGTTGGCTGAAAAGTTCCTGCGCTCACCAAGAGATGGCACTGCTAGCTCCAAACTTTTTTTCTCAAGTTGGTATAACTGTCATGAGAACACATGCAAAGTTGCAAGTCATTCTGTCAATTCTTTCTTTGTTTACAAGCCATTTGAAGTTGACGTGTCATTGATTTTTTTTAATATGGAAAAAATTGAATATTGTGCAGTCATTAGATTATTTTTTGAAGGGTTTAAAAGCAAAGGAAATTTATGAACAATTGTTAGAATTGTATAAGGAGTCCTCACCTTCAAAACCCACCGTTGAATTTTAGGCTGGTGAATTTAAACGTGGTCATACCAGCCTTGAAGACGATCCACTCGAAGGACGACCAAAAACTGCAACCACAGCAGAAATCATTGAGCAGGTACATTATATGGTTAGTGAAGATCCAAGTTTGACTAAGCGTGAAATTGCTAATGCCATAGGCATCTCAGACGAACGAGTACTCCATATTTTACATGAAGAATTACGTATGAAAAAACTATTTGGAAAGTTAGTGCCGCACACATTTACAATTCAACAATGATCCTAAATTGAAACAAGAACGTTTACAGTGGACTGAAGCTGGTTGTTCAGCTCCAAAGCAGGTGAAGTCACAACGATCAGTAAAGAAGGTTATGGCATCAGTTTTTTGGGATGCAAAAGGAATTTTGTTGATTGATTATCTTCAGAAAGGTAAAACAATCAACTCTGAATATTATTGCAGCCTTTTGGATCAACTGGATAAAAAAATTCGTGAGAAAAGACCTGGTTTCAAGAAGACAAAAATCAAAGTACGAATTGCTTGAACATCCACCGTACTCACCAGATTTGGCTCCCAGTGACTACTATCTCTTCAGAAATCTCAAACAATTCCTTCGTGGAAAGCATTTTTCGTCGAATGAAGAGACCATAGCAGCCGTAGACGGTTATTTTGCAGAGCTTCCGGAAAACCATTATAAGGATGGGATAAAATTATTGGAAGATCATTGAAACAAGTATATTGAGCTTCTAGGAGATTATATTGAATAAAAAAATATATTTCATAACAAAATCAGTATTCTATCATTTCGAGCGCAGGAACTTTTCAACCAACCTGTACGTTTTACTGGAGAAAAAAAAGTTTTAAAATATTACGTTGTATTGCAGGTACCACGCCCACTGCTTTTATGACGTCCACATTTGGTGCAGATTTAAAAAAAACATTATAAGAAAATTCTGGTAAAAATTTTAATCAAATATGTGCTACAAGAACCGATAAAAAAACAATTAAGAGTAAAAGAAAAATTTTGTAAGATATCTCTAAAAATTTTAGTCGAAAACGTTCAATAGAAGCCGCAGAATAGACAATTTTAGTTTTGGGTTATATGGGAGGTGAAACGCCCCTTGGTTCACTCGCGATTCGCTATGGCTTATAGTTCCTTTCTGTGGAAAAAATGATAAGACAAACTATGTCTTTTACTAATTCTTTTACAAAAAGAAGTTATACTCAGAAAATATTTCCTACTAATTAATGTGCTACTTGGGTTTCAAATAGGGCAACACTGTAATTTTGCGTAATTAAAAATCTTACAACAGTTCTTAACTGTCATCTAATGAAGAGTCCCTGTTATTTTATTCTACTTCTGTGGGGTTAAGTGCTATGGAAACACAGAACCTAAATTTCAAACCCTTATACTGATTGGAATTGCAAAAATGTTAATTCATTTAAAATTTGCTCATTTGTTTTTGAGTTTACTTTTGATGATTCTTTATAAGTTTAAAACTACTTGTCATAATTGTGAAAAAAAAAACTCTGCCATTTGCTATTTTTAAATCATTAACATATTTATAACAATCCCTTTCAATTTCTTTTGACAAAGAAATCTTTTCATTTAAACTCAAAATGCTAATCCATTTCATTCATTAAGAGTTGTTGTTTTTTCTTTTTCTTTCTTTCTTTCTTTTATCGACAATAATAACACCCAAACATATTAACACTTGTTGTATGAATTCATTCATTCATTGAATTAATGTCTTAACATTATTATAACACTTCAATATACAATATACACAAATACATATATAAGCTTTCACTCTTTATGTCATTAAAATAAAATTTTAAACAAAAGTATACTAGAAGCAATTTCAAATAATTTTTTTTTTTTTTTTTGCAAAAACATGACATAAAAAATGTCATAAATTACCATGGGGCATTTACGATTCATATAAAATGTTAATATATAAATAGTGGGTACTAAATTATAATATATGGTACAAGTAGTGTATTTGTTTAACCCTAGAAGGGTACTGTGAGTAAAATTTACTCACATAAGGAATAGATTTGTTCGTAAATCAGCAGGTTGGCCACACTGAAAGTCAAGCCACTAGCAGTGCTTTGCCCACTTTGTCATTAGTCGGCTGCTGCAAGCATTAAATGGTGTTGTTTGATTTATCAAGCTTGTGGACAATTTAAAAAAAGTTAGTGAGAAAAATTTACTTATCGGTACCCTTTACGTACTAAATTGTGTGAGTCAAATTTACTCATCAGTACCTTTTACATACTAATTTGGGTGAGTCATATTTACTTAAAAAATATATTTTGTGCTGAATTATGACAATTATGTTATTGTTTTGTATTATGTTACCGTAAAGAAAACTATAGAGCATACAAATGGCAGGTCGCGGGCTATCAGAACAAAATATTTTGAATGCAATACTTGAACTAGAATCTGAGGAAGAAGACAATTTGTAGTTGGAGCTTTCTAACTTTGATGAGGATTCTTGGGACAGTGTTGCAGATCCGAAATATCAACCAGAAACGGAAGAATTAAATGATGTCGAAGAATTTTTGATACACGGAATCATAAATGCAGAAGAAGCTGAAAAGGACGAAAGGGAGGAAACACCTGGAAGCAGCAAACGTAAAAAACAGAAACTAAGTGAGGGGAGAAGAAATGAAAGATCAGCTGCTCAAGAAATTCGTGAAACAGAAGAGGTAATTACAATTATTACACCTAGTACCAACAATCTGATCGGAAAAGATGGACATTTTATTTGGAGTAAGGAACCTGTTGCTGCGCTAGGTCAATAAACTCCCTAAAAAAATATTGTTCACATTCGGCCTGGCCCAACAGCAAATGCAAAAAATTCGTTGTGTCCTGCCAGCTGCTTCAAACTGTTTTTTACCGCAGACATATTGGAAGAGATTTTTGTTTATACAAATAAAGAAATATACATTCAAAGGGAGAACTATAACGATAAATCTCACGCGGTTTTGTCAAATTTGGAAATGGACGAACTTGAAGCATTTCTGGGTTTGTTAGTCTTGTCCGCTGCTCTCAAAGATAATCACTTGGCAACACATATGATGTTTGACACTACCTACTGTGGGGAAAGGTACAAGGCGGCATGGTTGCCAAAATTGTCTAAGATTCGATGACAAAGAAACAAGAACTACTAGAAGAGAAATGACCAAACTAGCTCCAGTTTCTTCTATCTGGGACAAACTTTCTAAACAATTGCAGAGTGAACTATAAACCTGGACTTAATTTTATGTTATCTCTACACAAGGAGTAAACGGAAGGATTTCAAAGGAAAAGATTAGCAACTAATACAAACATGAGCCTGGCGTTGAAAAAATCCATTCAAAATATTGTAGGCGCAAGCCAAGAGGCCCATAGTGCTGGAGAAGACCAAAAGGGGCCAAGAAAGTACTGTAATTTTTGTAGTTATACCAAACGTAGATACACCACCACTTATTGCAATTGTGGATTAGCTATTTGCGATGAACATGCACAAAAAAAGTGCCATGACTGTGCTTGAAAAACAATTTTTATGTATTCAAAATCGTCAAAAATCAATAATAAAGTATTATTTTTGCTTATTTCATATATTTTAATAAAGAATTACACTTATATTATATGCTGGCTTTCAATATTTTTCATTTAAAACTACTACTTTACAAAATAAATCAGATAATAACGTAAAAAGTCTGAAGTAAGTAAAATTTACTCATCGGTACCTATAACCGCCTACAATTTAACCGTACCCTTCTAGGGTTAAACATAAATATAATTGGGCAATTCACAGCTGGTATTGTATTTTGTATGTTGTATTAAAATACAATATACAAATACTTTGTTGTGAACAGTCAGTTGCATTTTCATGTTGTAAAACGTCAAATAGTAAAGAAGAAGAATAAAAATATTTATAAATTTATAGAAACAAGAAGAAAAAAAATAAAAATAAAACGAACAATAAAGGTGAAAGTGACAAAGACAAACTAATTATTGCTTTATGTGAAAAACATAACATCGCTTACAGATACCAAGCTGTCTTCAATTATAGCGCACTCTTTAATTCGGCTTCCAAACAAATCGTCAAGCTCATCGAAGTATTTGCACATTTTTAATAAAGTACCTAAAACGAAAAACAAAATTATTGAATGATAAAACAACGAGTATATATGTAAAAAAAACTTACTTTTAACAGTTCCGCCATCCATACTGCCGGCTCCTGTTGACCCCTCCTATACTTTAGCTTTGTTGTAGCTAACTCGCATATTTCTGGTTTTTGCTCTAACCTGCGTCCAATAAATTGGAACATTTTCTTCCCTACAGAAGCGCTTGTAATAGCTTTGAGCTGTTGGCTTCTGAAATAAAACTCAATATTAGAATACATATTTATTGACACAAACAGGCACTAATACATACCTCGAATTTCCGATTTTCCATTAAAAAGTCAATTAAAGACTTTTCTTCTGCCACTGAGCACTTTCTTGTTGGGTTAAGGCGAATGCGTTTTGGTTGAGACTAAAAAGCTAAATACATATGAGATATATATAAACGTATATTTTTAAAGAAATAAACTTACCGATGTATTTGTATAATTTGCCATTTTCTAATTTTTATTTTTTATCAACAAATGAATTTTCTTTTTTTTTTTGTTCTTTTTATTACAAACTGGCATTCACTTGAGACTGATATGTTATGATACACAATACAACACTTAATAAACACAGCAAATGAAATTGTTAAGTTGTATCAGATTTTTAAGAGTAAATTACCAACAACAATTTTACACTATTGTAAAGTAATACACGATACAACAAATACAACGATACAATACCCGTTGTGAATTGCCCAAATATGGTCATATCAAAAGATATCTGATACAATTTGTTGAAGTCATAAGGGAAGTTAACAATAAGGAAAGGTACTGTGTATATATTTTTTAGAGTTGCCAAATTTAATAATTGCTATGACACAAAATTAGATTCTACACATTATCATACCTATCAATAAGTCCGTGACTTTTCGAACATTCCTCGTAGTTATATGAAATACAACACTGCTTGCATCAAGTACCACCTGTTAATAGACTACTGTCAAATTTCGAGCAAGTTCCGTCATTTACTTTGCGTTTAACAGCAGGATTTTTCGAGGTCCATAAAATAGGCATTTATTTGATCAATAATTTCATCGTTGGAGCTAAATCTCTTTCCACCGAGTCATTTCTTTAGATATGGAAATAGTCACTGGGGGCTAAGTCCTGAGAATAAGGCGAATGAGTGGGCAATTCGTAGTCTACTTCATGCATTTTTCCCATGGAAACTAAGCTGTCACACGATTCCATTGGTGGTTGATTGTGAGCAAACGCGGCAGCCATCTTGCGGAAAGCTTTCTCATACCCAAGTGATCGTTCAAAATTGAAACCACTGAGCCATGTGAGATGCCTATGTCTTCCACAATCTATCGCACATTCAATCTACGATCGGCCAACACCATATCGTGAATTTTTCAATTGTTTTGGGTATAGAGACCTCAACTGGGCGTCCAGAACACAGTCTTTCCAGCAGCACAGTCTTTCGTCAAAATAAAGTTTGATAAATGGTTTAATAAATTTGTTTTTCCCTTATGGGCTGGGCCAAGAAGTTTCCCTGATTTCTGCAAAGCTTTGGATTGTAACAACATTGTCGAGGGTTTTAAAAATTTTTCGTAAAAATGGAGCTTGTTTATGCTGTAATGACCCCATACAGATGCCGTAATGGGGACATTCTTGAACTCTTGGAGCCAGTCCCGATGCTAGTGGAATTAACTGAGCATATGACATATCAGTCTGTTTATTGAACGACTCCTCTACAGTGAATATAATTCATCTGTGGCAGAGTTTTTAAAGAATTTACTACCTCGATTCAATTCCAATTCGTATTTAATATGAAATATTTGAATTCTCAAACTACAATTTTCCAAATCGATCACATTCGATTTATTTTTAAATGAATTCAATCATTCGATTTGTTCAATCACTGAAATCAAGCATTGTAAACTCATTCGAATTTTTAATCATTCGATTTATAAATGTGGGAGATCAATTGAATTCTTATTTATTCAATTTTGTTTCTTTTCACTGACAAATTTTCGAATAGTTCAAGATGAGTATAATATGTGTATACGATGCGTATTTATTACGGAATATTTGATTACGAAATTTTTTTGTTTGAAGTTGGCCTTTGTACGGTATTTGTTGAAAATTATTTCTACAATTTTTGGATAAAATGTAAATTTTATAAAAAATTTATTTATAATGTGTTCAGCATTACCAAAGTTTTGAACGAAAAAATTACGGAGTAGCGATCGCGGAAAGACAACTACAGGATGTTTTTTAAGCCCGATAGAACTTACCAAAGGGTTAGTTGTCATAATAACTGTCATACTGCGCTTACTTTTTGACATTTATGATCAGTATACTTTGGCAAATCATCATGAATAGATTGACGCCTTATTTACTTGGAAAATCAATCATTTTAGACGACCAAATTTGGATTCAACTATGAGGCTTATTTTGTAATAAACAAAATTGCCGCATATGGAGTAAAACCAATCTACAACAGACCCCATTGCATGCAGAAAAATGCACCGTTTGGTGCGGTTTACACGCTGCTGGCATAATTGGACTTTATTTCTTCAAAAATGAAGCCGGAGCTCGCGTTACGGGCAATGTAGATCGTTACCACACCATTTTTTGTTTGAAAATATGGATGACATTAACCCTGGTGAGATGTGGATTCAACAGGATGGCGCTACGTGTCATATGGTGACCGCCTCCATCGACGATAAGTTGTTTAGAAAATTGGACCTTTCCAAGGTCATGCGATTTGACAACTCTCGATTATTTCCAATGTGGCCTCTTGTTGCCACGCGTTTATGCTGATAAACCAGCAACAATGGACGCCTTGGAGGTTAACATTATTCATGTTATTCGTGACATACGGCCAGCAATGCTCAAAAAATTGGCCCAAAATTGGACGTCCTGAATGCTCTTCGTCAAGAACAGCTGCGTGAGTCATATTAACGAAATCATTTTAAAATATTAATGCCATGTATTAATCTTTCAAATAAAAAAAAAATGTTTTGGATTAAAATTTATGGGGTTATTCCGTAACTATATGAAAAGTTGTCACATTGAAAAATGCAACTCTACCATATTTAGGATAGGAAGAGTCACATAATGCTAAATTTTCCTAAAGGTATATACAAAAACATACCTTAATATAATTTTGATATTAGTGACTTAACCTATGCTGAATATATCAGAGTTACATATTTGAACGTGACAAATTTGCACGTATTACAGAATAACCCCATTAATTTTTTCTGGTATTTTTTACAATTTAATTTAATTTATCGGGCTTAAAAAGAAACGCCTTTTATAAGTACAAATCGCCAGTGGTACAAAGCATCAAATTTTTTATTAGAGAATAAGAGCGAATAAATTCCAAATAATGAACTCCCTACTAATGTTCAAACCACAATTCATTCAATTTAAATGGAAATTGAATTCGATTTCTTTTGTGGGAATTCATTCAAAATAAAATTCAATCTTTGAAACTTTAGACTGTGGACATTATTCGCGTACAATCGAAGCAGTGCTTTAGATTTATTTAGCGCTTCTGCTTAAAATCCTTCGTAAGTTGTTATCAGGTATATTAATATTGATTAATTCAGGGCTTTGACAGCTCTGGGTGTCCGCAAACAATTTCAAAGTACGATACACAAAATTTAATTTTACGTAAATTAAAAAAATGTGTTCTTTATTAGAGGACGTATTTTGATATTCTAACTTTTACTTTTGTTAAAGGAAACTGTATTAAAAGTTTTGTAATTTTCCCATCTTTTACTCATCAAGATATTGAAAACTGTTGCTTCTAACTTCTTGAACCTACTAAAACAAGTATTTATTAAACAATTTAGCGCCAGACAATTACATAATTTAATTAAAATTATACTTCACCGAAGGAGAAAATATATTTTAGAAGACAATTCGTCAGCTCATTATGCCAAAACTGACAGGCAGATCAAAGTCGTTACTGAATATCTCAGATATGATGCAAAATAACTAAAAACTGGTTTCGGAATTAGAAAGAGGATATTTTTATTATATATAATCTATTCCTAAGTTCTTTTTTTCAAAAAAAGTAAATGGGTCAAAGTAATAATAAACTGATCAATTCAATTTGTGATTGTTTTTAGTTGTTGATTTGTTTCCCAAAATTTGTGGTTGTCAAATCGAAATTCCTTGACTATCAAATAGTATTGAAACGCGAAAACTCGGCTTTACATACCAAATAAATATACAGCCTTAAAAAGAATGACGTAAAGTCTTTAAATATGTTTTATATAAAATTGGCAACTCTTTGTTTAACCGGCTTTAGTGGTAACAATAACCACGTACATTTAACACTGATCTCAAGAAGCCAACAAAGGAAACAACCAAAAAAAAAAAAACAAAGCATAGTCAAAGAAAACTTGCATAAAAATATATGCTGATGTGCATGAATGTTGGTTTTAAAATATGACGACAACCGACATAAATAAAGGTGTAAATTTAATACCTTTCTTTAAAATTTATATCAGGTTTACAATACGAAAATCCTGGTTGTTTTATGACCAGTGTGTTTTGATATATTGAAGTTTTTTTTTTTTTTTGGAAAAATTTAATACTCAACTACTTGTGTTGCTGTTAACTTGGCAAAATTGCACTTGTTGGCAATTTTTGGCATAAACAAACTTGTATGTTCAGATAATAAATGCTATTTTTTTTACAAGACAAAGTATTATTTTACAATTGTAATTTACAACAAAGTTGTATTTGAATATACACAGAAAAAAACTAAAATCTAGTTTCAATTAAAATATTTGTAAATACAATTAAAAATTTAATTGAATTTGAACCAAAGTATTGTATTTGGGTAATTCCACGTAAAACGGCCCTACACAGGAAAAAAAATGAATTTACTAGTTTTTAATAAAAATCGGTTAATTGTTGTCTACAAGAGAATGATAATTATGGACATATGAAAAATATTACAAAAAAAAATGTTTTTATCAATTTGGCAACACTTTGAAATGTACATATAGATGACGTAGTGCAGAAAAGTTCTTTTTTAAACAAAAAATTTATAACTTTAAAAGAGCAGATGCAGTCTCTGTGTATGTTTGCACTACATATTTATCTAAATTTAAAAAAAATTACTTTAAAACAGTATTGTGCTGTCTATGGTAGTACAGATAGTGAATAAGTCTTTATAATAATATAATATGTGTTATTATTTTCTTATGTGTTTATCTTTAAACTGCACGCAGAGAAAAAACATGGTTGCAACATGATCACTGCTACTATATTGTTCTTGCTGCAATCAAGTATGGTTGTCACAACCATATTATTGGTTGTCTTACCATCAACATGGTCGCTACCATCATTATTATAGTTAATATTTCACTATTTTATGATTGCCACCTTCTATTTTATAACATGATTGGCTGTAACCATACTGTGGTAACAAAAATTCTGACTATGAAAAAAATATGATAATTATGCAACCATAAAATGCTGGCAACAATCAATGAATAATTATACATCAAATAAAACATGACTGTGACATTTACAGCCCTAATACGAGTATTGTCTTGTTTTCATAAAAACCAAAATGTCTTAAAACAACAATCATTATTGTTTACTAAAACTGGACAAATATCAGATGGGTAGAAAATACCTTTCATGTGGCATTAAAACATTACATCAATTTTTAAACTTTAGAAGATTTTTTATGAGGGTTTTTTTTCGAAAATTCCTTATACATGTAATATTATTTACAATAATCAATTCATTGTCAAAAAGATTCTATATAAAGATTTTATATGGCTCATATTATGATAATCCAGAAATCATAATATAGTTATGTGGACCATAATTTAATAACATTTTGAGCATACTATAACTACATGCAATCATATTATGATTAATTCAACATCATAATATGTTTATTTAGAACCATAATATGGTAATTTTTGGATCATAATATAACAGTAGGGTCAATATTATGGTAAAATTATGTATATTTTACTATCATAATATGATAACCATAATATAGTACGACTATGGTTGGCACAATCATAAACCCAAAAATATATGATGCTCTTCAAATATGATTCTCCCAACCATGTTTTTTCTTTGCGTGTGCTTATGTAATTGAAGTCAATAAAAAGTTTTATTTCACCAAACTTTTCGAGTTTTCATGCTATGTCACACCCGTCACATAAAGATGTCACACCCGTCACATTTTCTAAAAAGTTTTCTTTAAGAATTTTTTTTTCTTTTGCAGACAATAAGTATCTAATACAATCAAAAACACTCCAATGAAATAACTACATCAAAATAATTAAGCGCCTTTTACGGAAAATTTTACATAATATTACCTGAAAGGAATAATTCTTTAAGAGCTCAAATATGTAAGGTCACACCCGTCACAGTCTTGTAATGGTCATTCTGAGCAGAAAACATGGAATTTCAGTGTTAAGCTGTTATAAAACGTTATTAAGATTAACATCTTTGGGAATCGCAGCTTTTTTAAAATTTAAAATTTTCTATTATTGAATTATAATCAAAAATGTGAGTGTCATGGTCACACCCATTTGTATTTGAATATTCACAGGAAAAACCTAAAATCGAGTTTGAATTAAAATATTTGTAAATACAATTAAAAATTTAATTGAATTTGGACCAGCAAAAGAATTTGTTATATAAAGTAATTTTTTTGTTAAAATTAAATAAAATTTTCAATTATTTTTTTAATCATATTAATTAAATTTTTAATTAAAAAATCTTCAACATTTCCAATTAAAATTTTAATTATCAATTATAACTTTAATTTAAATTGTAATCAAAAATCAATTCAAATTTTAATAAAATTTTTATTAAAATTCCAGCATCACATCAATTAAAATTTTAATAAAATTTTTGATTGAAATTCCAGATTTAAGTCAATTTAAATTTTAATAAAATTTTTAATATTCTTTTTATGAAATATACATTTGTTTGTGTGTAATTTATTTCTAAATACTTTGTACCAAATAGTTCATACACTCAGAAAAAAAAGTTTGTAGAAAAATTTGTAAACGGTTTTCAATCCCATTTTACTATTTTTGTATTGATTTTTAGTAAAAAAATTATTATTTAGCAAATATTTTTGCTATTTACATTTTAAAAAATACAGAATTTTTACAGAATATTTACAAATTTTTGTTGCTAATTTCAGAAATCATTTTACAAATTTTTGAAAACCGATTTGCTAAAATTAGCAAAAAAAATACTAATTTTAAAAAGTGGATATTGAAGGAAATGTTATTTCTTATAATTAAAACTTATACATACAAACTTAAATTGTCCTAAAATGTTACTTAGGTTTAAAAAAATTATCGGAAGTGACGATACCGACTCATGTCTAAAAAGAGGACATCCACTTAAAATAGCACTAAAAAGGTTTTTTAGTTCTAAAAATCAGTTAAATCAATTAAAATTTAACCTTAAAAGTAAAAAAAAAATTTACTTAAATATTTTTCAAAACAGAAATCACCAAATTAAAACAAAATGATAAATTCATATTGTATAAAATATTTTTTAAATAATATAATCAAAATTTTTGATGCTCGATATAAAAAATAAATTTAAAACTTTGTACTAATATTAATAATATTTAGTAATTTTTTTTGCTGATTTTAGCAAACAGATTTTAAATTCCACTTTACAAAAAGTCTACTAAAATTTAGTAGCGGCTACTAATGTTTCTACTAATTTCATTGTACTACACGTCAGCAGGCATGTGTTGCTAAGATTAGCAAAAAATACCGCTGGGCTCAAATTAGCAGAATTTCCCGTAATAACAGCAAAATTTTCAGTTACCATTACAGACTTTTTTTGGTGAGTGTAGGAGTACCAAAGTACTTTTGAGGTTCCAATAGCACCATACAAAATACTATGGTACCAACTTTATCATAACTGGTGCATGCGCATCCGCAGTGTTGCCAAAAAAGTTTGTTCTCATGTTCCCATTTTTAAAGTTAAAATATCCAAAAATAATTTTAAATAAAATTTTCCTGTTTTCTAAAATGATTTTTGGCAGATTTTGTTTGCTAAAAATTAGAATTAAATATTCTAGAAAAAAGGGTTACCTCATAAAAGAACTCAAATTTTAACAATTTTTTTTAAATTTTAAAAAATACCTTTAAAAACATGATTCCTTGATTTAATTTTTAAATCTGATTCAATTTTTAATGAATCGATTTACAAAATTCTGTTTATTGTTTAAATAATTTTCTACTTTATTCAATTTATATCAAATTCTGACAATCAATTTGAATTTTGTTAAATCAAATTGATCAAATTTGAACAAATCAAATTACCAAACAATCGTTCCCGAATTTTCAAATCTGAAGCCAAACACCTGCGTAATATTAAAAATATTTTTAAAAAAAATTTTAATTTGTTTTTGATGTTTTTTTTTGTTTAGGTATTTGAGATGCAATTTTGCAATTTTAATAACTGTACGTTTTATATATTGTCAATAGTTTTAATTGTAAACTAGAATATTTTTTACACCAAATTCATTATTAAATAAAAATTTTTGAACGAAAAATCAAAACAAAAAATTTTTATTGAAATTTTTTTGGCAATAATTTTTTCTGTGTGTATGAGATATGATATAAAGAAAGGTATGTCTTTTTTAACTGCATTAAAAGTATGATAAAATGTTTCATTGTCTTGTTTATGAAATTCGCCATAGACTTTTATGTTTTGTAGTTTTTGATCATAAACTACATAGTATAAATGTTAAGGTATCAGTTGAATTTACACAAACACATTTATGTTTTCTTTTTAAACTCTTTTTGTTTTTGTTTCCACATGACCTACATATATTTTCATTTGAAATGAAAAATAAAAATGTTGACGTTTCGGTTCTTCTACTTTTTTTTTTCTACTTATAAAATGTGGATATAAAATCTCTTTGCCGCCATAAAAAAGGTGCTAAAGACCTCAATGAAATGTTTTTCTGTTAGTCAAAAGTGTTAGTAAAACTATATTTTATGGTCATCGTCTATAGTTATATATGTTTGTCTGTAGTCTTTTACCGTTGCTGGATTTGTTGTTACTACACTCACTGAAAAAAGTCTGTAATGGCAATTGAAAATTTTGGTGTTATTACGGGAAGTTTTGCTAATTTGAGCCTAGCGGTATTTTTTGCTAATCTTAGCAACACATGTCTGCTGACATGTGGTACAATAAAATTAGTGGAAAAATAAGTAGCCGCTATTAAATTTTAGTATACTTTTTGTAAAGTGGAATTTAGAATCTGTTCGCTAAAATCAGCAAAAAAAATACTAAATATTATTAATATTAGTACAAAATTTTAAATATATATTTTTTTTAATCGAGCATTTAATTTTTTTATTTTATTTATTTGTTTCAAAAAATATTTTATACAAAATTAAAAATAAAATCAAAGGCTTACAAATCTTAAAAATTGTTATGTTTAAACGAATTAATCATTTTATTTTTATTTTTTTAATTTTATGGTAAAATTTTAATTGTTTTTAGGGCTGACTTTCAGACATGAGTCGGTATCTTCACTTTCGGTACCTTTTTTAATATATGTAAAATTTAAAGACAATTTAAGTTTGTAGGTATAAGTTTTAATTAGAAAGAACATTTCCATCAATATCCGCTTCTTTAAAATTAGTAATTTTTTTTGTTAATTTTAGCAAATCTGTTTTCAAAAATTTGTAAAATGATTTCTGAAATTAGCAACAAAAAATTTGTAAATATTCTGTAATTTGTAAAATGTAAATAGCAAAAAGATTTGCTAAATAATATTTTTTTTTACTAAAAATCAATACAAAAATAGTAAAGTGGGATTGAAAACCGTTTACAAATTTTTCTACTAACTTTTTTTCTGAGTGTATTCTTGTACACTTTGCGCGCAGCACTGCCTAAGTGTTCTTCAAAGTATTATTAAATTTCTGTTTCATTTCGTGTTTTCTTTTACATTTTCCTATTAGATTTTCCATAACATTATATTTGTGGTTTAACTTATAACTAATTTGTTTATTTAAATATTTTGTTATTTAATAGTTTATCACTTAAATTTTAATGAAGCTTGAAACATTTAATTGAATTATGCTTATAAATTTTTATAATCCTAACGTCAGGGATGACTACTTTGTAAGTTGTTAACAGCGGAAATATACAACTATCATCAAGGATTATCTAACAACAGGATGTGCTGAAAGAAAAATCAAAAAACCAACCAGAAAGCCACTAAACCAAAAAGCTAGTTTCAGAAACTCCAGTTGAGTTTCACGAGCTGCTATAAAACCTTCAGGCAACCTCATGGCAACACTCAAAAAAAAAAAGAAACAAAAAAATAAAAAAAAGACGTGAACTAAAAATTAATCCAACATTTCCTTTAAAATAGTTTAAAAATTTTCCTCAATTTAAGTCAAGTTTTAAAAAGAATAAAAATTCCTAAGTTTAAGTAAAACCGAAATAGTTAATATACTTACAAATAGTTCATATTTTTCCTAAGTAATATTTCTTGATTTTAGGGAAAAAACAAGTATAATAAATAAAAATTTATCAATTTTAAAAACATCTAAGTTTTATGAAATTTGCATACTAAAATATAATAAAACTAAATTTAGTTAAAAAAAAAATAGAACATAGTTTACTCCAATTTAGTTCCGAAAATGTGAAAATATTACAAAATACTTGAACTTAATATGTGTTCATATTTTTTGCGAGTAGTAAAATTAACTAAGTTTTAGAAAGCCATTTCTAAATTCAGATTTTAAGTCTACCACTTTCTAATTTTTAAGAATTGTTTTCTAAAAATTAGTTCAGAAAATTAAAAAAAATCAAAAAGCATCAAATTAATTTGATTTTAGGAACTAATGAACTATATCTAGGAAAAATTTTAATGCAACTTAGTTCAAAAAAATTTCAATATAATTTTTTTTTTTTTTTTTTCAAGTGAAAGTTTTGTAATTTTTAGGATAATCATAATCATATCATTTTTAGCCTAAAAATCTCTTCAGTTAAATTAGAAAAAAAAACACTTGAGTTAATTTTTCTTAAATTGAGGAAAAATTTAGTTTTTGTGGAAAAACGTTGAACTTATTTTCAATATTTTTTTTGCTTAAAAAAAAAACAATAAATTAAAACTAATTTTCCTAATTTGAAAGAAAAAAAAATATTATTTCAGGAAACAAATTAAAGTAATTTTTGGTTTGTAATAGTGCGTCAGTCAATAATCGTTCAGGTGCCCATCTTAATCTTAAATATTGAACTTAAAGTAGCTTAAAATATATTTTAAAATTTTGTTAGCAAAAGGTAAAAAATTTCTAATTCGCGATTTTATGTAATAATTTTGATTGCTGATTACAATACAAAATATCCGAATATAGCTTTCCTATAATAATAGCCTAATAAACTTTTATTTTTCTTAGTGCCTTCGATAAATATAAAGTTGAGTTAATGATAAAAATAAGTCAAAATAATAACAGCAATAATAACAAGAAATGTACATGCGATATTTTGTATTTTTTTGCAAAAATTTCTTTAAATTTGTTAATTTAAGAAGACAAAGGACCCCCAGTGTTCCTTAGCCATATATGCCGTGTGTCACTTAGTCATAATTTGTTATGTTTCCGAATATCCTGTGTTATATTTTTTTAATTTGTTTACCTTTTTGCTAATAAAAATTATTTTATATTTAAAATACATGAGTTTAGTATAATTCAATTTAATTTAAAAATGTATAGTAAGAAGCTTGTTTAAAGCAGTGTGCTAACAAAGTTCAAGTCCCGTAAGGTCCTAAAAAATATATGGTAAAATATATTACCTTAACCATAAAAACAGTTTCATATTTATTGGCAAAATTTTTATCAAAATTACAAAATATTTTCTTATTTTTAGGCAGTTAAGTGCTAGTTATTAGTAAAAAAAAAATTATCTAATGAACTTAAATAAAATAAAATTTTTCTTAAAGCCTAGAAAACATTTGCTAACTTACACAAAAATTTTAAATGATTTATGAACTAATTAAGAGGAAATTTTGCTGTTTTCTAATAAAAATTTAATTCGTAATAGTTAAATTTTTCTATAATTTAGAAATTTTAAACAAATTTTAAGTAAAATATGTTTCTTAATTTCAAAGAACATTTTATTAAATTTTGATGTGTCTTTGGCGCCGTTTCGATTTAAATTTTTTCTCCAAATTAGTTCATTTTTCTAAATTCTAGTTCATTTTATTTTTTGGGTGTAAGAGGAAATTTTGCTGTTTTCTAATAAAAATTTAATTCGTAATAGTTAAATTTTTCTATAATTTAGAAATTTTAAACAAATGTTAAGTAAAATATGTTTCTTAATTTCAAAGAACATTTTATTAAATTTTGATGTGTCTTTGGCGCCGTTTCGATTTAAATTTTTTCTCCAAATTAGTTCATTTTTCTAAATTCTAGTTCATTTTATTTTTTGGGTGTAATGATTGGCACGATAATTTCTCATCACTTAGTAGTTCCAAGCAGATTCAGTTAATTTAAGTTTTAAAATTATTTAAATACTTTGTTAATTTATAATGCTCAAGGCCGAACATTTATAATATTAGCAGCTCAAAAAAAAAAAAATAACAGACACAATTGGGAATCATTTGGAAATAAAAGCAACCAAACAGCATTTAAAACATTTATCAATGTTTTTTTTTTAAACATTAAACAAAAAATGATCATCAGCCTTAAAAGTGCTTACAGCTCCTACAAATATTTTGTATAATAATTTGTGTAAATTTTTCATTAAGACTGAAATGTCAGCGCAAAAAAATTAAAAGACCTTAAAGAATACAATCGAGACTGGTAGGCGAACCGAAAGATGGATGGTCCAAGACTGTGAAGCAAGTAACACAAATGCATGAATAGAAGTTTAGGAGGAAAAAAAAAAATAAACACATTTTTACACATTAGGCGTCTGGCTTAATGAACCCCAAAGGGGGTTAATGTCTAAAGAAAAAATATTGTATTATTAAGTTGTTTTAAACACACACACAAAATCATTTAATATAAATGCATAAAAACAAAATGATATAAACATTTATAAGTGCGAGTTTATATATAAAATATGTATTTTAAAAATGCAGAGGCAAACAAATTATAAATATTAATAAATAAAAATGATAATTTGACATCATTAAACTTTATTTTTTTTTTATTAAAAGAAGGCTTAAATTAACTGTGGATTTTAAAGAATTTTGTTTAAATTTTGGGTTTTCAAGGAAATAAATATTATCATTGTCTTTAACTTCAATTTAATACATATTTTTGTTTTTATATCTTAAGATCTTTTAAATTGCCCAAAAAGGAATTTTCAAGCCATATTCAAGTATATAAAATGATATTTTTAAGATTCATTGTTCTTCTTTTACTCTAAACAAATTCTTGTGAAATTTGCAATCTCATACATAAGCAGCAATTTTAGTGCTATGAAATTCGAAGGCGATTATTCGATAGTTTTCTTTCAGAACGTCTATAAAATTTTTAGTCAATAAACTTATTTTTTTTTTTATCAAAACGTCAAATGGAAAGACAGAAAAATCAAATTACAAAATTAAATGTGTCGCTGGAATAAGGGCGGTAAATTAAACTTTTCGGAAATGCGTTTTTCTTTTACTACTTAGACGATATTATTAGCTTTATCGTATTATTCCACTTTTAGGCGCTAAATTTTGGATCACCTCCACTCAAAAAAAAAGTGAACTAGAATTTAGAAAAATTAGCTTATTTTTAGGAAAAATTTAAATTGAAACGGCGCCAAAGACACTTTTTACCAATATTTAATAAAATTTTCCTTGAAGTTAAGAAACAAATTTTATTAAAAATTTTGTCAAAATTTCTAAATTATAGAAAAATTTGACTACTGAGAAGTTAATTTTTATTAGAAAACAGCAAAATTTCCTCCTAATTATTTCATACATCATCTTAAATTGTACTGTTAGTTAGGAAATGTTTTCTTGGTTTTAAGAAAAATTTTATTTTATTTAAGTTCACTAGATAATTTTTTTTTTACTAAAAACTGGGACTTAACTCCCTAAAAATAAGAAAATATTTTCTAACAACAAGTTAAATAGCAATTCTTTTAAGTGAAAATCATCCTTATCCTGCTTCTATGGTAATATATTTACCATATATTTTATAGGTATTTTTCCACTTTCGGAGGACTTCCGCATTGTGAGGAGACTGCTCTTAACTAGCCTTTTGCTATACAATTTTGTCTTAAAACTAAATTGAATTATACTAAATTCATGTATTTAAAATAAAAATTAAATTTCATTAGCAAAAAGGTAAACAAATTAAAAAATGTACTGCAGGATATTCTGAAACGTAATAAATTGTAACAAAGTCAGATCCTTTTCGTAGTTAATTCATGGTTCTCCTCGAGAGAACTACAAAAAGGGACGCCCTTAGTGACACACGGTATCTATGGCAAAGGAACACTGGGGGTCCTTTGTCTTCTTAAATTAACTAATTTAAGGAAATTGTTGCAAAAATACAAAATATCACAGTAACATTTCTTGTTATTATTGGAAAATAGAAAAATGACATAAATTTATTTTATGGGATTTTAAGCTTAAACTTTATTTGACATATACAAATTTAAACTTTTTTTATTATTAAGTGCAGAAAATCGTTCGATAAATATAAAGTTTAATAAGCGCTACGTCAATTATAGGAAAGCCATTCTGCCGTAATGTATAAAATGTGCTTGCGATATTTTCCATTGTAGTCAGCAACCAAAATTATTACATAAAAGCGCAAATTCAAAATTTTTTAACTTTTGCTAAATAAAATTTTAAAATATATTTTAAACTATTTCAAGTTCAATATTTAAGACTATTAAGATTAGAGATGGGCACGTGAGCCATTTTTGACTCACGCTCACGAACGATAAAGAACCAAAAATTACAATCATGCACGATAGTTTTTTTGAATGGTTACTTTAATTTCTTTTTTTTTTATAATATTTTTTCTTGAAAATATGAAATATGTTTTTTTGGAATAGAATATTAAAAATAAAAAAATCCTATACCAAATTTTTATTATTTTTTAAAAATTATAAAACTTTTACTTGAAAAAAAGAATATTTCATTAAAATTTTTAAAATTTATGTAAACTAAGTTGCATGAAAATTTTTCTTTGAAATAGTTCATCAGTTTCTAAAATCAAGTAAATTTTTGTTATTACATAGGAAAAAAATTATTACTTTTTGTTTTTAATTATCTGAACTAATTTTTAGAAAACAATTCTTCAAAATTTGAAAGTGTTATACTTAAAAACTGAATTTGGAAATGACTTTCTTAAATTTAGTTAATTTTACTACTCGCGAACAAAAAATGAACACACATTAAGTTCAAGTACTTTCTCGATTTAAGTTCGACACATTTTTTTAACTAAATGGGAGTAAATTATGTCCTAATTTTTTTTGAACTAAACTTAATTTTATTACATTTGAGTATGCAATTTTCTTAAAACTAAGATGTTTTTTCTTAAAATTATTATTATTATTCAATATACAGGTTGGTTGAAAAGTTCCTGCGCTCACCAAGAGATGGCACTGCTAGCTCAAAACTTTTTTTTCTCAAGTTGGTATAACTGTCCTGAAAACACATGCAAAGTTGCAAGTCATTCTGTCAATTCTTTCTTTGTTTACAAGCCATTTGAAGTTGACGTGTCATTGATTTTTTTTAATATGGAAAAAATTGAATATCGTGCAGTCATTAGATTCTTTGTTTTAAAGGGTTTAAAAGCAAATTAAATTTATGAACAATTGTTAGAAGTGTATAAGGAGTCATGACCTTCAAAACGCACCGTTGAATTTTGGGCTGGTGAATTTAAACGTGGTCGCATCAGCCTTGAAGACGATCCACGCGAAGGACGACCAAAAACTGCAACCATAGCAGAAATCATTGAGCAGGTACATTATATGGTTAGTGAAGATCCAAGTTTAAATAAGCGTGGAATTGCTAATGCCATAGGCATCTCAGACGAACGAGTACTCCATATTTTACATGAAGAATTACGTATGAAAAAACTGTTTGGAAAGTTAGTGCCGCACACATTAACAATTCAACAAAAACTGGATCGAAAACAAATTTCTCAGCGTAATTTGGAGCGTTTTGGAGCGAATAAAACCGACTTCTTGTGTCGTTTTATAACTATGGATGAGACTTGGATCTACCACCATGATCCTAAATTGAAACAAGAACGTTTACAGTGGACTGAAGCTGGTTGTTCAGCTCCAAAGCAGGTGAAGTCACAACGATCAGCAAAGAAGGTTATGGCATCAGTTTTTTGGAATGCAAAAGGAATTTTGTTGATTGATTATCTTCAGAAAGGTAAAACAATCAACTCTGAATATAATTGCAGCCTTTTGGATCAGCTGGATGAAAAAATTCGTGAGAAAAGACCTGGTTTAAAGAAGAAAAAAAGTCATTTTTCATCAAGACAATGCACCTGCTGACAAAAGTGTTTTGACGATGGCTAAATTCAAAGAATTAAAGTACGAATTGCTTGAACATCCACCGTATTCACCAGATTTGGCTCCCAGTGACTACTATCTCTTCAGAAATCTCAAATAATTCCTTCGTGGAAAGCATTTTTCGTCGAATGAAGAGGCCATAGCAGCCGTAGACGGTTATTTTGCAGAGCTTCCGGAAAACCATTTTAAAGATTGGATAAAATTATTGGAAGATCATTAGAACAAGTGTATTGAGCTTCTAGGAGATTATATTGAATAAAAAAATATATTTCGTAACAAAAACAGTATTCTTTCATTTCGAGCGCAGGAACTTTTCGAACAACCTGTACTTGTTTTTTCTAAAAATCAAGAAATATTACTTAAGGTATGGACTATTTCTGAGTATATAAACTATTTCGTTTTTCCTCAAACTTAGGAATTTTTATTATTTTTAAGAAAATTTTTCTAAGTTTTAATAAAATTTTACTTAAATTGAGGACAATTTTAATTTTATAAATTTTTAGCTAAAATGTTTAATTAGTGTACATTATTTCATTATTAGGCACTAATTAATGCTGTTGAATCAATATTTGCAATAATTTTTATTACTTATCTATTTGCAAGAATCTCACAGGCAGAGAAAAAACATGATTGGGGACAATCATATTCGAAGTGCATCATATATTTTTGGTTTTGTGCTGAGAATCTAAAAACGTTTCTACAAACTTTTTCTTATACAAAAATTATTATATTAATATTCTAAGTACTTTTTCCACAAGAAAGTCGTTATTTCACAAGAAATGAATTAAACAAAACATATTTAAAAAAAAATCTTATTGTTTTTATTGAAAAGAATTAAAAAATATAAAATCTTCATATAGAATCTTTTCGATAATGAATTGATTAGCTAAGCATAAGCCATTTTCGAAAAAAAAAACTTCCCAGGGAAAAATTATCATATATTATTATTTTTAAATGGGTAAGCAAAGCATTATTATGACTGTAAATGTCAAAGTCATGCTATTTTTGATTTATAAGTATTTATTCATTATTGCTAGTATTTTATATTGCGTATACAAGTAAATAATGTCGATTTTTTTTGCTTGAAAAATGCATTTATTATAATAACAAAATGAATTGATACATTATTCAAAGTATTGTCCATCGTTAGCCACTACTTTTTCCCATCTTTCTGGTAGCATATGGATTAAGCGCCAAAAGAACTGCTCCGGTTTTGAGGTAAAGAATGAATCAAGCCAATTTCTGATACCCTGTTTTGAAGTGAAGCTTATTCCAGTAAGGGCGTTCTGCATCGATCTACACAAATGGTAGTAAGTCCCATCCACTGTTTTCCAAATAGTTTTTGACAGGTCTTGCAACATGTGTCATGATAAAAGATTATGGCCTCGTGTGTTATCTAATATTCTGGTCTGTTTTGGATGATTGCTCTCTTCAAACGAATCAATTGTGTTCGGTACAGGTCCCCTGTTATCGTCTGACCCGATTTCAACAGCTCATAATACATACACTCAGAAAAAAAAGTTAGTAGAAAAATTTGTAAACGGTTTTCAATCCCACTTTACTATTTTTGTACTGATTTTTAGTAAAAAAATTATTATTTAGCAAATCTTTTTGCTATTTACATTTTACAAATTACAGAATTTTTACAGAATATCTACAAATTTTTGTTGCTAATTTCAGAAATCATTTTACAAATTTTTGAAAACCGATTTGCTAAAATTAGCAAAAAAAATTACTAATTTTAAAAAAGTCGATATTGAAGAAAATATTATTTCTAATTATTTAAACTTATACATACAAACTTAAATAGCCCTAAAATGTTACATAGGATTAAAAAAGGGATCGGAAGTTAAGATACCGACTCATGTCTAAAAAGAGGACATCCACTTAAAATAGCACTAAAAAGGGGTTTTTAGAATCAGCCCTAAAAACAATTAAATTTAAACTTAAAAGTAAAAAATAAAAAAATTGACTAAAATATCTTTCAAAACAGAAATTACCAAATTAAAACAAAATGATAAATTCTTTTATGTTTTAACAATTTTTAAGATTTTAAAAGCCTTTGACTTTTTTAATTTTGTATAAAACATCTTTTAAAAAATATAATCAAAATTTTTGATGCTCGATAAAAAAAATAAATCTAAAACTTTGTACTAATATTAATAGTATTTAGTAATTTTTTTTGCTGATTTTAGCAAACAGATTTTAAATTCCACTTTACAAAAAGTCTACTAAAATTTAGTAGCGGCTACTAATTTTTCTACTAATTTCATTGTACTACACGTCAGCAGACATGTGTTGCTAAGATTAGCAAAAAATACCGCTGGGCTCAAATTAGCAGAATTTCCCGTAATAACAGCAAAATTTTCAGTTGCCATTACAGACTTTATTTGGTGAGTGTACAAAACACCCTTCTGATCCCACCATCTAAAGAGCATTATTTTGGCGCCATGAATATTCGGCTTCAGCGTTGATTTAACGTTGACTGATATGACTTTTTGCGCTTGGGGTTATGGTAATGTATCCATTTTTCATCACCAGTAACAATACGATGCAAAAATGACTTCTTTTTGTAGCATTCAAGCAGCATTTCCGACATGCAAAATCGCCTTTTAACGTCTCTCGGCTTCAATTCACATGACATCCAATTTCCTTGCTTTTGAATGAATCCCAATGCTTTTAAACGTAGGGAAATGGCTTATTGTGTATATGATAATGCAAGTTCTTCTTGCGTTTGACCACAATCTTCGTCGAGTAATGCTTCCAATTCCTCATCTTCAAACTTTTTCGGCTGACCAGGCCTCTACTTGTCTTCTATGTCGAAATCACTACTTTTGAATCGCGTAAACCATCGTTCACAAGTTTTTTGAGTTGGTGCATGTTGACCGTAAGCTCCTACCAACAATCTATAACTTTCAGCAGCCGTTTTCTTTAAATGTATGAAGGTTATCAGTCTTTTAGGCACAAAGTTAGACATTATTATAGCGATTGAATAAAATGTGTGCTTACACTTTGGCGTCTATCGAATACTGAATTATAATGACAAATGTTTACCCTCCAAAATGCCATATTTGTTATTATTGACACAAACCATATGTGATAGTTATGCCATCTGTTGTCCAAATCGACATTATTAACTTGTATACCCAATGTAAGTATTATTTCCTCATATGTTTTCACCAGTCGCTTAGAAGTGAATAATATTTTGTATTCACCTTAAAAAAATTTTTTCAGCACAAAATTTTTTTTTTACCTCCAAAAATTGTTTTCACCTCAAAAAAATTTTTTTTTACCTCCAAAAATTGTTTTCACCTCAAATTTTTTTTCCACCAAAAAAATTTTTTTCACATCTAAAAATTTTTTTTATTATATTAATTTAATTTTATTTCTAATTTTTTTCATTATTTGTAGCAAAAACAGTAGAGACGATTTCTTTAGGATGGGTATTCAAAGATTCGGCACAGCTGAATTTGAGCCTGTTTTACTTGTTATAATTTAATTTCAATGCCCAACGATGGCAGGTCAACAGACCATTGTGAGAATCCCGAAAACGGGACTAATACCCTTGGGGACTACAACATATCTAACTTTGCCCAACACATATTTAGATTGTTATTGAATTTGCTCAGCCAGATTTAATTTGGGCGTTAATTGGTTCAAGCATGAGATGCATTACCATCACAGACATTTAATAGGTTAAGCGTAAATACCACAAAAATTTAATATCCATTCTTGTAACAGAATAAAGGTATCGAATTATCATAAAAATATCGCATAACAATCTTCACACACAATAAGGGGGTTTATTGTAGAGTAATATTCCCGGACATTTTTAATATATTTTTTAAAACACTAAATATAAAACCATGTTTGATACTACACAAATTAAAAATACTGGGAATTTGCGGGAAAGCTTTAAAAAAATCCCAGATGAAAGAAAAATGTATGGAATTTGAAAACATATTTAACAAATTAGATTGGGCTCCTTATTTCTTTTCCTTTTTCTTCTTACTTAAAAACTATATTTAAAATAAATTCCAGCAATATTATTAAACATAATTTTTGTAATATACACAAGACTTTATACTTAAAATATAAAATGAGGCGCATTAAAGAACATCAAGATAAGTATACACAACATAATTTGCATTGTTATGGTTAAGCGTGGTGGTGTATATAATATATTTACAGCCGTATTCATAACAAATTTCGCAGACATCTAATAAATATAATAAATTCATATATACAAATACTAAATCAGGTTAAATAACGAAAATTTTTGTTAAATGAACGAAAAATTGTATATATTTTACTTAAGTTTTTGTTATTGTAAATGTTGTTTAATTTTCTTCAATCTTCTCTTTGTTTAAAATGAGCTTAATATGATGAATTATTAAGATAAAATAAATAATTTTAATTCTTTTTTAAAAAAGATCTTAAGCTCATTTAAAAAAAAAACTATAATTTTTGTTTTTTAGATTTTTTTTATATTTTTAAGCGTAGATTATTATGAGTGCTTAACTCAAACCTTTAAATTTAAAAATTTCTTTATGCATACAGCTGTTAATATATAACATGCTTAACTAAAGTATGTAGAATATGCGCAGAGAACCCTTCATTATCATTTATTATTTATGGTGGAGTTTTAAGCATCAAAGTAGCCAAAGAATAAAAAGTAGCCATGAAACAATGTAAGCGTAAAATGAGCTATTAAAATATTACTAACTTAAATGTAGCATAGGGAAATGACGATAATGATGGCGATGAGTCTTAGCGTTATAAAAAAAAAAAATATGTGGAAATAAAAGTTTGTAAAACTATTTTTATATATGGTCAACTACACGCAAAAAAATAACATGATCATGTTATGCTACTAAATTATGCTCGATGCATTCGGATATGTTTGTCTCAATCATGTTATTGGTTTACAAGTAGGTTCTAATCCACAATATGGTCGCTACCATTATTTTTACAGTTAATATTTTATTATTACATGATTGCCACTTTCTATTTTATAATATAGTTGATTGGAACCATACTGCAGTAACAAAAATTCTGGCAATATTATTTTCATAAAAAAACGTTTTTATCAGTTTCAATCAGGTTTTTTGTCCCGTACAGTGTAAAAAACATTTTTTTTCCCCTAAAATTTATAAATATTAGTAAATATTAATCTTTATAACGAATGTGCATGTACATGGTGGCCATTTAAAATTTTAAATTTGAACTTCCGATTACTTTGACTTTGAAAGGTTTGAAATTTGCAAAATGAGACGCTATAACGGTCAATTGAAAAGTCCCCGGCCTACCATACTAAAACACATTTTTTTTTGGCAAAAGTCGTTTTTTTATTCAACATAGTTCCCTTCAAGGGTGATACACTGATTATAGCGACCCTCCAACTTTTCGATACCATTTTTGTAGTACGATTTGTTCTTTGCTTCAAAATAGGCCTCAGTTTCGGCGATCACCTCTTCATTCGACGAAAATTTCTTCCCAGCGAGCATTCTTTTGGGATCTGAGAACAGGAAAGGGGGCAGATGCGGAAGCGATTCGAAGCCCAATTCTTGGATTCTTGCCTTCGTTTTCACTGACTTGTTTTTGGTCAAAAGTGAGCTCGCGCGGCACCCACTTTGCACCAGATATTCGTCAATGATATGATGAACACGTTCAGTTAATATCTTTAGAGTACCTGCTATTTCATTAAATTTCAGGTCATTCGAAATAATTTTGTGGATTTTTTTGATGTTTTCGTCCGTAACAACCTCTTTTGGGCGTCCACTGCGTTCACCGTCTTCGGTGCTCATTTCACCACGTCTAAACTTAGCATACCAATCCTTGATGGTTGATTTTCCTGGGGCAGTCTCCGGAAACTCGTCATCAAGCCAAGTTTTTGCTTCAACTGTATATTTTCCCTTCAAAAAGCAATACTTTATCAACACGCGAAATTCCTTTTTATCCATTTTTTCACAATAACAAAAGTTGCTTCACTCAAAATGCTATAATTCACAAACTAATGATCCGACAGCTGTCAAATTTATACACGTATCGTTTGAAGATTAGGGCTTACTAAAAGTCATATCGATTTAAGTCTAGTAGCGCCATCTTTGTGACAGGCCGGAGACTTCTCAATTGACCTGTTATGCTCGAACAAAATTGGGAAATATTAAAAACTTACTTCCAAAATAGTGGGTCTTTAACGCAAACTGTAAGAAATTTACGTGGAAAATTTTCGAGAAGAGATCGGCCTTCAGTTCAGTTTGTGCGTCAATTTGTGAAGAGCGAGTTCATGAAAATGGATCATTTTTGGACAAACCAACCCGTGTACGTTCTCGTCCAGTGCGTTAAATCGAAAATATTGCTGCTTTGGCTGAGAATGTCCAACAATATCCATCAACATCAACTCGTCATCGTTCTCAGGAAGTGAACATTTCTCGCACTTCTTTGAGAATAATTGTGTATAAGGACCTCGGTATGAAGGCTTACAAAATTTAATTGGTTCAACAACTGAAGCCTCATGACCATCCTTTGCCCTTTCGCTTCGCCCAATGGGCTGAAGATTGTTTGGCAGGAGATGAAGTATTTTACCGAAAAATCGTGTTTTCAGTTTAAGCTCATAATTTTTTCGGTGGCTATGTCAATAAGCAAAATTGACGCATATGGACTTCAGAGAACTGACACGTGACTATTTAGAAACCAATGCATCCACAACGAGTCACTGTTTGGTGTGGATTTGAGACTGACGACATCATTGGGCCATTTTCTTCGAAAATGAGCAAGAATCAGCCGTTACCGTTAACGATTTCCAAAAATTTAAGAGAATGAAGAGAATGGACGACATTTTGTTCCAACAAAACGGGGCCACATATCACACAGCCAACGCAACCATCATTATTTTTATTTTTTTTTTTGTTTTAAATCTTCATTTACATAACCGAGCCATTAGGGCCTTATGTGGTTAATTAAAGCTACTATCTAAATAACAAACTTCTAGATAAATCGTATAATTACAAATTATATCCTAATACCCTAACCGAGCACTAGCAACAAAGGCTATCGGCTCGTTGTAGCGGAAACAAACCAGAGCCTCTGGTGGTAATTGAACCCACGACCCCCGCACTGATAAGCTAGCACTCTACCAACTAGCCTACCGGGGCGAAATTGTAATGTCAATTGGTCGCCACGGAGCTGTGATTTAAGCCCTTTGGATTATTTTCTGTGTGGAGCTATTAAGGATAAATGTTACGCAAACCATCCAAAGACAATTGAAGCGTTGAAACATTAAATCGAAGTTGCCATTGAAGCGACTCGAGCCGAAACAATCGAAAATGTACTGAAAAATTGGGTTGATCGGATGAGGTATTGCCGATCCAGTCGTGTTAGTCATATGAATGATATTGTGTTCCATTATTAAATGACAAAGTTCAACCTTTCCAATAAAACCAGAAATTTGGAAAAAAAACAGTATATTTTTTTAAAATTAAAATTTTTTAAAATTTTAAATGGCCCACCCTGTATATAGATATTAACATAATTATTCCGCTAATTCGATGCATAGCATTCATCATGCAAAGAAAAAATATAGTTGAGCAAGATTGAGGTTTCGGAATTGTCAGAATGATCATAATGATTCTTACTGATCATATTATGATCAGTGAGGACGAATTAGTCATAATGTTATAATCACTAGAATAATTATATAATCATTACCAATTTCAATAATAACATATCATGTTATGATAAAATAATGGTAATTATATGATTATAGAAATAGAAATACAAAAGAAAAAAACAATTTAAGCCAAAAGCTGTGAAGAAAGCAATTTAAATTTTAAAAATCGTAAGAAAAAGCTACTTTAAACCTTAAAACTGTAAGATCCAAAAATCGAAAGAAAAAGCTACTTTAAACCTTAAAACTGTAAGATCCAAAAATGCAAAAACCAAAAACAGAGCCGAGAAGCCTAATTTGTTTTCTCTGACTTGCACATTCATAAACCCAAATATATACAATGTTCTTCGAATATGATTGCCCCAACCATGTTTTTTCTTTGCGTGTACATGTGGAGTGATTGTAAAAATATAACTCAAACTACTTTACATTTCATAGCATAAAGTTCTCAGAACTATTAACTTGGTTAAGAAGAAGAATTTTTAATTTCAGACATTTTTAATGGATATGTGTAAAAAAAAAAATAACTTAATGATCGTGTTCACAAGTCTGTTGTATCTCTAATGCTGTGTACTAAAATGTTTTCATTATTGGGCATTATAAGATGTTAGTGTAAACCGAACAAACGAAACTCTTTGAAATTTTTGTTGATAACTTCACTTAAAACAAAAAGAGTAAATTGGGGAAAAAATCGACAGTTTGCAGTAAAAATTTTATTTTTTTAATCGAACTATTTTAGTTTTCGAAATATTTGTCTTAATAACAAGCTAAGTAAATCTGTAGAAAAAAGTTACAATATTAAAATTTAATTGATGCTTGACGTTGGGCGCCATTTTTGTGAATATTTGCAAAAATATTTCACTATGATAGCGAGGAATATTAGAATAGCAGCTAGCGTAAAGATAATAAAAAAATGTTTGGCTTAATGAAGAATGGTCTTGTATATGGTCATACATGGGTATACATGGTCATATACGTCCATGCATGGCTCAATGTTTGACTGCTATTCATGGCCCACTATTTTTTTATTTGCTTTTTATTTGATTCACTGTTTTAAATCTTATTTTTAGTCCAATTACTTTTACATTTAGATGTTATAAAGTGGCATCTTAGGAAAAATGAAGTAAGTAGTCAAAAATCTGTTCCTCTAATCAGTGCCTATTTGGTTCTGTGAGACAATGTATGCGAGTCACGACCTTACACAAATCGATTTTCATACGGATTTTTTTCAATTTTCATAGTATATTAAAACAACGTCTCTATTAGCCGCTATGTTTTCGGCATGAAATAAAAGTAAACCATTCCTAAAATAAAACCCCCAAAAGGTTTTGCAAAGATGGATTGGATTTTTATTTAATGACATTTTGAAATATCTTTCTTATTAAATGGCGATAACGCCGAGAAGACGCATAATATGTTGCTCATTTTTACCCAGATTGTTTCTTATTCTCCAGAGTAGTTTGGTGTTCAAAATTATCAAAATCGGTATAGCGGTTTAGAAGTTGTAAGTGAAAATGTGAAGGCTCTTCAAAAATGTCCATTCTAAATGATACATTTTAGATATTTGCTAAAATCTAACATATCGTATGGAGTTTTTAATTTCCATAGGGTTTAATGGACAATTTTTAGTCTGTGTGCCATGGACTTGCCTCTGTGATTGTCCAGTCCACCCCAACATGGAGTTTTTACAGGTGTCCTCACATTTTCTCTTGCATCTGTTCAACATATAAATCGATTTTGATAATTCTTATTACTAAGTTATGGCGGGAGGCAAAGTTGTCCTTATACCAAAGCCGGAAAGCATAACTATGCAAATCCGAAAGCTTACCTGACTGAAACGATAGATCATTTAGCCTTCGTGTGTATACTCTGGCTATATTTATTAATATAGAGTTTATTAATATCTCGACCAAAACGCTTATACGGTCTCTAGACTAGGGAACCGATGGATTAACCTAGAACTATCTAACAATAGAATCTACAGAATAAAAAAATATACCAACCAAAAAGCCATGAATACACAAAGCCAACTTGATATGTCCTAATTGAATCAGTTCTGATGCTCGAGTTGTTCCCTGGCTAATGATTGGCTCGATGCTTTTAACTCTTTACATTCTGAAAGTTTCACCGTCCTGATAGTTTCGAGCATCAGAAGCGATTCAACTGCAGCATCCGAACTTGGCTTCGTGGGTTTCTGATTGGAATTTGATTTTTCATTCTGCACATCTTATTGTTAGATAGTCATTGGATTAACTGGCTGGTCAACTGCATCAGTATTGGAGACAGGGTGTGCCGTGTGACCCCACAGGGTATCATTATTTCTCCAATCCTATGGGTTGTTCACCATAAACAGTCTCCTAAGGATTATAGCCCATGAGGCTGCCCAAAATTTCTACTATTTAAACGATGTCGCGTTAATCTTAGGGGGGATAAATCCTAGACGCCTAGGTAGAAGGGCTTGAATGGCACTCGAATTGTCATATAATTGGTCTAGTTAAGAGGACTTAATGAGGACCTAGACAAAGCATCCGATCTCCTTACTATTTACACCACCTATATCGGATCGGAGATGGAATACAACTCCCATATAAAGGTAGTAGCTTCAAAATCTGTTATGGAGCTTTTGAATCCTGTAGAAAGGAGACTGTAGGGTATCCAGCTCTATTGACTCATTGAAGCATCTGCTGAGATTATTGAAATGATCCCTAGAGTCCGGGCTTATCTTTTTAGAGCACATCTGTTCGTTGTCGACATGAATCGCACAGTTTATTACAGGGAGAATTCGTTTATTCCACGTACAAGTCGTATGTGGCATAAACTCCCAACAAAGGTCTTCCCCGTCACTTGCAATACAGAGAAATTCAAGTCGAATGTCCACAAGTCAAATGTCCCTATTTCCTTCTACCCATAACCTATTTTCCTAATTCGAACACAATGCACAGCATTAGTAGGGGCATGCACTGGGTGTTGGCTTAAAAAAAATCTTTGATATGAATTTTCACTCAGAAGATGAGTATCATTAGATATGACAGAAAACCCAGTAGTGCCTTCGAAACGGTGAAGTATATAGGAGTAATTCTTGATAGCAAATGATATTGGAAACAACACATCTAGGGCGGAGTCCTAGGATCCACAGAGTATGGCCCTCATTGTAGGTTCCAAATGAGGTGTGAAGATGATAATGATACACTTAGGCATCAAATCTTAATTCTCGACCAGGCGATGTATAGAAATTATATGGGGCATAGCAAGATTTCAGGGAAGGAGATGGGTGATGAATTGGAAAAATTCACTCAGAAGAAAAATATTATCTGGGCGCAGTCAACTTGGAGAACTCGTTACCAATTGAGTCTTTTAGTTCTTAACTACGAGAATGGACCACCATGAGAAGTTTTATATATGCGAGAAATTAAGAGAATTTTTTTTAAAAGTCATTTAAAAGAAAATTGGTTATATATTAAGTATTCTAAAAGGGACTTAGTAATATGTAGGGTATGCGAGGAAAATAACAAGATCTTAGAAGGTTATATTTGCGGCTTTCGGGTCTTTCCAACTTTAGGTGATATCAATGTAATGGGCGGGAGGAGACTGAGGAATTTCGTCAACAGGATGGTGTGTCTGTAATAGATAGAGACTTGAAGCATTGCGACATTACAACGCACATCCAGCCGACCTTCTGGCTTAAGCGATTGTCCTATTTTTGGACATAAGTCAGTTGTAAAGAGACTCTTCACGTCTGATTTTTCTTTTTCAGCCTTACCTAGCGATAAACTGCTAAAAAAAAAAAACAAACAATCTGCCATCTGAGGAGCAGCCTGACTTGCTTAAGGACAATGTAAAATTAAAATCTAACCTAAATTTTTAAAGCCCTTGAGAGGTTGTAGATAAATCAGAACATTTGCCGAAACTTTAAGATTGTTTAAAACTCGAAAAGAATATGTATTTGCGAATATGTATTTAAAAGCCCAACACCAATTAGACATAATACAACAAAATACGACACCATGATATGTTACCTAAAAAACTGCAGCTATACCCACTTCCAGAACGGCGTCCAGTTGTTTTATTACAGCTCCAAGTATTTTGAAAATTAATTTTATCCTTTGTTGTGGACATAATAAGGCACGTAAACAACGTTTAAATATTTCCAACACGACAATGCTGATGATGGAGTTTTTGTTGGTGGTTTAGCTGATAAAACTCTATAGCGGCTGCTGCTGAAGATGTTGTTAAAATAAAATTCAATAATATGAACAAAAAATCCATGTAGAATCTAGAGTACGGCCAAAAAGAAGATGAACAAAAGATGAGACTAACAACGAAGTCTGTTGATGATGATGATGATGATGCTGCTGTTGTTGTTGTTAAGTTTTTTTAAACGATATAGAAGATGTTGTTTTTAAACGAAATTGACGGTTTAATAAAATGTGCGAAAATTGGATTCGAACAGACGATTTTAAAAACACACACTTTAGAACTTGAAACTACGTATTTTGAACTTGTATGCTTTTATTATTTTTTTTTTGTTAAATGTTCTTTTGTAATCTTTTGTTTTAATGCGAATAAATTGTTTTGTTAAATATTTTTATTTTTGCTGGTATTTATTTTTAAATTTAACACTTATTTATTTGTTAAGAAGCGGCTCTTGAAAGAATTTTTTTGTATTTAATTTTATTTTTTTGTTAAATAAATTTAAACAATTTTTTAATGTGAATCATTTCTTTTGGTTTTATTTTATTTGTTTTTGTTTAAGTAAATTTTATTACACTTTGTTGAATTGTTAAGAGGTCATTGCCTCTTGTACTTGCTTGCCGGTTGGTTGGTTGTTTAGTAGGTTGGTGTTGTTACATTTGTTACCCGCTATTGATGACAATTGTCATCTTTACGTACAATTTTGTTAAACATTGCAAGTGTTTGTGTGTTGATGCTGCTGGTTTCTTTTTTTTTTCTTTCAAGTTTTTAACAAGCAATTTGAAAATCATTAAATTCTTGTTATTCTTTAAAGGAAATTTATTTTATTTTATTTTATTTGTTTTTTGTTGTGTATAATACATTTTTCTTTTCTTTTCTTTTGTTCGTTTTTAATTTCTTAACACCATATTGGGTAATTGTAGATATTTACCGGTTTTTTTTCTTCTTTATTTTTCTTTGTTGTTTCTTCAATTTTTTTTTATTATTAATATAAAATTTTCTTAGAATTATTATAGAGTGTTTTTTATATTTTGTAAAGATGGTAAAAGATTTTTATTTTGTCGAAACCAAAACTAAAGAATTTATTTTTATTATAATTTTATTTTTTTTTTTTTAATTTTCATAATTTAATTGAAAAATATGTGCATCAATTACACATAAAAATCAATTAAACGTTTCATATATTTTTTTTTTCAATCCCTCTTATCTCATTTGTTATAATTTTTGTATTTTTATTATTGTTTATTATTTATAAATAATTTCTATATACAATTTTCAATAAAACTTTAATTCTTTAACGGGTTTTTGTGTAGATAAGCATCACAGAACATTTGTATGCATATTTATTAAGCATTGAAATGTGAAAGAAAGTCACTCTGCCATCACTACTTTTTCACTATTATTAATAATTATTTATATTTTTTATTATTGCTGCCAAGACTTTCATAAAATATAAACTTTAATGCTTTAATTGTTTGAGAAGTGTGTTTTTTTTTTAATAGAATAGATTTTATGATATACGAAACATGTTTTATCATTTATACAGAGATTTTAAGATTGTACACGTTTATTTGAACTTAAAATATATTGTATTAAAAAAAATAATAATTTAAAATTGTTTATAAACAAAAATATTAATTTTATCCAATCATATAAAAATTAAATCTTAATGATTTAAAAAGATTTAATTTTAAAAGCACTGCAGAATTAGAAGCTACTTTTTTTTAGAACGAATTTCAGTTTTTCTCTTTTAAAACTGCTTCACAGTAACACACTTTATGTTACTTTAGTGCTTTTTCATAAGGAAAACTTGTCTATTTGTTATGGGGTTTGTTAAAAAAAAAATCTATTTCAAAATATTTATATTAATGTCAAATTATTATTTGTATTTTATGAAAATTTATAAATGAAAATTAATTAAATTTATCATAATCATCATTATTTAAACTGTGTTCTTTTTCGATTGTTATTTATCATTATTGTGAAATTGCATCCAACAGATTGTTTTTGTTTACAAACAAAAATATGTATAAATTAGTGAAAAATGTTAATAAAACAAAGACATTTAATCCCAAACAAATTTGAAGCAATTCATCAACATATAAAACATCCCAGCAAAACCACACATTACCAAATAATGGGTAAATCAATGTATAGCCATAGGGGCCGATGGATTACTTTACACCTTACTTCATTGATGAATTTCACAGGCGATGAGCCTCAAAGTAATGTATGTACCCATTACTTTAGAGGTGATAATGTAAGGGGTTACTTATATGGTTACGAGAGTGGAAAAAGTAATGTGTCTAAAAATAGATTTTTAAAAAAGAGAAATTTTTATTAAAAAAATTAATTACAAATATTTTTTAAACGTTATTAAAAATAATATGGTCAAGATGGGAATCGAACCAGGGAAATCTGGTTGCCAGCCAAGAACTCTACCCACTGAGCTATCGACGCATATTGTATTTGATTGCTTTAAACTTAAATGAATTGATGCGCTTCATTTTTTCGCTAGTGTTATCAAAACAAACATACATTACCCTTTTGCTTACAAAAAAAACACAAAGTAATGTATCTAAAAATAGATTTTCAAAAATATTTCAATTATTACTTTATATTTATAAATCATATATTACGTAATCAATAATGAGATACTTATCACTTTATGCTTGCAAATAATGAAAAAGGCAACGAGCTATCATTACAAGGTAACGCATGAGATTATCGCACCCATTACCAAAGTTTTGCTGGGATACATACATTCACCATAATATAGCAGTATAAATAACTTTAAATTTAGGTTATTTATCAGCTAAGTTTTTTTTTTTTTTTTGAAAATTGACCAAGTTTATATTGTGATACATTGAATGAAATAAATGTGTGCAAATAGCAAAAAAAAAGTTACTAAAAGTAAGTTCGGAAAGGTTCTGCAGAAAAAGCATAGATCGTAAAGCTTAAAATTAAGGGGATCTGTTGTCCATGCCATGTCTTGCCGCCTAAATCTTTCAGGTGGGTATTTAGGCTGCATTAGATTCCACGGTTATTAACTGCGAATTTTATTAATGACTAAAATCGAAATATGTATGGAGATACATGATCATATACATGCATGCATAGTTCAATATAGGTGACCATACATGATTTTATATATTTTCATATATCTTCGAATTTGAAATTTAAGGGTATATGGTAATATATGTTCATTGATGAATCATATAAGAGCATATATGGTCATATATGACAATCATTTATCCTTAAATTTTGGATCCAAAGATATATGATTATATAAAAGGTATGGCCATATATTGAACTATACATAGTCGTACATGATCATGCATGATCATATACAAATACATATATGAAAATGTATGTTCATAAATGGGCTTGTATATGATCATACATTAGCTTACATGGTCATATATGGTCATGCATGGTTTAATATATGACCATACATGATCTCATATATGACTATATATATTAGGATCCCAAATTTTAGGGTATATGACCGTATATCGTTATATATGATCATATATGCCTGTTTTTTTATTCATGTATGCTCTTATATGATCATATGTGACCATATATGGTCATAACCTCAAATTTCCCATGCTCATGTATGTTCATAAATATTTCGATTTTTACATAGGAAGTTTTGGAATTAACATTTTATTTCATTTTATTTTAATAATAATTAAAATCACATAAACTTTTAAATTTTCTTGTAGTGAATTGAATTGAGATGTGTGATATGAATGAATTTTTCTAAAATACTTTAATACTTTTAATAAAAAGCAAATTCAATACAAAAAACTTTAGCGAAAAAAAATTATCTAATTCATAATACTTCGTTGCAAATACGAAGAAAATGCTCAACAATAAATTATTTAGAAAGAATGTAGTAAACTTTTTCAATTGCCATACCATAAAATTGTATATATTTTACATTATTAATTAACTTGCATTAATTTTTTTAGACCTGCTAATTCATCTTAAAATAAGTATAGTTTACTGCTTAACATGAATTACAATTACTTAGCAAAAATGACACATTTTAAAACATTTAAAAAGAAAAATAAATATATCGTAAGCAGTGTTGCCACAGACAAAAATTTTTTGTAATCAAAATTTTTTAAAAAAAAGTTACCAAATGAGAAAAAAATTTAACCAAAATTTAAAGTTTTATTTGTAGTTTATAGCGAGCTTTCAAACCTCCGTATATTTACAAAAATAAAGCAAATAAACGATTTTTACATGTATTTTTACATGTATTTCGATCTGGCAAAAGATCTCTTCAGAAGCCAAAGTTTTAGACAAACTAGAGCCTCTAAAAGAAGGCAGAGCCTGAACCAAAAACCTATTAAAAACGAATATTTTGCTACATTTCTGTCTTCTTAGCAATTAAAGTTTTATGTTTTTATTCAAATATATTAAAATATTATTTTTTTTTTAAATTTGTACTTGAAATATTATTTTATAGCAAAAATTTATAAAAAAAAAAATTATATAACCTGCTTTGATTGTCGCATTCAAATGATAAATCTTCGGATTTACTATATGCATTGACTGCAGTCTTTTTTCAATAAAAAACCAAAATAACCCAACAAAAAAAGTTTCACTTACGTACGGAATCCAACTCCCGTTACGTACCGTTTTCAGGATGCGTAAACGTACCAGAAAACGGATTTTAAGGAACATCGAAACTTTTTTGAATTTGTGCCTTTGTGTGGTGTAAAAACCGGAGTTGAGTCCGTTGAAAGCCAGTCATTGAAGGACCGGTTACGGACAGTTGTGTCGTGTAAAAACGGTCTATTCTATTTGGCTGCATATTTATATTTTTATTAAAGCAATAAACAACACCGTTTGTTAAGGAATCGAGACTGATGAAAAACGTTTATGTCCGTTTTAACGGAAACGGTTACAGCAAACGTAGTGTTTTCGAAAACCCGATTATACGGTCCCTTTATATTCCGTTTATGTACAAGCTTTGACGGATACGTGTTTTACGGACGTAAGCGTATCGCACAATTCGGATTCATAATTCCGTATGTGGTGGAGACTTCGTAAAAATGTTTCTTGTGAAGTTAAAAAATTTTCTTGAATTCACATACATTTCTAACATGTAAAATACAAATACTTATCCATTGTGCATTTATTTAATGTTTTTTGCTTTTTTTTTTACCACCAACACTTAAGTTTACTTAGCAATCGTTCAATTCAGAATCCTTGTTCTCATCGTTAGAATGCCGCCAATTAAAACAGTAACGCATATTTTGGTAATCCGGAACTGATTAACATATTTTGTACAACGAACTACATACTTTTATGAAAAAATTAACAGTGTTTTCAAATCAACGTAATAAAAACGCGTATATAAAAATCTTCACTGATAAATAAAATTTAAAACACAAAAAAAAAACAATTTATATTTTTGATTGCCAAAAAAGTTACCAAAATGAAAAAAAAAGTTCACATCTCCACATTGGGGAAAAAAATAACCAATTTTGGTTAAAAATTACCAAAAATGGCAACACTGATTGTAAGTTAGTTATTTTTTTTTCAAAAGGATAATATTAATGGCGTTCCTTCCAATAAGACTTTTTTGAAATGTTTATTTATGTTTATTTTTTCAAAATCCCATGTGAAAATTGAGATATATATGAACATACATGATCACACATGGACCGGTTTTGTTCATACATGGCCACATGCGTCAATGCCTACTTGAATATATGATCATACATGATCTCATATATTTTCATATATCTTCGGATCACAAATTTGAGGTTATATGCCCGAATATTTTTCATGTATGCCCCTATATGAGCATATCTGACCATATATTTGCGGATACGAAAATATATGTAAATTTATCAGTAAGAAAATATCAACATTTTTAAAACTTTGGACACGTTGAGCACTGCCTTCTACTCCACTTAGGGCCTTGAAGAATTGGCACTGTATTACTATTAACTGAAGTAAAAAAATTCATATCTTTGCATATTTTAATACATATTTGGGCATATTTTGCTATAAATTGTATATTTTTGCATATTTTGATATAAATGCAGATTTTGCTATTAATGCATATTTTGCTAAAAATGCATATTATTTGACATATCTTTTTATATTCAATAAAAACTGTGGTTTCTAGATTTTATTACGAACCCCAAAGTTACAGGAAAAATAAAATTATTAACTTTTTAAAAATTATTGACGGTAATTTTAAATTTTTGAATTACTTTTTAATACAAACAATACAAAAATCGAATTGTTAATATTGAAAACATGGAAAAAATCAATAATAATGCATACTTTTTAAAATTTTATTTGCATATTTTGCAAATTTTTAATACATGATTAATGTCAACAAAACAAGATTATAAATGCATGAATTTTCCCCGCATTATTTATGCTTAAGTGCTACTAAAATTTAAAAATATGCTCAAATATGCATTAAAAAAAGCAATATATGTGTTAAGTAAAATAAATGCATTTGTAGTCAAAATATGCATAAATATCAAATTATTTAAAAATATGCCCTTTTGTTCTTAATTGAATAATTCAAATAAATCAGTTTTCAACTATCGGGAATAAACATTTATTTGCATGGAAATTCTTGCCCTAGTTATGAATATTCATATTTATATGGATGTATCTGTAGTTTACGTTTAACTTTGGTTATTTTTTTAGCTGAGTTATTCGCCCTTAATATAAATATACGTTAAACAAGTTAAATATTTATGCATTATTTAAATTTTGTTTTTTTATTATTGTTTACATTGCAGCTAACTTCATATCTAAATTTAGCATCTATGTATTGTTGTACATAAATATTCAATTAAATTTCCATAACTTTTTATGCATATTTAATGTAAATACTGTTGTATTAGTTATGCATAACATTTTATTGTAATTTTAAGCATTAAAGCAACTAAAAACTTGCACTTTAAAATTGCATTGCAAAACTTTGTAAAATAGTTAAAGTATCTTCTTATATTTGCATTAATAATTAACTAAAGCAGTTAATAACACTAGGTCACAAATAACAAACTTTTGTCTGTTATTTGTTTCTAGCATACTTTTTCTCATGGATTTGGACCTACTGAACACGAAAATGAATTTTAAAAATTTTTCTGTCGATTGGTTTGCGAGATACAAATTTTTTAATTTTTTTTTTTTTAATTTTTGGAGGTACACTTACTATTTTGAGCATATCTTTAGTCTTCTTTGACCTATTTTATCCTACTACTACTCAAATTAAAGACAATTGAGCCGTCTACAACTTATTCTCAGAAAATTTTCAAATCGGGTTAGTAGTTTTGATGTTGGCGGCTTAAAAAGGTTAAAAAACTGCGTTTTTTTAGTAAAAATGTGGCTGAAAAATTCATATAAAAATTCATATAAAATGTAAAACGCGATGTTAACAGCGATTTTAATTTTTTTACGTATAGCTGACACTTTTCCAAAGAAAATAAGCCCTTACTTAACAAAATCTGATGACAAATGGCCGACTTATTATTTTTTTGGTAAACGACCGAAATTCCGCTATTTCACGATTTTTTGATTTTCATTATTTGCACAGCTTACCTACCCAACGCAAACGAATAAATACATTTGAACTTAATTTAAAATAAACAAAGTAGTCTTCGTATATTTTTTTTTAATTTATTTACAGCACTACATGCTCATACATATTTAAACATAAGGAGACACGGTAATCAATTGCATTTCAAAACTGTCTGTGAAAGTGTGAAGAAGTTAATATTTAGAAAACGCAAGGAAGACAATGAGTAAAAGACTACGTGTGTTCGAGTGTTTGAACGATCCAGACAATTTCTGCAATGTTTGTGGCCAGTTTATAAAAAAAAATCACGCACACAAGTTTACTCCAGCAGTACAATTGCACTATTTGAATTATTTTGGTATTTCACCAAATATCACAGAACCATGGACACCTAAGTCGCTGTGTGATCTTTGCTATATAATCTTAACCAACTGGGCAGCTGGCGGAAGGTAAGAATTTTTATTTAAACACATTATACATAGCGAATATAGTAATTTATTTTAATTTTAGCCGCCATATGAAATTCGATACACCAATGATGTGGAAAAAGCCGCTATGCCATTCCACAGACTGTTATTTTTGCCTCACCACAAACAGTGGGGTAGGAAGATTTTTTAAATGGAACTACGCTCAAGTGGGATCGTTTGCGCTTCCAGTACCACATTCGCATGATGTGCCATATCCAGTGTGCCCTGGTACATCTCTTCAAAAAGCAGAATCGTCAGAAGAAGAGTCTGAGTCAAATGCAAGCGAATTTGAGCCGGGTGCAAAGCGAAAATTACTGTCACAGGCCGAACTAAACGATTGGGTGCGCGATTTTGGTCTCACTAAGGAGAAATCCGAACTTTTTGCGTCTCGGATGATACAGTGTGGATTTGCGGCTTCAGAAGTGAAAGTATCAGCGTACAGAAACCGTCACAAGGAGTATGCAAAATTTTATACAAAGAAAGACCAAATATGTTTTTGCAGCGACATTTCAGGCTTGTTCCAAGAGCTTCACCAAATTCACAACCCCAACGAATGGAGGTTGTTTATTGACAGCAACAAAGAGAGCTTGAAGGCAGTTCTCTTACATAATGGGAATGAAAAGCCATCTGTTCCTATTGCTCATGCGGTTCATTCAAAGGAGAACTATGAAACTATGGACATTTTGCTGAAATGCATAGAGTATAGGAAATACAATTGGAAAATATGCGCCGACCTTAAAGTTGTGGCCATTCTGTGTGGACTCCAAGGAGGCTATACGCGACATTGCTGTTTTCTGTGCCTTTGGAATAGCCGCGCTGATGATCAGCATTATATAAAAAAAAAATGGCCGGTACGAACGAAACCTGTAGTTGGAGAAGCGAATGTTCAGCGCAAACCACTAATAGAGAACCGTGAAAATATAATACTTCCGCCGCTGCACATAAAATTGGGTTTGATTAAAAATTTTGCCAAAAAATTAGACAAAGAAGGTGAAGCTTTTGCCTATTTACGGTCAATTTTCCCTTACCTTTCGCTGGCAAAAATTAAAGAAGGAGTCTTCGCAGGACCCGAGATAAAAAAAATGTTGAAAGATGAAAAATTCCCAAAGCTGTTATAATCACGAATTATAAGGACATAGTTGAGGATCTGGTAAAGAACTATGAAGCCATGGGAGTGCACATGTCACTTAAAATACACTTTCTGGATTCTCATTTGGATTTTTTCCCTGAGAATTTAGGAGACGTGAGCGACGAACACGGCGAGCGCTTTCATCAGGAATTGAAGGCTATGGAACGACGCTATCAGGGCAACTATGACACGGCTATGATGGGTGACTATATTTGGACCCTAATACGTGAGACCGATTGCAGCGAATACAAAAAACAAAGAAGAAGTCAGCAGTTTTTCCACATGGCATAAAATGTACACTTATATCTTTGTTTTTACTCATTTTTTTGTGCGTTGATTTGCTTAATTTAATTAGTTAGTTTAATTTCGTTAGTTTAGCTAATTGTGCGATACATTGAGCATGTAGTGCTGTAAATAAATTAAAAAATAATATACGAAGACTAATTTGTTTATTTTAAATTAAGTTCAAATGTATTTATTCGTTTGCGTTGGGTAGGTAAGCTGTGCAAATAATGAAAATCAAAAAATCGTGAAATAGCGGAATTTCGGTCGTTTACCAAAAAAATAATAAGTCGGCCATTTGTCATCAGATTTTGTTAAGTAAGGGCTTATTTTCTTTGGAAAAGTGTCAGCTATACGTAAAAAAATTAAAATCGCTGTTAACATCGCGTTTTACATTTTATATGAATTTTTATATGAATTTTTCAGCCACATTTTTACTAAAAAAACGCAGTTTTTTAACCTTTTTAAGCCGCCAACATCAAAACTACTAACCCGATTTGAAAATTTTCTGAGAATAAGTTGTAGACGGCTCAATTGTCTTTAATTTGAGTAGTAGTAGGATAAAATAGGTCAAAGAAGACTAAAGATATGCTCAAAATAGTAAGTGTACCTCCAAAAATTAAAAAAAAAAAATTAAAAAATTTGTATCTCGCAAACCAATCGACAGAAAAATTTTTAAAATTCATTTTCGTGTTCAGTAGGTCCAAATCCATGAGAAAAAGTATGCTAGAACCAAATAACAAAATGGCTGTTGCCTAGTGTAATGAAACGGTATTATATTGTATATTAATAGGCGTATAAAATTAAATTTTTATTAAAGAACTGTGAGAAATTTTTATAAAACGGAAATGTTTTAAAATAGAAATTTTGCAAAGGAAATTTGTTCAATTTTACAAAATGTTTGCAAATAAAATTTTTTATATACTGAGAAAAAATCATATAAAGCTAAATCAATTACAAAAACAAAAAACTGGGATAAGACGAATCATCTGTTAATTTTATAGTTTCGAGGTTTGGCATACATTTTCAGATAAAAAATATATTTTAAAATGAACCCTCGTCGTTTCAATCGAACTGTTTCTAATATAACGTTTGTTTTTTTTTTCGAAAACACATAATTTATTTGTTAGCTTTTGTTGTTTTCAATATTTTATCATATTAAAAATACAAATAATTCAAATATTTTTATGACAAATATTTTTGTTTACATTTAAAAGAGAAAAGACAATAATTTCTAAGACTTGGCAGCATTTTTATATACCCATCTAAAAATCGAAATATATATGAGCATACATGATCATACATGGGCTTGTATATGGTCATACATGGGCATACATGTTCATATACGTCCATACATGATCTCATATATGATCATATATCTTCGGATCCGAAATTTGAGGGTATATGGTGATATATGTGCATATATTATTATACATGTTCATATATTATTCATGTATGCTCGAATATGATCATATACGTCCATATACCCTCAAATTTCGGATCCGAAGATATATGATCATATATGAGATCATGTATGGTCATATATTGAACAATGTATGGTATATGACCATGTATGCCCATGTATGATCATATACAGGCCCATGTATGACCATGTATGCTCATATATATTTCGATTTTTAGATGGGTATTCTTAATTTTTTAATAGCTATATCTATAATTACTTAGCAAGTCTATATCTACTTAAATTTGTATGGAATATTTATATTAATTTCGAAAAAACAAACCTATAGTTAATATAGTTTAAAAGTTTTAATAAAAACTTTTCAAAAGTTTTCATAATTTTACAATATTTTTTTTTTTTTGTCAAATTTGCAACTGAAAATTCCAAAGTTTTTCTTTAAATCTATTGCAAGCAGTTTATTAAAGAAACCCAATGAAGGCATTTCCATAATTTTTGAAATTATTTTTTAATAATTTAAAATATTTTGTAAATAATTGAAAGTTGTTTAACAATTTTTACACCTCACTTGTAACGAATTATATTTTTTTTGGTACCTATAAGTTCGTATTAAACGGGTTTTACTGTATATCATATTTAAATTAACTCCTTATTTTCTTCCAAACAATTTTTAAATTAAGTATGAATCTTATTAAAGTAAATATGACTCCAGTTAAAATTAAGTTTTTCGTATTTTAATATGTCCAAGAATTAAATTTCGGATTTTAAAATTAAATGGAAAGATATTTAAATTAAAACGGAAAACAAACTTGTTTTCTATTCAAAACTGTTTACATTTAATTTAATTTTTAATATTTTCAAATATATTTTTCTCTATGTACGAGGGCGGATCAATAAGTCCGTGACTTTTCGAACTTCCCTCGCAGTTATATGAAATGCAACACTGCTTCCATCAAGTACCACCCTTTAATAGACTACTGTCAAATTTTGAGCAAGTTCCGTCATTTACTTTGCGTTTAACAGCAGGATTTTTCGAGGTCCATAAAATAGGCGTTTGTTTGATCAATAATTTCATCGTTGGAGCTAAATCTTGTTCCACCGATCCATTTTTTTTGGTTTGGAAATAGGAAATAGTCATCGGGAGAATAGGGCGAATGAGGGTGCAATTCGTAGTACACTTCATGGATTTTTGCCGTGGAAACTAAGCTGTCACACGATTCCGTTGGTGGTCGATTGTGAGCAAACGCAGCAGCAATCTTGCGGAAAGCTTTCTCATACCCAAGTGATCGTTCAAAATTGAAACCACTGAGTCATGTGAGATGCCTATATTTTCCACAATCTATCGCACATTCAAACTCCGATCGGCCAACACCATATCGTGATTTTTTTCAATTGTTTTGGGTGTAAAGACCTCAACTGGGCGTCCAGAACGTTCGGCATCTTTCGTGCTTGTAAGACCACAACGAAAGTCAGTAAACCCCATTTATAGCATTGAAATCGATGGTGCAGAGTCCCCATCTAGCTTTTCCTTGTTTTGATTGACGGTTTTTTTTCGCAAAAAAAATTTTTAATGAGCACTCGAAATCCACTTTTTTTTTATTTTTAAAAAATGCACGAGGTTGCATGTTTTGAACAGCTGTTAAACGCAAAGTAAATGACGGCATTGATCCACCCTCGTATGTATAATATTTTTGTTGTGTGAGAACTTAAAATTCATTTCTGAATAGAGCACCAGAAAAATAAAATTTCGTATTTTTAGGAATTAAAAAAAATAATATGAATTTATTTATTCCTTTGAACTTTAATTTCTCAATTTAAATAAAATATAAAAATGACTTTTCCATTGAACTTTTCTGAAAAACATCTATTAGATACAAAATCACAATATTTAAAATTTAAAACATATATATATTTTTTTGTTTATAAAAAAAACATACTTATTTTTAAAAATTTCAACAAAAGACAATTTTTTCAAAGCAATTTATTCACAATTATCTTAAAATAAAAATATCTGAGAGATATATTTTCATTTTCAAAAAGTCTAAGAAATTTAATTTCCCATGTAAAAATCGAAATATATATGAACATACATGGGCTTGTATATGATCATATTTGGGCATACATGGTCATATATGTCCATGCATGCTTCAATATAAACCATTTGAGGCTATATGGCTGTATATGGTTATATATGCTCATATATGCTCATATATTATTCATGTTTGCCCATATATGAACATATCTGACCATATACCCTCAAATTTTGGATTCGAAGTTATATGATCATATATGAGATCATTTATAGTCATATACTGAACCATGGATGGTCATATATAACCATGTATGCCCACATATGATCATATACAAGCCCATGTATAATCATTTATGTTCATATATATATTTTGATTTTTACATGGGTTATGAAATTTAGCATTTGTATAAAGTAGAATTTTGTTATAAATTTAGAAAAGGTATCTTACAGATACTATTAAATCTTGTTACTATCACTAAAATTTTATAGACAATTTCATAGACATTTTGTTAACATTTATAACAGTTTTATAAATCACATTAACTAGTAAAATTTATAAATCTTCTATTATATTTTTTCATGTAAAACTTTGATTGATATTTCATGTAAATTTTATTTCTTAAAGGTTTTTTTTTTTTGGTGTGTAATACCCTGTAAATTTGTATCTGTTTATATAGAACGTCTAACTTTAATGTTTATTTTAGCATATTTATTTATGTTATCTTAAATTTGTGTTAGATATTTATTGTAGATACTTTTTTTTATGAAATAAAATTGTTTTAAAAATTGTTTTAAAAATTGTTTTACACTTTTTCCTTCATAATAAGAATATTTTTGGTAAATAAGTATCTGGTATACAAACCAGACTTATATTAAGTTTGCACAATTTATATATTAACCAGCAATTTTTTTTTCAATTATTTATGGTTACTATTTCAGATAGTGGTAATAATTTGTTCCATAAAACACTTTTCATAATCCTCATGTTTTAATTTATTTAAATTCATTATTAATTTTATTAAATTCACTTTGTAGATACACTTTTTCCAAAAATTTAAATAAAAAATTTAATTATTAAATCTATTAAAATTTGTAATTCTTTTTACTTGGAGTATCTTATAAATACTTTATTTAAAACTTAAAGTTTTTTGCACGTTATCGTTAAAACATTTGCACGTTTTAATTGCATTTTACCGTAAACACGTTGCTTAAGCTTAAACTATAATATTCGTACTGAAAAGATACGGTTTATTTTCAACTTCAAAACATTCAAAATAATAATCCAACAAGTGTTTCTTTTTAATGTTAATGGTTAGAAATATTCCAACTAAAGAGTTGTGTTACATATAAAAACAATTAAGAGTATATTAAACGCTCTTAAATTGTATACAACTCTATAAAAATCTCCACAAGAAAAGAGTATTTCTAAATATGTTCCACAACGTGTATTTGCTTTGTTTGTTTTTAAAAACGACTTCTAAGGTTTCTTTTTGAAAAAAAAAAAAAAACAAATAAGAATTAAGTTTTGCTTATCAATCTATAGAAATTTAAGATTTTCATTGATATATTTATTTTCACACAATTCAACAAAAAGTAAGAGTGTTGTTATTTTCATAAGGGCTTAACCTATAGATACTGTTACATACATTTGGTATATTGATATACAATTTATAAGTAGCTGGTAGATGTAGATGTATAGTGTAATCTGCTTGTAGTATGTCACTAAACATATCTTGTCATACTTCCTCTTATCATTTAACTAAAGCGTTATCATATTTATTTATTTTTAAACCACACAACAAAATTGAAAACGAATTCCCAGTGTTTAGTTCTCTATATGACAAAATAAACCTATAGGTGACGCAAGTGTAATTTCTTTACATTATTCTAGTGTGTGTGAGTGGTTAACTGTTCTAAGTAAAAGCAGGTAGTAGAATTATGGTGACCCAACAACGACTTATAAAATATCCTACTTACATTTAGAATGCGGAAAGTAATCAACCAATGTCCGAACTTCAACAAGTATCCTACACTTCGTCCAAGAAATTCTTCTGATTTCGAGCCGTTAAAAGGGCTCTTGCAGAGCTCAAAGCAAACTATGTTATGCATGCTGATGGGGTTGAAAAAATACCCTTCGACACTGTATCATCCATTGCTTAACCTTTTTAGCTCCTCGTGCATCGCGGGTGTCTTCTATTCGTGCTGGAAGGTGGAAAATATTCTACCAATTCGAGCGCCCCGGTAGGCTAGTTGGTAGCGTGCTAGCTTATCAGTGCGGGGGTCGTGGGTTCAATTCCGACCAGAGGCTCTGGTCTGTTTTCGCTACAACGAGCCGAAGGCCTTTGTTGCTAGTGCTCGGTTAGGGTACTAACATATAATATTTAATTATATGATTAATAAATAAAATAAATAAATAATAATTCTATCAATTCCTAAAAATAATGCATTTTATATCCCTTAGCCCACTAAATTTGCTCTGGAAAGTGAGCAGAGTGGTAGAGCATGGTTTAAACTATAATCTTGTGAATTATCTTACCGGAGTAAAAAAAATTGATCTGGCGCAATATTTAACCATATCCAATTTTAAATTCTTTAATATGAAGCTGATCAAATTAGATCCAGCAAATTATTTGGGGATTTGAAAGAATCAAATATGATCCGAAAAATGGCAGATTAAATCAGATTCAGCAATATATTTGGGGATTAAGAAGGATGTAAATTGATCCGAAAAATGGCAGATTAAATTAGATCCAGCAATAAACAGCGTGTCCGCCGGGAAGGTATACTACTATGTTTTGCCGCCATTTTGGTAAACATTTGTCTTGACAGTTCATATTTGGCAGTCGTGAAGTAGACACGTGGCAAATTTATTATGGAAAAATATTCGATAAACCAACGTGTTTTAATCGTTAAAACATTTTATCAAAATCAATCATCGATTACTGTGACGATGAGAAAGTTACGTAAAATTTTTGGGAGAAAAAACGTGCCAATAAAACGCACTATTTATCGTGTAGTGAATGATTTCGAAGAAAGAGGGTCTGTAGGTGATAGGCCCAAGCATGGACCACAACGTACTGCAAGATCGGATGAAAACATTACTGCTGCTCAAGAAAGTGTTCAAAACAATCCATCAACCTTAATTCGACGCCGTGCTCAGGAGCTTGTTCTTCAAAGAACTACTTTGGCCACAATTTTGCACAAGGGTTTGCATTTGTTTCCATTTAAGATTTATTTGACACAAGAGCTTCTTCCACAAGACTATTTACACCGCCGTACATATGCCAATAGGATGTTACAGCTCGCCCATGACAACCCCGATTTTCCTGGAAAAATTATAATGAGTGACGAGGCACATTTTCATTTAAATGGATATGTGAATAAACAGAATAGTCGGTTCTGGGCAATGGAAAACCCTCAAATTATTCATCAGTCACCTTTGCATCCATTAAAAGTGACAGTCTGGTGTGCAATTTAGTCAGGAGGAAAACGGCGTAACGGTAACTGTGGATGGGGAACGATATCGTGATATGATTGAAAACTTTTTAACGCCACAACTGCATGCTTTGGGCTGGATTAACATGTGGTATCAACAAGACGGTGCCACATCGCATACAGCCAGGATTACAATGGAAATACTGCGAGACCTCTTTCCACAACAAGTAATTTCAAGAAATGGTGATGTTGATTGGCCTCAACGGTCGCCTGATTTGACTGCTCTGGACTTCTTTTTGTGGGGATATCTGAAAAGCAAGGTTTATGCAAACAAACCAGAAACGCGTGAGCAACTCAAACAAAATATTCGTGATGAAATTAATGAAATACCACGTGAAATGTGTGAGAATGTAATGAAAAATGTGCTCAAAAGGGCTCGCATTTGTGAGACTAACAGAGGCGGACATTTATCTGATATTGTATTCCATACATAAAATAAAACATTTATCAATATAAGATCCATTCGCCTTCTTTTAATCAAAAATTATACATAAAGTAATATACCTTCTCGGCGGACACTCTGTATAATTGGTACCGGTACATCTAATGTTCTATACCCGATACTTCAAATGATCTGGGCAAATTAAATTTTTCCACTTACAAAATAAAATTGTAAGTGTCTGGTCAAACCTTAAGGGTATTTTAAAACTTTTAGAAATCTTTTGATAATCTTGCTCTAACGAATTAAGGCCAGCACGAACTTATCATATCCAGGGAACATTTTTCTTGCCTATAAAGGCAAGAAACCGAATATGCTGAGTTTTTTAAATCCTTGATAAAGATAGGGCCTCTAAATATGTGTACATGGACGTTAAATTTTAGTCTAGTAAAGTCTAGTCTGATTCAATTTCAGCATGATTTTCGAAAAAATGGTAAAATGATGCCACCACTCCAAAATGTCACTCTCTGAGGAAGCATTGGCTTCTGGACAATGACGTGCGGGTTTCCCGATCCCCAGATGCGGCAATTTTTGCTTTTTGACATTATGGCTGAGATTAAAATGCGCCTCATCCGAAAAGATGATTTTTCGGCCAAATTCCATGTCCGATTGGACCAACAGAGAAGCCGTAACGAAGTGAATGGTCATTCGTCTTCAATTGTTTACTCAATTGTAACTTGTAAGCGAATATTGCGAGATCTTTGTGCAAAATTCTCATCATGCTGGTGCGTGAGAACGATGGCGAGTCGATGTTCTTGTATTGAGTTGCACACTTTGGGCCACATTTGTATCGGTATGCAAATTACCATGAATGTTATCCTCTACTCTCCACAAACTTGCGTATAGCAAACAAAATTGGTACTGCAATTCGGACCAGACTCACTTTGGAAATAAGTTTGCAATATTTTCCAACAATGTTCTAGCATAAAGCAACTCATTTTGGTCCGCGGAGCTACGCTACTGACTGATAATAAATATTTTGAACTGAAAAAATCTATCAGTGTCAAAATAACATATGTTTTAAAAAATACCTGCAGTTGGACCACATATTTTCAAAAATGCCTATAATTTTTGAATTGCTTTTATGTAGTTAGTTTGATTTCAACGTTATATAGAATATGCTATAACGGTAAAATAAAACATTATAATTTATTTGTTTTAATGTTTATTTATATCTTTAAGTTTTTTCATTATTTTTTAAGAAATTACATCGGTCAAGTGGGCGCCACCATTCTCTCTTTACCGCTTCAAAATAAAGCGTTTTGGTGTAATGGTTAGCGCCCTTGACTGCTACACAGAACGTTGGGGGTTCGATCCCCAACATCAATTCAGAAAAATATATAGTTTTCTATAAAACATATGAGTTTTCTATACCTCATACATATCGCAACGTCCTCCGTCGGTGATTCCATACTAATACTAATAATATTTCAAATCATTTTCTTACTGTCCCTATTTTTATTCACATTCAACTATAGGAAATTATAATACTTTTTAATGTTCCTTTTTCAATTGCAACAACAAAGTTTGAATTGTTGCTTAAAGCGAAGAGTTGTTGTTGTACTATAATCTAAAAATAATATTGTTAGTTCCTTTCCAAAATGTAGATGTGTTTTTTTTCTTTTAATTTGTTGCATGCAAGTTTCCCTATTTTTTCGCACATAACTGTATATATTCTGGGTCCTTATGAAGAGCGAAGTTGATTTAACGATGTCCGTCTGTGTGTTGAAATGGGTTTTCCGAAGACCCCAGACATGATTATATATTTCTGTTACATGTGATCCATTTCTGTTTGCTATTGAAAATCAGCCAGATGGGTTGATAAATGGCTGAGATATTAGCAAAAAACCACGACTACCTCTAATTTTTTCCGTAAAATCCCCTTGTTTTTATATGTTTGTTGAATATTACGCATAACAAACACATCCATTTGTTGAAATTCTTTTCTTTCACCTCTTCACCTTTTATACACAAACAACAAACCAATACAATGATTTGTCATTTAAATAAAAACCAAACAAATCTCTAATGAACGAAAACTTTTTATATACCTCTATTAACGATGATTGTACATGAGCTTCAATGGCTTAGTTGTCTAAACGCTATGTCACAAATACTTTTTTCTCTTAGGCGCGGGTTCGATACCACCCCCCGTCTATTCAATTTTTTTTTTTGTAAATTTTTTTTATATTTTCTTAAGACTTTTTTTGTTTTTTTAACATTAAATAATTAATTTAAATAAAATTTTAAATTAATAATTAAATAATCCATAAATAGGCTAAAAACATCAAAATTTTTATAAAAACCCTCTGATACAAACGGTTTTATTTCTATTTGTTGCTCCGATTTAAAAGAATTTATAAAAAGATTTTTAAACCATTTTATTTCTCATATATTAAGAAAATTTTATACATAATTTCCCTTTGAGTGCAACTATTTTAGGTCATAACTTATAATAATTTATAAAAAAAAATTTATAAAATATTTTCCTTTAAATTTTTAAAATTAAGCTAGAAATTTAAAATATTTTTTTAATAAAAAAGCGAAATAAAATCCCAAATGCAAATTTGCCAGCTAAATTAAACGTTTTTGTAGAATTAAAACACATGCAGTTCTAGTAATTTCATTTAACGATTTGTAAAAAAATATTTTTTTGGTCGAAAATAGTTTTTTTTACAACTAAAAAGATTTTTGAAAAAAAAAAATTATATGACAACACTGATTGGCATTATGTTTGTGGTTGTTGTTCTTTTTTTTATTTTATTTGTTGAACTTCTTTTCTTTCATTTCTTCACCTTTTATACACAAACAACAAACACATACAAAGATTTAACTAAAAACCAAACAAATTAGTTTTGATCGAAAACTGTTTATTTACTTTTATTAAAGATGATTGCGTATGTGCTTTAATGGCTCAGTGGTCTAAGCGCTTTGTCATAAATATTTTTTTCTTTTAGTCGCGCGATCGATCCCCGTCTATTCAACTTTTTTTGTACAATTTTTTTTACATTTTATTAAGACTTTTTTATTTGTTTTTTTTTTTTAACATAACAAATACGTACAGCACAGTTGACTTAACGATTTCGGTCAGTTTTTCTGTATATTTGGAAAACGGAAAGAGGAAAAGTTCCAAAATAAGGAACGAGCATCTTGGCAATCAATACACAATATCTGACCAAATGTGGGCGGGATCTGTGAATTGGGCGTGGCACAAAATAGATTACTTTATATCTTAAGAACGGTAAGACCGAAATTAAATAATACATAAATGGGCTAGAAGCATCAAAATTTTTATAAAAACTAAAATTTTAGAGCTGTAATGTGACCTATGGATACGTCTTATATAGCAAAAGATCGAAAATATATAGTATAACATATTTGCTAAGAAACTCGGAAATATCGGTTCAGATACAAAAAAGTTATGCCCAAAACATAAATATTTTTTAAATACCTATTTTCTGGAACCATAAATCTTCCCGAGTCCACGTTTTATCACCAAAATAAATGGTTAATTTCCTCTTAAAGGCGTCCGTATATAAATCTGTCCATTCCATATATAAACTTCAATTTTTTCCCAACCATGGTGAAGGGTATATAAGATTCGGCATAGCCGAATTTAGCTGCTCTTACTTGTTTTTTTTTTATAGTTTCGTATTCATATTGATTTATTTTAGTTTGGTTTATTAACCAAATTAAAAATGACTTCATTGTTTTAAATCTTTTTTTTTGTTTACCTTTTTTGGTAGTGATAATTTTTAATGATATTTGGAAACAATTGTTTTGTAATTTTTAATATAAATGCAATGTAGTATGTTGTTTGCTACAGTGTTAATTGCCCAAAGTAGTAATACAAGTCATTAATCTTGTTATTATTATTTTAAGATTACGTTTTGGTAAAAGATTTGAGCAAAAACATAATAATATAAAAATTGAATGAATTCATATGCAATGAACTCAATACATTAGACACTTTTTTACTTTTACACAAAAGATATGGACAATTGCAACATTTTAAAATTGCATTTTCTTGTATACAGATATAGAAGAGATTATAGACTAAAATTACTATTTAAATAGTTTGTATTAAATTATATTAGTAAAGATTTCTTGGGTTAGTAATAACGTCATTTAATATTATTTTGAATGGGTTCTTAATGAAAATATCGAACGATATCTGCACGGCCCGAGTATTGTAATTGCAAGATATATTGTTTAATTTTTATGTAATTCTGAATTTTTTAAAATTGTTAATTTGTACCTTCTGCTAAGAACAACCGTGTTATATGTATAAACAATGATGCAACACACTTTATAAACTTTCAAAATGTCTTAAAAGTAACATAAAAATTGCCAACAACTTGATAAAGACCCAAAATTCCAAAGAAATATTTTTGGTACGTTTATGTAGAGATGCAAACTTAAGATATGAATTGTATAAAATATGTCCAACTTCTCAAGGCATAATTCAAATCATACAACAAACAAACGACAGCAAAACATTACAAATTCAATAAAGCCTGTGAACACATTAAAACAATTTTCCATAAAAACACTTCCTCAAAATCATAAGTCAAGAAGAAAAGAAAAAAATTACACGGCAAAAAAAAAAACTACACGAGAAACAATTAGAATATGCAGTCTCGGAGACAGACAGACAGATACAAAGACGCAGAGATATAAAATCAAAATAACAACAAACATAAAAATCACGTGCAAATTGTGAACAACCAAAACAGATATTCACATATAGAATAAATAAAATTAACAGTATATACATACGTAGGTAGTTTGAGAATTTGTTTTTTTTTTGAGATAAAACTTCCATCTTATAAGGCAGTTTTTAGTTATTTTTAACAAATATTAAGTACTTTAAATTTTTACAAACTGCCACAAGAAAGGAACCTTTTACATGGCTCTGATATTAAAAGGCTGAAATGAGCGCCTGCGATGTGTCACAAAAATAATCCTGACACATATTTTTATTTGAAAGAGTTTGGTGAAATATTTCAAGCTAAAGAAAACAAGTAAGAGCGGCTAAATTCGGCTATGCCGAATCTTATATACCCTTCACCATGGTTGGGAAAAACCTGAAGTTTATATATGGACATATATGAAATGCACAGATTTATATACGGACGCCTTTAAGAGGAAATTAACCATTTAGTTTGGAGATAAAACTTGGACTCGGGAAGATTTATGGTTCCAGAAAATATGTATTTTAAAAAAATGTATGTTTTGGGCATAACTTTTTTGTATCTGAACCGATATTTCCGAGTTTTTCAGCAAATATGTTATACTAAAGATTTTCGATCTTTTGCTATATAAGACGTATCCGTAGGTCATAATACAGCTCTAGAATAGTGTTTGTTGTTTGTGTATAAAAGGTTAAGAGGTGAAAGAATTTCAACAAATCGTTAAAAGAAATCACTACAACTGCATGTGTTTTATTTCTACAAAATAGTTTGATTTAGCTGGCAAATTTGCATTTAGGATTTTATTTCGCTTTTTTATTAGAAATATTTGTAATTTCTTTAGCTTAATTTTAAAAATTTGAAGGAAAATATATATAAAATATAAGTTATGACCTAAAATAGTTGCACTCAAAGGTAAATTATGTATAAAATTTTCGTAATATGTGAGAAATAAAATGGTTTAAAAATCTTTTTATAAATTCTTTTAAATCGGAGCAAAAAATAGGAATAAAACCGTTTGTATTTTGTTTGTATCAGAGGGTTTTTATACAAATTTTGATGTTTTTAGCCTATTTATGGATTATTTAATTATTAATATAAAATTTTATTTAAATTAATTATTAAATGTTAAAAAAAACCAAAAATAAGCAAAAAAAAAAAAAAGTCTTAAGAAAATAATAAAAAAAAAATGTAAAAAAAAAAGTGAATTGACCTCACCGAGATTTGAACCTCGAACCCCACGGCCTTAGAGAAAAAAAAAGTATTTGTGACACAGCGTCTAGACAACTGAGCTATTGAAGCTCACACAAGATCATCGTCAATAGAGGTACATATATAAAAGTCTTCGTTCATTAGAGATTTGTTTAGTTTTTATTTAAATGACAAATCTTTATATGTGTGTTGTTTGTGTATAAAAGGTGGAGATGAAAGAAAGGATTTTAATTATTAATATAAAATTTTATATAAATTAATTATTAAATGTTAAAAAAAAAAAACAAAAATAAGCAAAAAAAAAGTCTTAAGAAAATAATAAAAAAAAATGTACAAAAAAAAGTGAATTGACCTCACCGAGATTTGAACCTCGAACCCCACGGCCTTAGAGAAAAAAAAAAGTATTTATGACACAGCGTCTAGACAACTGAGCTATTGAAGCTCACACAAAATCATCGTCAATAGAGGTACATATATAAAAGTCTTCGTTAATTAGAGATTTGTTTGGTTTTTATTTAAATGACAAATCTTTGTATGTGTGTTGTTTGTGTATAAAAGGTGGAGATGAAAGAAAAGAATTTTAACACATGGATGTGTTGTTATGCTCAAAATTCTACATACATATTAAACAAAGGGATTTTACTGGAAAAATTAGAGGTAGTCCTGGTTTTTTGCTAATATCTCAGCCATTTATTAACCGATCTGTCTGATTTTTAATAGCAAACAGAAATGGATCACATGTAACAGAAATAAAAAAGAATCAAGTCCTCATCATGTCTGGGTTCTTCGGAAAACCCATTTCAACACACAGACGGACAGACGGACATCGTTAAATCAACTTCGCTCTTCATAAGGACCCAGAATATATATACTTTATAGGGTCTAAGATCAATATTGTAGAAATTACAAACGGAATGACAAACTTATATATACCCTTCCACCTGTGGTGAAGGGTATAAAAATTAAGAGAAATAAGATTTAACTTAAAAGTGAAAAAGGAAGAAGGTTCCGTCTAGAACTTGTTTTTAATAAACCTTAGAAGGTTAATTAGGGGTAGTTCATGTATAGAGCCCATAAACATAATGTCACTATCAAAAATACGCTGTCTAGTCGTAGAGAAAACTGGACAGTAACAGATATATTTACCATATTTACCACATTCCCATTTTGCTAATGGCTTGGAAGTATTAATACCCATTCAGCAGATATTAACCTATTTTAGGTATCAGTAAAGGTATCGTCAGTGTAGAAATATCAAAATAATTCACAAGTAGTTTAGTTGGGTTCTCCAAGTCTTCCCTACCCGGAATGATCTCTCGAAACTTCCTAACATATTCGGTAACATGTTATCTTACAACATTGCATGATGTTTCGAAAGCCTCTTAACGCTAAGGCCACATCCAATATGCCAGTTACCATGTTTTTTTTGGAGCCTGCAGATGAGCTTCATAGTGTGGCCCTGTTGTGTAGGTTAAATAATGCGAGTGCAATTGGAAGCCGTATAGCTTATTACGATTTCCCATAGCCTCTCCTAACATCCTTAGGAAAGGCCTTGACCTAATACCATACTGATTTTCTCAAAAAGTCTATGAAACTGAATGCAAAAATATCCGCAAGAATCTGCATCCCAGATATATAAGTCGTCGCTCCATCAGCTTTGGGCGTTCCTCCTTATCCTGTTCGTATCCATAGCTCCTATAGTCATTCCTACATGGGTAGCCCAACAGCTCCGAAGTCCGAACTATCGCTTAATGCACAGTGAGAATCCCTATAAGCATGCTGAGTATCCACTTTATAAAACCAATGACCATAGAGTACCTTACTAGTACTCTTTCCTCTCTATCGATATGTTCGTAATCACACTCAACAGCTCAACCAAAGGAACCATGACAACCTCTTGCATCAAATTCCCTAAAGATTCAAAGAATTCAATACAGTCTGTTGCAAATTTATATCTAATCGAATCCAATTACAAAGGAGGACTATGCCTTAAATAACGGAAGACCGGGTTTAGTTCCGCTGGTCGGTATTGTAAGTATCGCGATCGTGGTTTCACACAGTGACACTACACCACCAACAGCATTGTCTTAGCGATTGCATTTAATACGTCTTGGCGTACAAAAAAGTAACAAACGCAGTAACTTTGGGCTTCATGGCGTATGAATATCCAATATTATTAATTGGTTTTATCTATGCTTTAGATACTGGACATCAATTCCAGTTCCGCCTGCGGGCCTGAGTGGGCTTCTCATATGATATTCCCAGAATCTAATATTTGTATCTTAGATACGGTTGTTCACCCCACCTACTTATAAAAGCCTTTGTGCAACTGTAAAAAGAACATAAGGTCTTTTTCATCCTTTCCTCGGTATTCCACTTTATGTGAAGTTTAGAGTCCAAACCAACACCAATATTGTTTGCCTCTTTTGATATTTAATAACTAGACTATGTAAATAGATTGAAATCTTTCAAAGAGATCTTCTTTGTGAACAAGACAAGTTCTGTGTTTGCGGTATTGACTTCTGGATCCATCGTGAATTTTATACTCTAATTCATGCCGAAAATTTCATTACTCAAAAGTAGTATTAACATTGATCTCAACAACTCGACATATCACGCACCAGCATGATGAGAATTTTGCACAAAGATCTCGAATTATTCGTTTACAAGTTTCAATAGACTTAGCAATTGATGGCAAAAGACCATCTTCTTCGTTACGGCTTCTCAGTTGGTCCAATCGGACACAGAATTCGGCCGAAAAATCATCTTTTCGGACAGAAAGAGGGCATACCATGTCACGCAGGCAATCAAACAATCGATCTTTTGCGCCTTTCGATCTTGGCCGTATCAGAGTTGCGATTACACTACTTTAGACTTTTTCTTGTGAACTGCTGTTAAAGATGGCTAATATCATTTGAGACATTCGTAAGATAGAGCCAGAAACTGCCAACAAAGTCTTAGATAATTAGACTGATAGGAAGAAGCTACAGCAAAGCAAGAAGCGGCTGCCACATCGTGTTCCACAAATAATATAGTATAGCGAAAGAAATTCAATTTAGTTAATTTTATTTAATTTTTAAAAATATACTTAATTTTTATTAATATAAAGGGTGGTTAAATTTTAAGGGCCGATGTTGAATGTGGACCACACCTAAACGTCAGGTTTTTTTCTGCATTTCATTTGACATTTCCCAATTTCAGACTAACTCAATTTGAACCATGGAAAGATACGCTTCAAAGTTATTCAGCCTTATTATAAAAATGGGCGTTCAAATCAAAATGCATATCGTGCACTTTGTGATTTTTTCGTTCAATTTAATCGTGCAAATCTGCGTACAATCGGAAAAATCTTGCAAAAATTTGAGCAAACCGGGTCTGTAGGAGATGTGAAAACACCAGTGCATGCTCGTACAGCTCGTACTGCAAAAAATATTGCTACTGTTCGCAATAGTGTGGCTGATGAGCCGTCCACCTCAACTCGTCGTCGTGCCCAACAATTGCACCTCTCACGCTCATCGTTTTAACATTATGCAAAAAGACTTGCATTTACATACTTACAAGGTGCAATTGACTGAAGAACTAAAGCCTCTTGACCATTTCAAACGTCGTCAATGGTCAGAATGGTGGCAAGAAATGTCAACAGTGGATGATCAATTTTCGAAGAAAATCATCTTCAGTGATGAGGCACATTTTCACCTCAGTGGATTCATCAATAAGCAGAATTGCCGCATTTGGGCGAATGATAATCCAAGAGTGCTTGTTGAAAAACCAATGCACCCACAAAGAGTGACTGTTTGGTGCGGTTTATGGGCCTGCGGCATCATCGGGCCGTATTTTTTCCAAAATGAGACCGGTCAGGCAGTTACTGTGAATGGTGTTCGCTATCGTGAGATGATAACGAACTTTTTATGGCCCGAATTGGAAGATATGGATGTGCACGATATGTGGTTGCAACAGGACGGTGCCACTTGCCACACAGCTAACGAAACAATGGCTGTTTTGCCCGACAAATTCAATGGCCGTGTTATCTCATGTGGTGGCGATGTCAATTGGCCGCCAAGATCATGTGATTTGACACCGTTGGACTTCTTTTTTTGGGAATATTTGAAAGAAAAGGTGTACGTCAATAGGCCAGCAACAATTCAAGAGCTAAGGGATGAGATAGTTCGGCACATTAACGGCATAAAACCTCAATTATGTCTCAGCGTTATCGAAAATTTGGACCATCGGTTGAAGGTGTGCTGCCGAGGTCGCACTGTGGTTTGACCCATAGACAAAAATCAAAAAAAAAAATTGTCTCAATATGTGATAAAATTTATAGTGATCGATAGATAACAATACAACTCAAATAAATTTTAAGGAACTGGTATCATTTGGCTCTCCTAGACTGCACTAGAGGGCGCTAAAGTTAGTGAAATTTAAGCAAAAATGAATGAATTAAAAACTGCATTTTATTGCTTCAGGAAAATAGTTGCGAAAAATTCATTTTTTTAAGAAAGTGCATGAAATTTTGATTTTTGTGTTATTCAATACGTTCAGAATACGGAAAAAATAAAATTTGGTTGGTTTTCTTATCTAGAGTAATTTTTAATACCTCACAAAAAATAATTTTTTCTAAAAAATTTCTAAATTTATAAAAGTTTAATGGAATTTAAAAAAAAATCCGAAAAAATCCAACATATTTTTATTTTGTTTTTAGTCAGTTTATACTGTTTTTAAAAGATCAAAAAAAAATTTAGAGCCTATTTTTTGCCACAACTCAAAAAAAAGAGTTTTAAAAATGTACTAAATTCACATTTTTACTTAAAATTTTATTATCTAGTGGCAATGTTAAGGTAAAAAAAACGACCTATATGAAATAACATAAAAATCTGAAATAAGATTAAAGAAATAGTGAGAAGTTATTAAATAAAAATCAAATGGTTGACAAAACCTAAGCCAGAGGCCGCTAAATATTATAATGTTTTAGGTAGCTCGATAGAACCAACCATTTTTATGTGGAAAATAAGAAATTAGCAGGCACATCTCTCTTAAATTTTTTAACTTTATAAACTAACAAAATTCGGTTAAAAAATTTAAATATTTCTTCATGAAATATAAAGTAAGTGATAATTTTGTATTTTAAAACAATTTTCGTCTATTTATTTTTCTACAAAATATGTCAGTCATGTTGATATTCGATCCACGATCAACAGTTTCGTAGATACATCAAACATCAGCACCTTAATGATCTCAATCACTAGCAGGTTGATCATATTGTCTGTTATTTTAAGTTTCAGCTGTAGCTTGAATGGTTGTTGAATGGTTGTTGGAAGTGTAGTTTTTTTATCGTTTTAAGTTTTTATTTTAGAAACTTCCCAAGTTGTGAATATACAAAAGAAATTTTGAAATTCAAGTTCGATTTTTATAAAAGCCAGATTTCAATAAAAACTTATTTTCTTAAATATAGTATTTAGTTATTTGTTATTACGTTAAAAATATTTTCTTTTATTGTAAGTAAATTTTTTTATATTTTTTAAAAATATTTTTAGGGATTATAAAGACTTAAAAAAATGATATACACTCACAATATATTTTCCGTTACCGACTGTAGTTTATTTAAAAAGTAATACGTAAAGTTTGTTTTTAAATGAAGAATCAATTGAAATTCATAGAAATATATTTTTTAACTATTTTAATCAGTCATTCAAGGAGTTGATATTTTCAGTTGAATGTAAAATTTTATGTTTTCTGCTTCAAATAATAGAAATTCATATAATTCCTTTTTGTTTTTTTACCAAAATAATTTGTATATATACAAAATTATTTCAATAAAAATTACAAGAAATTATTCAAATAAACATACACACAAAGCCAATAAAAATATATACACCTGTATGTGTTGTGTTCTGTTTTGTAATTACACACAAATAAAAAAAATTTCAATTTGAAAAACAAACCACAAAAGTAGTTTTTTCTAACTTTTTGTTAGTAAAAATTTAATGGTTATTTTAAACGACTTTCTATTGTTTTTACTTTTGTCGATTATTAAACAATGATTGAAAATAAACAACAAAATGGATTAAATATATAATGAAAAATCAGTAGTCCTCTTTTTGATTGTATTTTCGATTAATTTAATATGTATTTTAATTTGTTTTTAACGAAATAATATTGTGAGTGTACAAAATGACTTTTTAGTTACAAAACCGAGTCATCGAATTTTAGTATACATGTTTTTTATGTTTATTTAAATTAATTTAATAAGTTTGAATGTAATCGGTTAACTTTTACAGATTTTATGTAATTTTTTTAAAAAAGGATATATGACAGGTAAGCGAGTCCTTCCTTCGATTGAAAAGAAAATTGGCAGGCACGTTAATAACTTTGTTCTAATAACAATTATCAATTTTCGTTAGGTTCTGACCAAATTTGAAGATTTTATTACATATTTAAACTTCAGGATATATGGGAGGTAGGCGTGTCCTTATACCAATTTTCCCAAAATTTCGTTTATCTTCTAATTAACTCAAACTAAAATCGCGTACCAAATTTCAGTAAGCTACGATAACTCCTTCTATTTTTGTCCACTCGTTATATGGGAACAAAGCACTGTGGGTCGTGGCGGCCATTTGGCCGATATTTTATTCCATACATAATTGAACCATATTATCATAATAAAAATAAATGACAATAATTTCCTAAATAATTTGCGTTTTAATGAACATTAACATCGGCCCTTAAAATTTAACCACCCTTTATAAGGCTCTATTTAGAAGCTTTGCATGAGTTTTTAAATGACCACCCTTCAGTCAGTCAGTGGGAATTCTAATTTAATGATCGTTATGCTATCAGTTCTGGATTGAGCTGCGAACTTTAATGTAATTACTTCCCAATTCTTTCCTATCCACTATTCGAATGCTTTGACCCACTTGCATTACCGATTTGTTAATTCCAAATCTGAACACGTTGTAATGATGGACCAATAGAGATATCTCATTAAGAATTTTATTTCTTAACCAAACAGCAAGCTTAACTTTTAGATAGGGGCAGTCGTAGCCATCAGTCATATTCTTACATAGTTTCTCGGAATTTCAAATTAACGGACGTTAAGGTACTTCATTTTGTATTGAGATGCTAAAGCTGATAAAATTGCTTTAGCATCTCAATGATTTGACCAAACCTGAACTCGATGAAATGATGATCCAATCGAGACATCCCATCAATTATGTGTCATTTTTATTACCAAATTCAAAGGAACACTGTTTTTTATATATAATTTTTAAATAAAATTTATGAAATTCTTTCAAAATTTCTTTTGAAAATTTCCAATACAGGTTCATATAAAACTTTCTGTTAGCGTTTGACTTAAAATAATTCACACAACCCACGATGATTAGCAAAGAAAAAAGTGAAAAATCATGAATCACAATGTTGCCGCATGCTTATAAACACAAAAAAAAAAAAGAAAGAAGAAAACGTTACGAGACAGTATACAACATATTAAAGTGATAATAATGACAACACATTCGCATGCATATGAACTACGAGACCATCAGTTATAACAAAATAACGTATCCTTTAAAACACACACTTACATACGAATGTCTTTGTGCAAAAATAATGCAATATTAGTAAAGACCTGTTGCTTGTGGGCATGAAGATGAAGTGAAACGAATTCGGGATTCACACTAAGTACACACACACAGAAACTAACAATCGCATAAAAGCACACATATCCCCAAACATTTAGTTATTTACGTATACATGTGTGTATTCAAAAGGTTTGTCTTTAAACATTTTTATCTCAAAACCTTTCAAAAGCACTTGAGATACACTCTTAAAGTCTGCATAAACTAAATATTACCAGCAGCACACCTCAAAGTAAACTATAAGCCAGACTTTGGCAAAAGTAGAAAAGATCAGCAGCCATAGTCGAGGCAACAGCTCATAATAAACCAACTTTAGCACAACTTCAATGATACAATTCATGTCTAATAACCGGCATTAAACGTGTGGGAAAGCATTTTTATACATACAGGTAGAGACAGAGACAGACATTGGCAAACAAATCGAACAAAAAGTTACAAAAAAAAATTGCATAGAAGAACCTCTTTTGAAAAAGAAGAATTAAACCTCCAGTCAAACCAGCAAACAAGGAGAAAAATAAACTGTGAAAAAGGAATGAATTGGATATTCTACAAAATGTCAGTTTATTGTATGTACTACACAGGCAGAGAGGCACACACATACGGTGGGATAAAAATAAATAAAAATTGAAATTATTCTGCTAAATTTAATTAATATATTTTGTAATTTAACCGTTGAATCGGAGGAGACTTTTGCAAACTTCGTACAGTTTTACCAAACTTCACAATTACATGTGGGTTGGGCGCCATATTCAACATTATTAGTCGTATTGGTTTCGTTGATTTATTTGTCACTTTTACTTTTCCTGACCAACAATTGCCTCATAACCTTAGTATTGACTATCGCGGCATCTTTTTAGTTCGCATATCTACACTGGTCCTTAATAGAATGACGGCTTCTTGCCAGTGCTTCGAAGGTTTTATCTCCACTCTCAACTCATCTTCTGTACATTGGTATTTTATTGAACAGTTAATAATGTCGATTTGGACAAAAGATGGCATAACTAACACATATCGTTTATGTTAATACTAATAAATATGGTATTTTGGAGGGTAAATGTCTGTCATTATAATTCAGTATTCGATAGACGCCAAAGTGTAAGCACACATTTTTTTCAATCGCAAAATAATAATGTCGAACTTTGTGCCTAAAAAAGATGCTTTGCGGGGAAGTCTGATTACCTTCTTTCATTTGAAGAAAACGGCTGCTGAAAGTTATCGATTGTTGGTAGAAGCTTATGGTCAACATACAACAACTCAAAAAATTTCTGAACGATATTTTGCGCGATTCAAAAGTTGTGATTTCGACACAGAGGACAAGGAGACGCTTGGTCAGCCGAAAAAGTTTAAAGATAAGGAATTGGAAGCATTACTCGACGAAGATTGTTGTCAAACGCAAGAAGATCTTGCATTTTCATTGTGAGTCACACAACAAAAAATTTTTCTACATTTAAAAGCATTGAGATTTATTCAAAAGCAAGGAAATTGGGTCCCTCATGAATTGAAGCCGAGAGACATTGAAAGACGATTTTGAATGTCGGAAATGCTGCTTGAACGCTACAAAAAAAAGTAATTTTTGCATCATATTGTTACTGGTGATGAAAAATAGATACATTCCGATAACCCTAAGCTCAAAAAGTCATATGTAAAGCCCAGCAAAACCAGCCAAATCAACACCGAAGCCGAATATCCATGGCGTAAAGGTATTTGGTGGGATCAGAAGGGTGTTTTGTATTACGAGCTGTTGAAATCGGGCCAGACGATCACAGGGGACCTGTACCAAACACAATTGATTCTTTTGAAGAGAGCAATCAACGAAAAATGACCAGAATATTCGACCAGACACGAGGTCATAATCTTCCATCATGACAACGCTTGGAAACATGTTGCAAGACCGGTAAAAAGCTATTTGGAAAACAGTGGATGGGAAGTTTTGGCTCACCCGCCTTATAACCCAGAGCTTTCCCCTTCTGACTACTATTTTTTTTTTGATCCATGCAGAACGCCCTTGAAATACGCTTTACTTTAGAACGCGGTAGCCGTAATTGGCTTGATTCATTCTTTACCTCAAAACTGGAGTAGTTCTTTTGTCGCGGAATCCTAATGCTACCAGAAAGATGTGAAAGTAGTGGCTAACGATGGACAATACTTTGAATAATGTATCAATTAATCTTATTATTATAATAAATGCATTTTTCAAGCAAAATAATCGACATTATTAACTTGTATACCCAACACGTTGGAGCTTTGTAAGCAAATGACTAGGTTTAGTGTCACCTAACTGTATACCAGATGCTAGTTGCTCCAAGCGTGATATTGATGAGGTTGAAAGTTTATGTAACAGGTGGAGGATTTTTAATAATTTCAAATGCTTCATCATATGTGACCTTCTCCGAGAAAAGGGACCATGTGTGTGAAAATGAAGTTTTGAGAAAAATGCATATAAAGTTTCATAACGCATTATCACTGTGAACACACCTTCAGTTGGGAGATGCGATTTGGTATGGTTAGGTATGATTGGGTGATTGGGTGAAATCTAATTCATTTCATCTTATTCTACACCCTTTTAGGTACCAGAATCCCCTCTTAAGTCCAAACCCGTTTTTTGACACACTAGATCCCTTTTCTCGGAGAGGTCACATATGTTATATGTTGAACGTTCATCGAAATTAATGAGAGAAATAATGAATTTATGATTATCACTGGTTATATTTTGTAATTGAAAAAAAAACGCTTCTAATCGCATGAACCGCGATTCAATATTGTTTGACGAGTATCCTTGAAGTTGTGATTTTTACTCTAGGACGATTAAGAAAAATTACCAGCCGCCGTTGCTTTTTCAGCGTCGACGTATTCCTCCTAGTCATCATTATTAATTTGAGTATTAGTAATGGGTGATCCATTTCGAGGTTCCCCACTTTTTTAAAGAAAAAAACACAGAAAATTCTAATGTAATGGGAAATGTTTATTATCATTTGAAAGAACGTCCTTTGGCATATATTTTTTGAAGATTATGTCTATCAAATGTTGGCCGTTGCTACGTCGCAGATGGTACATCCGTTGAGTCCAATTTTCGATGACTAGTTCGAGCATTTCGACTGGTTACTGGCGAATGACACGCGTGATGCTTTCCTTCAAGGCCTGAATCGAAGCGGGTTTGTCCGCATAAACTTTAGACTTTACATATCCCCACAGAAAAAAGTCTAACGGTGTGATATCACACGATCTTGGTGGCCAATCGACCGGCCCAAGACGTGAAATTATGTGCTCACCGAAGTGTTCTCTCAATTAATCCATTGATTGATGCGATGTGTGGGAAGTGGCGCCGTCTTGTTGAAACCAAATGTCGCCGAGATCACAAGCTTCAATTTCAGGTATCAAATAGTCGGTTATCATGGCACGATAGCGCCGAATCGACTCTCCACGGTCTTCGTGTACACTCTCAGCTACGGCCGCTATATTTTCTTCACAGCGTGCTGGACGTGGTCTATTCGGTCGAATATTATGCAATAATGAATGCTGGGTCTCAAAATGGGTGATGGTGTTGCGAATAGTACGCTCAGTAGGCCGATTATGTTGACCATAAGTTGAGCGAAGTGCACGAAACACATTCCTCACAGAACGTAAATTTTCGTAATAAAGTTGAACGATTTTTAAACGTTGTTCAGGCGTAAGTCTTTACATTATGAAATACCAAACAATACTAAACAAAAATAATATGACAGCATGACACGACTCACACGTGATCTGTCAAAAATAGGCTATTGGAAAAAGTATCTCAAAATGGATCACCCTATATTACCAGCTTGAACTTGTGCAAAACTTGACTTGTGGGGTCGATCGTTTGATATGTTTAGTGTTCTTACGGGGTCACCAGTTTGGGAAAATAAAGCTTGTTCTTCTTTTTTTAAATTTCAGTAAAAAAAACTGATTATTTTATTTTCTAATATTTTTTAAAACTAAATTCAAAGCTTGTTAAAACTATTTTTTATAAAAATTTTAACAAATTGTATCCACAGCGACATTCATATCTTCTGAGAAACAATAAAAATTTATTTTTCCCGAGGTCGTAAGTTGTCCAGAAAATCCTGCTTATTTGGAATGTTGGCAGTTTCCACCATTTGTGGTTTGCAATTGCAATACTTATTAAATCTCGTATCATCTTGTAGCATCGGATTACTGGAGCTATGCGTACAGTGGGACATGTTGCTACCGTACCTTATTTCCTTACATACATTTGCTTCCTGATGTCCCAAGTAAATTTTCTTTTAAAGAATTTAAAACTCCTCTAGCTCACTTTAATACATTAAAGTCCAATTAATTTAGTAACACCAATGACGACTACTATAGCGTGTCCCACTGTGTGTCAGCTAAAATACAGACAGTAAACAGCAACCGATCTACTAAAAGACATACACTTAAAGGAACCCCAAACAGAGGAACAACAAGATGATGAAGAAGAAGCAGCCATAAGTAAAAAATACCTAAAAAAAAACAAACTTGAAGCAATTGAAACTACTGCAGTCTTATGGTTTGGTTTTGGATACCACAACCAAACAACAGACATAAAACCCAACCAGAAGCATAGGAAGTTGGCATTAAAAAAAATACAATACAAATAGTTAAACAACAACTAAAATATCAACAACAACTACATTAACAAGTTTATTTTGTTTTTTTTTAATGAAAAAACATCAATTTATACACTCTAGCGCTGTAGAAAATGTGTTTACGTTTATGTTCTATTTTGTAGTCTTCAGGTCTCTACAGAAATACAAATCGATCTTAAACAACTATTCAACTGCATCTCTTTACTCCGGCAACGATGATCTTTATTTAGCGGCTTTTTTAAATCGTATTTGAAAACTTGATAGAAATGTAGACTCAAATTCGAAAACATTGAGATACTTCAGAGAAAATAATAACAACAAATAAAAACAAACCAAAGCGTAAAAAATCTGAAAACAAAAACATATTCTTTGTGCCAACTAAACTGAAAGGTAAACACAAGTAGTTTGGGATTTATTTGATGATTGTTTGAGCAAATACAAGATCAAAGAGTTATTTTTGTTTTTGTGGATTTGGAGAATTTTACTTCTGTGGAGTGACTTAAGAGAAAATAAATATTTTAAGAGAAGAACCGGTAAATATATAAAACTAATGTAATATATTTAAACTCTCTTAAGTGGATCGTATTGGTTTATATTTGTGTACAAATTTTCGAGGTCTTTTGCAACATTGAATTTATAATGTTGAGCTATTGCTCCCACACGTATAACATGTGACTTTTTTGAGCCCTACAAGATCAAGACTTACAAAAATGTATAGTTTAAGGTCTAATGATTTAAATATATTGCAAATTATGTAAATTATCACATTTTTTGAAATGAATGAATGGAACATGAATTATTTTTTCCTTAATTAAATTATTGCATTCATTATAAATTCTAAAAAAAGATCTTGATTTAATAATGAGCGCATTTTTCGAAGTTTATGTATTTATTGTGCAAAAAAATCTATTATTCAAAATATTGTCCATCGCTGGCCACAATTTCTCCCCATCTTTTTGGCAATTTTCGGATACCAGCTTAGGCAAAAAGACGGGTCGTCTTTTAAGGCAATGCAATCATCGACCCATTTTTTGCATTGTTTATATAAACTTCTACTGGTATAGGCCATGTGTCACCGACCGGAAGAAGTAATAGTCGGAAGGAGCGATGCCTGGAGACTACGGCGGATATGGAAGGACTTCCCATTTCTGCATTTCCAAGTAGGTCTTGAACGGTCTTGCAACATGTGGCCAAGCGTTGCCATGCACCAAAATCTCTTTGTCGGGCGCTTCTTCTTATTCTGGCCGTTTCTGCTTCAGTGCGGGTATCAAACGCATGAGTTGAGTCTGATAACATTCCCCCGAGATCGTTCAATTCGGTTTGAGTAGCTTGTAATAAATCAAGCCGCGCTGGTCCCAGCAAATACAGAGCATAAGCTTCATAATATTCGGCTTTGCGAAGGATATTGATGGCTGTCCTGGCGAAACCCATGACTTTTTGCGATTGGGGTTGTCGTAATAGATCCACTTTTTATTACCAAACAAAATGCGATGCAAAAAGTCATTTCGAAAACTCCCCTTTCGACCTCGCGCGGCATCTACCAGTTTCCTTGCTTTTGAATCAATCCCATAACTTAGGCGTTTGCTGGCTACAAAAATGTATAGTTTAAGGTCTAATGATTTAAATATATTGCAAATTATGTAAATTATCACATTTTTTGAAATGAATGAATGGAACATGAATTATTTTTTCCTTAATTAAATTATTGCATTCATTATAAATTCTAAAAAAAGATCTTGATTTAATAATGAGCGCATTTTTCGAAGTTTATGTATTTATTGTGCAAAAAAATCTATTATTCAAAATATTGTCCATCGCTGGCCACAATTTCTCCCCATCTTTTTGGCAATTTTCGGATACCAGCTTAGGCAAAAAGACGGGTCGTCTTTTAAGGCAATGCAATCATCGACCCATTTTTTGCATTGTTTATATAAACTTCTACTGGTATAGGCCATGTGTCACCGACCGGAAGAAGTAATAGTCGGAAGGAGCGATGCCTGGAGACTACGGCGGATATGGAAGGACTTCCCATTTCTGCATTTCCAAGTAGGTCTTGAACGGTCTTGCAACATGTGGCCAAGCGTTGCCATGCACCAAAATCTCTTTGTCGGGCGCTTCTTCTTATTCTGGCCGTTTCTGCTTCAGTGCGGGTATCAAACGCATGAGTTGAGTCTGATAACATTCCCCCGAGATCGTTCAATTCGGTTTGAGTAGCTTGTAATAAATCAAGCCGCGCTGGTCCCAGCAAATACAGAGCATAAGCTTCATAATATTCGGCTTTGCGAAGGATATTGATGGCTGTCCTGGCGAAACCCATGACTTTTTGCGATTGGGGTTGTCGTAATAGATCCACTTTTTATTACCAAACAAAATGCGATGCAAAAAGTCATTTCGAAAACTCCCCTTTCGACCTCGCGCGGCATCTACCAGTTTCCTTGCTTTTGAATCAATCCCATAACTTAGGCGTTTGCTGGCTATCGATCCATCCACTCCTAATTATTCTGACAACTGCTGAAGAGTTTGCCATTGATCCACATACAGCAATGATTCCAATTCTTCGTCTTTAAACTTTTTGGATTGACTCGGCCGCTGCTTAAATTCAAGCTCAAAATCATCTCTTTTAAAGCGACCAAAATACCTACGGCACGATTGTTCAGATATAAGTATGATCGCCGTAAACTTCTACTAAATTTCGATGACCGCACATTTCTTTATATTAAAGTTATAAAGAAGAACTCCTCGCAAAAATATTTTATCCGATACGAAATAGGACATGTTTGAGGCAATATTTAGTACCAAACCAAATGACAAAAGCAGGCAAAGACGCACATTCACAATATGGTTTAGCGGCAAGATATTGGCGGCCTCTTGTGTGAAACGCTTATTATTAATTCTGGGCCCTATACTTTTCCGTGAAAAGAAAAACTTCAAAGCCTATTCGATATACATTATAAATAACATTAGCTGTCGGAATTGACTGTAGCACAAACCTGTATGGATCGTTCATATGAGTCAGTGTACCAAATTTTATTAAAATATTTTTAAATTTGTAAATTGTAGCCTGCAATCAAGCATAATATGCAATTTTTGAGGGCCAAGGCCCGACCAATTTTAAACAAAACTTGTACGCTTCGTTGTGAGAATATGTACTAAATTTTATCTAAATATCTGTAGCGTGCAAACAAGAGTACATGGACACACAGGTACAGAGATAGACAAAGGAGATTGCTAAAATCTACTAAAAAAGTTAATTTTGATTCGATCTGCATTAAGTTTGCATTTAAACGCAATTTTTCTTAACCGCGGTTAAAAAAAAAACGGAACTAAAATTTCACTTACCATTTTCTGCTGCACTAATACATTTAACAGCCGTTTCATCAGTCATATCCTCAGCAGGTGAAATAATACCAAAACCAGTACCACTATCACCAGTTGAATTCCATTCAGACTTTGAATTATCCATTGAAGTATTGGATATTTCCATAGGATTATTGACGGTACTACGTGTTAAACTAAAATTATTAGTAACATAACCCGAAGCAGTCATACATTTTAGATCCAATGATGAGGTCATAGAACTACCATACAACGAACTGGATTGAGAAGGACTAGAAGAATCAAAACTGCGATTACAGTCACGCCGTTTGTCGGGTGTAGCATAAATGGCTTCTGGTTTAGGTTGTTTGGTAGGTGTCGTTTGTTCTGTATACGCTGGCGGACCAGACATTTCACTACCAAAGGAGGAATTTAATGCACCATAACAAGATGTGGTCATTATATCGGGTATAGCATTAGAACGACTAGTATTAAATGTGCGCACAGGTTCAGAAACCGTACTTTGCCACAAGGAATCACTAACAGTAACACTATACAGTTCAACTTCTCCTCGGTATTTGGCAGCAACTTGACTAGTACTTAATTCATCGAAGTAATTATTATCACACATTCTTGATTCATCTATCATCACCATATGATCTACCACATCTTCTCCATTATCGGGCCAAGAAGTTTTAATAGTATTAACTTCCTCAGCAACAAGTTTTTTAAATTTTTCATCAACATCTTTGATCATTTCAAAAGGAGCCTTTGGTATTGATGACGAATGCAATGAATCGGAATCATTTTCTTCGATACAGGAAAGATGTCTAGTGCGGAAACCATAAATTATACCAGTGGTGGGATTGTTATTAACAGCTGGTATGTTGATGGCATGCAGATTGGTCAATTGGTGTTGAGAGGGTGGTGGTGGTGGTGGTGGTGGCGGCGGCTGTTGTTGCAGGGTATATTGTAATTCATTGTAAATATGAAACGTTGAATTCGAATCATATGATATGTCGGTACCCTCTGATATAAACGAGGTATTGAGATCATTGTAATTGTGGGAGTGGGAGTGATAATTAGAGAACATTGTTGATGATCTGAAAGTAGAGATAAAGAACATGTTAGTAAGTGATTTTCATTATTTTTCGTTTTCTGAAAAAATATTTATTCATTCTACATAAAATATTATTTAGGTTGTTCACAAGGGGTGTGCTAAGTGTTGTATGTGTATACCACAATTTAATTTAAAAAAAAGTAAAAGATGATAGGACGATACAACAATTGTACCTACATATGTTTAAGTGTGCTAACAAAAAGAAAATCATCGCTATAGGAAGGACTATCTAACAATAGGTTAGGTTAGGCTGGCTGTTCAAAGATCTCTCATAGACCAATTTGGTATATACACTTAAAAAGTTCGTAGAAAAATTTTTAAACGGTTTTCAATTACACTTTACTATTTTTGTACTGACTTTTAGTAAGAAAATTATTATTTAGTAAATTTTTTTACTATTTACTTTTTACAAAATTTTCGTTGCTTATTTCAGAAATCATTTAACAAATTTTTAAAAACGGATTTGCTAAAATTATAAACAATTTTGTACTAATTTCACTGTACTGATATTAATAATATTTAGTAGTTTTTTTTTTTTGCTGATTTTATCAAACTAATTTTAAATTCCACAAAACCTTTACTTAAATTTGGTAGCGGCTACCAATATTTTCTACAACAATAATTCCATTGTTAATATACGTCAACAGACATGTGTTGCTAAGATTAGAAAAAAAAAATACCGCATGTTTCGAATTATCAAAATTTCCCGTAATAACAGCAAGCTCTTTAGTTGCCATTACAGACTTTGTTTGGTGAAGGTAGCGTTACCAGATGGAAACGATAAATCGCATATCGGTATGTGATGGCACCAAGGCACAGTGCTTTGTCCCCATATAGTGAATCGGCAAAATTAGAGGAGTTGTCGCAGAAACTTGAAATTTGGTATGCTGGCTCAGAATATCTAAATTAAGAAAAATTTGAAGTTTCGAAAAAATCGGCCCAAGGACACGCCTACTTCCGATACATCCTTAAATTTAAAAGTTTAATTCCAGCTACTATTATGAGCAGAATGAAGCAAAAATTGGTAAATCTCTGTTAAATTATGTCATTGAGCTAAGTGCTTAATTTTGTTTCATTCGGAGCAAGGACATAACAACCTCCCATATATCCTTTTTCTTAAAATCTACATTTTGGCTACATTACTGATAAGAATACAGTAAGAATTCGGAATAGTTTATGAAATTATACTTTTTTGCTCTGTGACAATTTTCGTTTCATTCGGTGCAAGGACATTACTACCTCCCATATATCCTTTTCCTCAAAAACTGAATTTTAGCTACATTAATGATCACAATGCACTAAAAACGGATAATAAGTTTTAAAAAGATACTTTTTAGATCTCTGGAGATTTTTTTTTATTCGGTACAAGTACTTGACTTTCTCCCACATGTCCTTTTTCTCAAAAACTAAGTTTTTCCCAATTTTGCCATTTATTAATACAGATATATACTTCTGGGATTTTATTTTTTTACACAGATATCCAAAAAGCAACTATACACAATTTTAAATACAATTTACCATTATCGAAAAATATAACTTTACAATTATAAAATAAATTTTACAAAATTGCTTCATTATGTATATACATATGTATAGAGAAAATATGTCAAAAATTGATAATTTTAAAAAGGGCTACACTTATTCCTTCAAATTTTGTAAAATAACTTCAAAATAATGTTAAATTTGTTTAAGAACGATAGCAATCGTTTTCAATGCAATTTTATGCTCTATCAAAAATAGCAAAATTTTCCATAAGAATACTAGGTAATCGGGAACTAAAAGAATAATTTGTACGGTGGATATGCAAAATTTTGTATCCAATTCGGATAAAACTAGGTACAAGAGATTTTATCCGATTCGGAAAAAATTTCCAAATTATAGACTTAGAAAAGCCGAAATAAAAAGTTGTATAATTTTATATAATTTTTTTTTATACTCAATCAAAGATAATAAATTTTTTCAAACAAATGCGGTAAAAATCACAAATTTAGCCATTTTTACAAAAGCCAATATTTTGATTTTTTGTGAAAAACCGGCACTTTTTTTTTAATAATATGTTAGTTAATATTATAGACTTACAAAAACCGAAATAAAAAATTATTTAATTTTATATAATTTTTTTTTATACTCAATCAAAGATAATAAATTTTTTCAAACAAATGCGGTAAAAATCACAAATTTAGCCATTTTTACAAAAGCCAATATTTTGATTTTTTGTGAAAAACCGGCACTTTTTTTTTAATAATATGTTAGTTAATATTATAGACTTACAAAAACCGAAATAAAAAATTATTTAATTTTATATAATTTTTTTTATACTCCATCAAACTTAAGATATTTTCGAATTTTCACCAAAAAAAACCTATTTTTTGGAGTTGTAAAAAATATTTGTTTTCATATATATATTAAATAGTGTATTAAAGGTTTACTACAAATATATCTAAGTATTCAAAAAATTAAACTTTAAATCAGTATTTAAAAAAATATATTTTTGAGAATTATTTTCGTGAAACAACTGAAAACAATATTTTTTGTTCAGTAATTTTTGCTTAATATTTTCAAACTTTGGCGCCCTCTACTGACGGCGAAAGCAATCAGACTTAATTTTTTTTTTGCATATTTATTTCAGTTAACTTCTTGTCTTTCAAAAAATGTACTTTTAAGAACAATTTGAGCCCATGCTAAATTTTTGATTTTTGCCTATGGGACAATGCACTCTGCAAGGGTGCCCCACAATCTCTTAGCAAATACCAGGAGTCTTCGATTTCCGATTCTGAGGATTTCTTCCAGATCGCGGAAAAGATAATTTCCCAAGCTATTTTCCCTGGAGCGCGCAAGAGCCGGACAGTAGCACATAATACGCTCTACCGTCTCTCTGTCCCCCAGAAGCCCCACAAAACCTCCAATTATCAGTCGCCAGACTTCCACATAATCTTCGACACTCTGCTCGCTACGGTATTCCACCAAACCGCCTCAAACTGCTCATCACAGTAGAGTATACGTCCTGTTCAAGAACTGGAATGGCACACGTACGTCCATTGCCTTTTCGCCAGCTCGTCCCCAATCTCGTTACCCTCCATGCCCCGGTATCCACGAACCCACTCTCCTGTTAGCGCAAAGTCTACCTAATGAGTCCTTAGACCCTTCGACAGTCGATGAATACGTCAAATCGGCGGAGATCGTCATAATATTCGCTTGTCTATCAATATAGAAATTAGTGTAAGAGCCAGGGACAAAAGTAAGGCCAGCAGCCATTTTGGAATGCAGAAATTTTAGAATGCAGAATGCTGCTCTCGACAGAAAATCGCAGCGAAACAAAGTTCAGCAAGCTTCTGAGCATTCTCCAGGCACTTACAGTAGACTTCCTCTTCAATAGAGTCCTCTCCTCAATATTGAGTTTTCATGACAACTTGCTGTCCAAAATTATCCCCAGGTACTTTGCATGGTGTTTCAAACAAGGTTCATACCACCCAACCTGGGCGTGCTCCAATGATCTATTTTGGTCCTGTTGGTAATAAGTATCATGGTATCTCTGACCACCCACCGGTTTATTACCTCAGTGCAGTCTCCATCATAGAACTAATAGCATCCAGGTACTTTCTAGAGGCGACATCGGCTACATCATCTGAATACACAGTTATACCAGCGGCTCTGCCCTTAAGCCTCCCAAAAAATCCTTTCACAACAAGTGTCCACAGTAGTGGAGATAGAACTTCTTCGTGCACCGCGCATATATTATTCTACAGCTCAAGAGGCTACCCATCCAATTTAGAACCTGCACAGCAGCTCCTGATCTTGCTACACCATCCAATGATTTATCCGCAGACACGTTATTGAAAACGCCTGTAATGTCAAGGCAGACTTCCAGATCAAATTCCCTAAAACAAAGAAACTTTTTGATCTGTGAGACAACCGAATGAAGCGCCGTCTCAACAGACCTGCCCCTCGTATTAGAATTCTGGTTGGCACAAAGAAAAGTCGGTTCCATGCTGTTCTTAACATGGGATTCCAAGATTCTTGCCAATGTCTTCTAGAGGAAGGAAGTGAAGCTGATGTGGCTATAATCTTTTACCTGATTTAGGTAAAAATGCAACTTTTGCCGTTCTCCAATATGTAGGTCTATAACCTTAGGCAACCCCTAAAGATCTCAAACAACCGTGGTACCAGTCGATGTCTACCATACAGCCGGAAATATCCCATAACTAATGATTAGCTCGATGATATTAACGCTGTACACCCTAAAGTTTCCTTGTCCTTGCTAAAATCAACATATTAATAGTTTCGCAACTCGTGCAACACAACTGGAGTTTCTAAAAATGTCTGGTTGGCTTTTGATTTTTCATTCTGCACATCCTATTGTTAGATAGTCCCTATTATAGTGAAATAAAATGTTCAACAAATCTGTTTTTTTAATAAGGCAATACAAAAATACTTAGTACACCTTGTGAACTTCTTAAACGATTCAAAAACTACCTAAAATAGTTGTCTTCCAACAAATTTATGAGGCTCTCTTTAGCAATTTTGCTTATAGCCTTAAAACTGTTTTTTTTATCTTATTTTTAAACACCCCAAAGGTACGCTTTAAATTTTATTAGAAAATTTATCTAATCTATACATTTATTTTTGTAATACTTCTTTAATTTACAATTTAATGTTTTTTAAGATTAAAATCTCCCCTTTTTAAGACAATTTTGAGACAAAAATCTGTAACAAATCTATCTTTGTTGGTTATTGAACTCTGTTTCATAAATAAAATTAAACAACTAAGGCAATCCAAATGCATTATACAATTAGATTAAAAACAATTTACTTTGGAATAACAATGTAAAAGAAACACAGAATTAACTATGGAAAAAATAACGTGTCATTGTGAGCGACACCTCATATAATTGTATCCAGAGAACTAGAAAAAAAAATCCAAACCAACATCCACCTAAATACATGTGATACATGCAACAATGAATATAAACGACAACAATTACCCACATGCAAGTAAATATTAAGATGAAGAGTTCATACTCTGATTGTAAAGGAAAAAACTTAAACTCCAAAGTGCGATGACATTGTGGAAGCAAAAAAAAAAAAAAATTATTTGAAATTAAAAATAAATTTAAGAGACTGTGCTAAGTCGGAAATGAAAGCACGTACTAAAAAGGAATCTTACGATCACATAGAGTTGCCGGATTAAGATAATTGCGAACTTAAAAATTAAGATTTTATAAAAAAAAAAAATTGTTTCTCTAGATTTTCATAACTTTACAAATATATTGTAAATAGATTATCCAACAGTCTCCGGTCTGAAACTTCCTTCTTTAAAACCTATTAAAAATTTACCACAAAAAGCATATATTTTGTAATTTCTTGCTTGGTAACTTCAAAAATTGACAATGTGGCTGGTATTGTAACACCATTTGGATATCTTGTGATCATTAGCTTATCAAAGTCACTAATTTTCAATTGCCATGAAAACTAAGCTGTCACACGATTCCGTTGGCGGTCGATTGTGAGCAAACGCGGCAGCAATCTTGCGGAAAGCTTTCTCATACCCAAGTGATCGTTCAAAATTGAAACCACTAAGCCATGTGAGATGCCTATGTCTTCCACAATCTATTGCACATTCAATCTCCGATCAGCCAACACCATATCGTGAATTTTTTCAATTGTTTTGGGTGTAGAGACCTTAACTGGGCGTCCAGAACGTTCCGCATCTTCCGTGCTTGTAAGTCCGCAACGAAAGTCAGTAAACCACTTTTTTACCATTGAAATCGATAGTGCAGAGTCGCCATAGTATTTATCAAGCTTTTCCTTGGTTTGATTGACGGTTTTTTTTTCGCAAAAAATATGTTTAATGAGCACACGAAATTCACTTTTTTCCATTTTTAAAAAAATTCACGAGGTTGTATTATTTGAATAGCTGTTAAACGCAAAGTAAACGACGGGACTTGCTCAAAATTTTACAGCAGTCTTTTAAAAGGTGGTACTTGATGGTAGCATGCTTGTATTTCATATAACTACGAGGAAAGTTTGTAAGGTTACGGACTTATTGATTTGCTCTCGTACTCGTTTATACGGAATTTAGTTTTTTAAAAACCGTATAAAAAAATAAAAATTCTAAAAAACCGGATTTTATCTTGGTCTGCCAGAGTTGTAGTTGGTTAAGTACTCAGCAATGTGTGACTGACTTTATTAGACGACATTTTGCGTATAATTCCGAAAGGAATTAAAATTTGCAAGTTTTGTCAAAAAAATATTAATATACAAAAACGAGAAAAAAAATGAGTTGCTCAAGCGTTTCTGGTTTGTTTGCATAAACCTTGCTTTTCAGATATCGCCACAAAAAGAAGTCCGGAGCAGTCGAATCAGGCGACCGTCCAGGCCAATCAACATCACCATTTCTTGCAAAAACTTATTGTGAAAAGAGGTCTCGCAGTAATTCCATTGTAATCCTGGCTGTATGCGATGTGGCACCGTCTTGTTGATACAACATGTTAATCAAGCCCAAAGCATGCAGTTGTGACATTAAAAAGTTTTCAATCATATCACGATATCGTTCCCCATCCACAGTTACCGTTACGCCGTTTTCCTCCTGACTAAATTGCACACCAGACTGTCACTTTTAATGGATGCAAAGGTGACAGATGAATAATTTGAGGGGTTTCCATTGCTCAAAACCGACTATTCTTTTTATTCACATATCCATTCAAATGAAAATGTGCCCCGACACTCATTATCGGGGTTGTCATGGGCGAGCTGTTTTAACGATTAAAACACGTTGGTTAATCGAATATTTTTCCATAATAAATTTGCCACGTGTCTACTTCACGACTGTCAAATATTAACTGTCAAGACTAATGTTTACCAAAATGGCGGCAAAACAAAGTAGTATACCTTCCCGGTGGACACCCTGTATATACAAAATTATATATTATTAGATGAGGCCACATATGATTATATCTAAACTTTTTTACTTGGGCTTATTTATTAAATTACTTTATTCGAAATTCGAAGTTAAAATCACTTAAATCTGATAACTTGTTTCAAAATAACCAAAGTTATGTATTTAATTGTAGTTATGAATATCAAATTTATATGAAAATAACTGTGGTTAACATATAACTTAGATTGTTTTTAAAATAAGTTACCCATCATAGCCTTGAATAGATGTAAATTTCATTTAAAAATTACATTTTTGGAAGTTGTGAAAAAGAACTCCTTTATAAGAGGAATATTAGAAATAAATGATATTTTGGAATCAATGAAAAATTGATTCCTTAAGAATCACTTCCATTTATTTTTGCTGGGGGGTATTGAAATTTTTTGATCTTGATATTTATTACAATTAATAAAATTTAATTTTCTAACTTTTACATTTGTTTCATCTGGCAACTTTGTGCATGCGTAGTTTATAAAAATCAGAGTTCATTTACATTTCACATAGCATGCGCCATACAACATGCATCCATTCAAACCAAACACACAGAGGATCTACAAATTTGTAGATCTCACATTAGTCAGTAGTTGTTATTTATTTTATGTATGTGTGTGTGTGTGTAAAGGGAAAATATGACACATATGCGCATCTGCTGTTGAATGCAACATATATGAAAAAGAAGGAAACGGCTCTGATGCAATCTTAATGTTCTCACTGGTGTTTGTTGTAATGTCTTGAACGTTGCAGGGGGTTAAAAAAAATACATATGTACACATTGTACTCGAATAAGTGGTAAAATTAAAAGTTGGAGAACTTAGATAAATATTTATTAGTCTGCGTTTATGTGTGAGTGTGTATTTAAGGAAGTTTTCATTTTCATTGGGGGGACTTCCTGCCTCTGTGTTACCTATTCGGGATGATGATGGTGATGATAATGATTATTGTTTTGAGTTTGCTTAAGCAACATGTGTGCAGTGCTTAGAAAGTGATATTTATTTGTAAAGTGATTTTAATGTAAGCAACAACTTATACATTAATTTATCTCTTAGATAACGGATCTTATAATTACCGTTTGTTGCTGCAGTTGTTAGATAATCTTAAGATACTTGAAGAATTGTAGGAGGAGGTGAATGGTGGTGGTTGGTTGCTAGAACATAAATATTTTGTTTTCAAAAGTGTGTGAACTTTGTAATTTATGTTTGTTGGTACATTATACTCTGTCTTAGTTGTTGTCATTCATTCTGTCTTTTTTTTTTTTGAAGCAAACAAAAATTAAGGGGGAAATTTAATAAAAGTTTATTAGGGGAATTTTTCTGGTTTACTTTCTACCTTGTATTTGATTTTTATTCGATCCCCATAGTGTAAACGAATTTTTCCTTAAGAAAATTTTATAAGAAAATTAATTTAATAAAACTATACAAAATAGAAATCATGTACAGTTTCGTTTTAAAAACAAAAACAAACTTTGAAATATTCATATTTTTATTCGCTCAATTTCCGCTTTGTTAAATGATTGTCCTCCCACTATTCATAAATGTTATGCCTTCCTTACATGTCTTTCAAGCTTTCTTAATCATCATCATCACCACGATTGCATGTTATGATTTATAAGATTATAACTTAAATATCATGTAAAATTTTATATAAAAATGTTGATGATTCTGACGAAGATGATGATGGAGTGGCTATTTCGTTAAGCATTTTAATGTTCTTATAAAAAAAAAATATCTTGTGGTTGTGTTTATTCTTATCTGGATTTAAAGGAAAGTATTTTGAAGTTGTCAGATTGTTAGTTTTTTTTTTTTTTTTTTTAATTGTTATGATTAAGTAACAGTTGTTGCATATGTCAGAATTATTTACAATATTTTTGAAGTATTATCCAAATATGTCATTGAATTTTGATAAATGGATTGCTTCAACATATCCAGTTAATCTTATTAAGATGATTTGGATTTCGTCAAAAAAAAAACACTCCTTAATGTCAGGATGATAAGAATATAGACGAATGTAAAGGATTTTCGACCAGCACTTATCTTTAAAAGCTTTCTTTCAATAGTAGTCCTATATACAGAGTGCTTCAAATAAGGGCATCTTTTTAAATCATATGCTATTTTGACACTAATATATTTTTTCTGTTCGAAATATTAACTATCAGTCAGTATCAAAATAAAGTTTGTGTGGGAAGAAAGCAAAGTTTGTGCAAAAACTTCGTAAGACTGTTTTGATAGTGGACACAACACTAATGGTGTCCGTCGTAGTACGGTGCGTACTGATGAGAGTAAGTCTACTGTGGCCGAAAGTGTGCAACTCAATCCAAGAACATCGACTCGCCATCGATCTCAGCAACTCGGCATTTCACGCACCAGCATGATGAGAATTTTGCCCAAAGATCTCGGATTATTCACTTACAAGGCCAATTGAAGACAAACGACAATCCACTTCGTTACGGCTTCTTAGTTTGGCCTTACAAAAGCGGACATCGAATTTGTCCGAAAAATCATCTTTTCTGAAGAGGCCAACAAACAAATTTGCTGCATCTAGGGATCGGAAAATTCGCAAGTCATTGTCGAGAAGGTAATGTATCCACAGAGAGTGACAGTTTGGTGTGGATTTTGGAGTTTTGGCATCATTGACCCATTTTTTTTTTGGCGAAAATGCTTCTGGAAACGCAGTTTCAGTCAATGGCGAGCGCCACAGAGCCATGATATGGACTTAAATAATCGTTGTTTTCAGCAGGATGGTGCTCTATGCCACACAGCTCATCAAAAACAATCGATGTTTTTGGCACTAAGTACGGTAATTGTGTTATCAGTCGTATTGCATATGTCAATTGGCCCTTTCGGAGCTGTGATTTGGCCCCTTTAGAATTTTTCTTGTGGGTTGCTCTTAAGACCGATGCTATGCGAATAAGCCAGAAACGATCCACACCCTTAGGGTTAATATCATCCGAGCCATTCGTGAGATAGAGCTGGAAGTCGTCAACAAAGTCTTGCAAAATTTAACTGACAGGATGAGCTACTGCAAAGCCAGCCGCGGCAGCCACACGATTGAAATCGTGTTGCATAGTTAATGATTAATATTTGTTATTTTTAATAAAGTTATGATATATTTTGGGATAAATAAATAATTATAATTAATTTTTTATAAAAAAAAGATCTTAAGCTCATTTAAAATTAATATACAAATCATAAAGATCGAAGAAAACTAACGAAATTACGAGGGCGGATCTATAAGTCCGTGACTTCTCGAACTTCCCAGGCAGTTATATAAAATGCAACACTGCTCCTATCAAGTACCACCTGTTAATAGACCACTGAGCATTTACTTTGCGTAAAACAGCTGTTTAAAACATACAACCTCGTGGCATTTTTTAAAAATGGAAAAAAGTGAATTTCGAGTGCTCATTAAACATTATTTTTTGCGAAAAAAAACTGTCAATCAAACCAAGGAAAAGCTTGATAAATACTATGGGGAGTATGCACCATCGATTTCAATGGTAAAAAAGTGGTTTACTGACTTTCGTTGTGGTCGCACAAATACAAATGACGCTGAACGTTCTGGAAGGCCAATTGAGGTCAATACACCCGAAAATATCGAAAAATTCACGATATGGTGTTGGTCGATCGAAATGTAAAAGTGCGTGAGATTGTTGATGCTATAGGCATTTCATATAGCAGTGTGGTTTTGATTTTAACTGATCAGTTGGATTTAAGAAATCTGTCTGCAAGATTGGTGCCGCGTTTGCTCTCAATTGATCATAAACGTAATCATGTCACAACTTCAAAGGATTGTTTGGAGTTGTTTAACTGCAATTCGAATGAGTTTTTGCGGCGTTTTGTAACTGTGGATGAAACATGGATCCGTTACAATACTCCAGAGACCAAGCAGCAGTCTAAACAATGGGTTTTTTCGGGTGGACCGGCCCGAAGAAGGCCAAGGTAAGTTTGTCGGCCAATAAGGTGATGGCAACAGTTTGTTTTGCGGGAAAATTCACATCCATTACCTTTTAAATGCGAAAACAATAAACGACGAATATTATGCCAACTTATTGGACCGACTACGTGTGTAGTCTCAATGGCAAAATTCGGTGGAAGGAGATTTAGCTCCAACGATGAAATTATTGATCAAACAAATGCCCATTTTATGGACCTCGAAAAATCCTATTTTTTGGAAGGGATACAAAAATTGGAGAAACGTTGGACTAAGTGTATTGAGCTAAAAGGAAAAAAACTGTGTTTCATTCAAAAAGTCACGGACTTATTGATCCGTCCTCGTATATAACAAAAGAAATTAATTTAAGTTTATTTTATTTGGACCACCCTTTGGGTATATCGTCCCGAATGATTAGTTTTTCTATCTAAATTGCTTTACGTGGTAATGCCAACCATACCTTTTTCATTCTACATTGGACGTCATTTAATAAAGGGCGGGTTGGAATTATAACAGGATTGTTTTTTTTTTTGTAATCTTTTAAGACGAACTTGACATTTTAGTTGTTCAGCAAATATTTAGTTTGGTAAATGCTGTAAATCTGTAAAATTTATTTTATATAAAACAAGTTAAGAAGATCTTTTCATGAAGAAGATATACAAATTAGATGTTGTTGCATTAGTTCGATAGAAATTGTACAGCTGCAGAACCAATGTTTTTCTTTAGCTTTAACAGTCCTTCAGAGAGGTTGAAAATATTGCCCCAGTAATAAGGCGCATTTGTGTGTCTTTTTTTCTAACGTGTGCGCTGTTTAGCCAAATAGTCGAGTCGAGCCAGCGTGACCAATTTCAAAAAACTTTTAATTATGCTGACAAATAGGCAGTTTGTCAGCATCATTAAAGAAAATAATATAAAGTGTAGACATGTCTTTAAGACGTCTTTGCTACACCTGGTGACTTGTCGCCAAAGAGGCGCTGTAGACATTGTCTTCAAGACATACTATCAAGCTGAGATATTTACTAAAAAATATTTTTAAGAGACGTTGAATTAATAATTAGAGTTTCTTTTTCGAAATTCACGGATTTATTGTGCGAAAATGTTTACAAATATATTACTTAAAATATTGTCAATCGCTGGCCACAACCTTTTCCCATCTTTCGGCTATTTTCGGATACCACCTAGGAAGAATGACCCAATCATCATCAACCCATTTTTTGCATTGTTTATATGAAGTTCACTGCTGCTGACTTGAGTCATCGACCGGAACAAGAAGTAGTCGGGAGGAGTGATGTCTGGAAGATACGGCTACGGGTAGGACTTCCCATTTTAGCGTAAGTCTTGACCGGTCTTGCAACATGTGGCCGAGCGTTTTCATGCTGCAAAATTACTTTGTTGTGCCTTTCTTCTTATTCCGGCGCAGTGAAGCACTGCACGGCTCAAATGCATGAGTTGACTCCGATAGCGTTCCACCGGTTCCACGCTACGTTGGTCCCACCAAATACGGAAGCATAAGCTTCATGCCATGAATAATCAGCTTTGCGAAGGAATTGATGGCTGTCCCATTACTTTTTGCGCTTCGGGTTGTCGGATCCAATTTTCATCACCAGTCATAATGCGATGCAAAAATTTTTCCGTTTTTGGCGTTCAAGGAGCGAAAAATCATCTTTCGACACCCAGTTTCCTTGCTTTTAAATCAATCATATGTCTTTGAGTCATTTGCTCACTGTCGACTCATCCACTTTCAATGATTCTGACAACTCCTAAAGCGTGTGCCATTCGAGCAATGATTCCAATCCTTCGTCTTCAAACTTTTTGGGTCGACCTGTCCCCTTCCTTGTCTTCGAGCTCGAAATTACCACTGGCAAAGTGACTAAATCACCTCCGACTGGAAGGTTCAGATAAGGCATGCTCGCCGCAAACTTCCCTAAGATGCGATGACCCTCGGCCACATTTTTCTTCATTTTAAAGTAATGAAGAAGAACTCCCCGCAATATTTAGTATTGTTGATTAAGTTACAACCAAATGACACACACATTTGCAGCTGGAATATTGATTCATATACTAATGGCGGCCTTTTGTGTGAAAGGCTTATTATTAAATTTTTTTTAATACATTTTTTTTATGAACATCTATTTTGGGACACATTACTTATCTCATCCTCGTAATCATATAAATAACCACTAACATTGTCACCTTCAAGGTAAGGGTCTATACATTCAACAGTAAAGTGACATGTCAAATAATGCAAGGACCCCTATGGCTATGCATTACTTTATGCATTACTTGGTAATGTACTGTTCTTAACTTTTTTTGAAAATCACTTTCTTTAAAGGATTTTAAAATTTGTGGAAACTATCTACTTATTTATCTTCTAAATTTCAAAAATTATATAAAATATATATATATTTTTTTTTTGATTTCATGTCCAACACAAAGAAACATTAAGTTATGTATATGCATCATGTTGTTAGAATGCAACATACATGTTTGCTGTCTGTGTACTTTAGCATGTAAATTATAGTTGCAAAATCCTATAGCACTATGTAAATCATTTTAATATACATATGTATATATAAAACTATATATGTATGCATATATATTTTATTTTTGGATGATGGCGTCTAATACTTAATCAAACGCACACTCTCAATTGGATGAATATTGGACCCAACGCCAAAATGTTGTTACTAACAGCAAAAATAATGCAAAATAAACAACATAAGAAAACAACAAACACATTCGCTCAACAAATTATTTTAAATTCGATGATCAAATTCATACATACATGCAAACATATAAAAGACAAAAAAAAAAAAAAAAAAAAAGAATATTTTTAAACAACAACCATAGAGTCTCTAGGCTCATTGCAACAACACTAGAGGGAATAAATAAAAGAAAAACTATATATTGATGATATAAATAGAATATTAGCAGAATTATAGGCTTTGTTCGCTGTAATAGACAAATAGAGGAGAAAAAAAGAAAATATGAATTTGTTTGTAAATTTGTTTTAGAGATGATATAGTTATTAAAAAAGTACATTTTTCTAAAACTACATTTTTCTAAAACTTATAGGACGGAAATATCAAACATATTTTAGGGTTTATCGTACTCCAAAAGGGACTAAGGAGAAAGCTCGTAAGGTCAGTTCCCTACTCGAGGCAAATACACATGTAAAAAAATCTAATAGTTGCACATCAGTTTGATAATCCTAATAGAAACAAGGAGAAATCAGGAACACCAAAATGTCAATTTAACTCCTTCACTTGTCCATTTAATCAAAAAACCACACAGCATTTACACATACTAGTAGTACAAAAACAATGAAAAACTACTAAACAAAAAACCGTAACGCCTTTCAGGCCATGGATATTCCTATAGCTGCATCAAACTACAGGTTCCATAGAACCTCCTAGGATACATTAGCCAAGTTTCTGTAAAATTAAAAAATTACGTACTCAAAGAACCCAATCAATATCAAACTCAAATTCACGCACATTAAATAAGTAACACCTCACCTACTTTGTATCCCAACATCTTACACTCATACATGAAATTTTCCATCTGATCCAACTATCCAATACCAAGAAAACATGAAAATCCTCAATTCAGAAACAAATCATGCTATCGTTTGACAAAACAAATTCAAAATTTTCCAAAAAAAAAAAACATTCAAATAGACCCCAAAAATTACCCAACAAAGGTTAAATACTTGTAGCATTCCAAAACCAAAAAATACAGACTCGCCCCTAAAGACATTGTCCTCCCAATTACAGGAAAGTTAAGGAAGCCAAATCCGCCAAGTAGTCTCCTTCAACTCTCTACGCCATAATATCACCATACTTAAACGTTCAAACATTCAAGGAGTTGGGCCAAACACATCGCATGTACATTCAAATATGTAAGAATACTTGGGGGAATGGTTCGAGTACTTCTAGTTATTCGACCCTGTTCTTTAGGAGATTATTCGAAAAATTTATTAATCGGTTATTAATCGTTGCAGTCAAAATAAATTGATAATGCTAAATCTACTGCAATGGTATATAAAGTGTTTGTTCAGAATAATTCAAAACATTCTGAAACTTTTTGAAGAATCCAAATGAGTTATGGGACGAAGGAAGAGGGTGTAGTGTTCATGCACATTTGTCTTAAATTTCCCTTTATTATAAGTAACAGGAAAGACCTTCGTGGAGAGCTTATTCCACAAACGATGTGTATGATCAATAAACAATTTTCCTTGTAATGCGTTGTGCGATTCATTCAACTGTCAGCCACACACGGAAGTGCTCTACTACATAAGCGAGTATTCCGAATATAAACCCAATCTCCAGGGATCCGTTCACTCATCTCGACAGAACAATTTCCATGGTAATAACGATAGAACAATGATACGCAATCAACATTCCGACAATGCTCCAATGAGTCAATAGAGCTGGATACCCAAATGTTTTTAATGAGTGCCGACGACCTCCCCCACGGTCCAAAATAGACTTTGAAGCTCCTGCCCATATATGGGAATTCCATCCTATTTTCGGTCGGTGGTACGAGGGGTACTATTTATATTTCGGCAACTGGCAACATTAATGTCAATAGCTAAAATCTGGCAACACCATAATAAAGTTTGAAATTTTTTTGCATAAACGTACTCACAACGTTTTGATGTACAAGTGCTATTTGTTTTGTTTACAGTGGGTTAAGAAAATCAATTTGACCAAAAAATGGAAAATTCGTGGAAATATTTTTCACAGATTTCGACGTGGATTATCTCAACAAGAATGTGTCGATGAACTCAGTTATTTGTATGGCCATAAAGCACAGTATATCGCTGGTATTCAATCGTGGTCGTAGTTCGGTCGCCGACGAATTCCGTGAAGGTCATCCAAAATTGGTTGTTGTGCCACAAAACATCGATGCAGTGCGTGACATTAGTTCCTCTTCAATACATTCGATTTTTCAAGAACACTTAGTTGTAAAAATAATTTGTTCTCGTTGGATACCCCATAGTTTATCAATAACACAAAAAAAGGCTCTTGTCGATTGGTGTAAGGAAATTATTAAAAAGTTCGACCGTGGTGCTTCAAAAGACGTGTATAACATCGTGACAGGTGACGAATCCTGGATATTTGCGTATGAGCCGGAAACGAAATAGCAATCAATCGTATGAGTATTCCAAGACGAGCTAAATCCAATAAAATTTGTTCGTGGAAGAAGCACGGCGAAAAAAATGGTCGCCTGTTTCTTCGGCCGAATGGGTCATGTGGCCACTATTCAGCTTGAGCAACATAGGACGATCAATTCTGGGTGGTACACGATCACCCAGCCGAAGACGAATCATTCTCAATCATGACAATGCGAGCTCTAACACATCTTGTCAAACAGGTGAATTTTTGACCAGTCAAAACATCGAATTGATAACTCATCCTCCATATAGTCCTGATTTGACACCCAATGACTTCTTCTTGTTCCCGAATATCAAAGGTAAATTGCGTGGTCAACGTTTTACGAACGCCGAAGAAGCAGTTGAAGCGTTCAAAAACCTAGTTTTTAAGGTGTCTCAAGAGGAATGGAAAAACTGCTATGACAAATGGTTTAAATGAATACAAAAGTGTATTGAATTTCATTTAAAAATGTTTATTATTATTTGCTATTCCCGAAATATATATATGTCTCCTCGTATAAAAAGTAAGGTGATCGGATAGAGTTAAATTTCTCTTACACCGTTTTATGAAACCAACTGCACTTGACTGCTTTTATCGGCACTTCAAATACGTGCCAAAGGACATCACACTGAATTCTCATGCCCAGAAAAACAAGATTATACGATTCCACAATACTGACACCATCCATATATACTGATGACATTGACGACCCCACAGGCCTATGAGTCAACATAAAACATTGAGTCTTGAAATCAATCGTAATCTACTGGGAGACTACCGTAAGGTCACGATTGAGTGAGTCATTCTTAATCTGCCTTTTTCTCCTAACCCCCAAGAGGCTTGGCCTACAACTGAAGGAAAATAATTTGTCACTCTTGTTGCTGTCATCAGCGAAAGAGTAAATAGGTTTGAAAGTTTGATCAAGAAGATAAGAAAAAGAAATGAAGAAAAAGCTGAACCTTACGGTACCCCTGAATAAAGCTGAAACTCGTTGGATGGAGTCCTATCTATCACAACACGTATAGAGCGATCTCTGAGTAAGCTCGAAATAAATCAAGAGATGTCGTGACCGACACCAAAAGAAATAAACTTTAATAACATTGTACTGTTGAATGCCTTAGAAATATCCCAAAGTAATGTTAACAGGTCTCCCTTAGAACGATCCCTACGAAAGTGATAGTGTCGATCGCTTAAAAGTGAATTGGACTTTAGACATTTAACAAAATACTCTCCATCACTTTCGAGAGCGCAGAGCTTATCGCGATTGGGCAATAGTTTCCAGGGTTATAGGCCGCAACCTTCTTGAAAACCTTCTAACATGAAGGAAAAGACCAAAAGCTTCTGCTGCCCCAAGAAGCAGAAAGAACTTAAGCACGAAGACACTGTTCGTAAAGCTGCTTTGCACCTCTAAGTACTTTGGAACATTTGGCTGTCGCCTGTTTACGTAGCAGTTCAGAATTAGCGTTTTTATTTTCGCGCCAATTTTTAAACGATTCCTCTCTGGATCCGACTGTGTTCTTGCAAATCAGGTTTCTTGTATTTATTACGCGGCTCAGCTGCCAACCGGTCAAAGCCGACTGTGTCGTCGGCGTCTGTGTCTAACAAAAAGGTACTAGCCGGCGGCTTGCGGATCTGGTAACATTCGAAAAATTTTAAATCATTCGATTGGCAATACACTCAATTGCAGCTACAGTGTATTTTTGGGTGATGCACATCAAAAAAGTACCTTTTCACAAAATTTATCAACTCATTTATCATCTCCGATTAATGTTAGTATTAAATTTTACTCCTATTTTTTGTTTTCCTTATAACGGCATGTGGCATTATGTGGTACTAAATAAATAAGCATTTAACCAACAAAATGCTAACACAATGATGGTGTTTATGATGAAGACAGCGAAGTGACTAACTGATGCAACAACAACAACAAAAACAAAGACTGATGCTGCAACAGAGATGGAGTGTGTGTATCCAGTCAAAGGCTGGCTGTTGAATAGGCAGACAACAACAATAACAAAAGCAGCATTAGGATCCCCAGCAAACTGCATTGAACTACATTTTTTTGTTTCTAGCTGTTTACATTAATACGAAATTGTTGTTGCATTCTTTGAGTGTACGTATAGATCGAGTACATGTATAAGTTATCTGTTGTAGTGTTAGTGTGGTGATAATTTTAGTGCAATATTGAGAGAATCTTGAACTTGTGCGTTCATTCGCCCGTTTTTTTCTTATTAAAAAAGTGAAAATGCAAAATGATTTTCTTTTTTGTTGTTGTTTGATTTTTTCGTCTTGTCTTTTGATATTTTTCTGAAAAATGAGTTTATTTTCAGTTGTCGATTTTTATCTGTGTTTGACTGCTTATTTCGATTTTTAAATACAGTGAAACATTTCAATAATGAACAGCTATGGTTGCAGACAATTTGTCCGTTATTAAAAGGTGACTGATTTTGGGAGGAAATACATTTATAACTAAATTAAAATTCGGTCACGAAAACCATAAATTTATCAACCTTCACGTATTTGATATTATATTAAAATTCAAAGGAACGAAATAATTAATTCAGATTTCCCTTAGACATTTAAGGGCCAACTGACCAATAAGACTGCTTTTAAAAAATTTTACAAATAAAGTGATTTGATATAAAAATTTAAAGAAATGTTGTTTGTCAAATTTTTCAGAAAAAAAACTTAGAATAGTCCATTTGAATCCAAAAATTTATAATTTTGGTGTCCGCGTCCGATTCAGGAAGGGTGGTAATATTATTCTAAAGTTTTAATTTGGGGCACCGTCACAGCCACAATTATATGTTATAGGAAAATGCGTCCGCTATTAGGAGTATCCGTTATTTCAACGTTTCAATGTATGTTTAAAAATAAAAAAATGTAGATTTAAAAATCATTTAATTAAAAAAACATTAAAAAGAAATGAAATTCAGTAGTCGTCTAGCAAGAAGAAGAAACAGTGATTGAATTATGTGCTTAAAATGCCACAATTTTATTGTTGTTATAGCTTCTGTAGTGTCTTTTGTTGTCCAAATTTTTTCAGTCTTTAGGGAAAACATTTATGTCTGTCTGTGTTTTTTTTTCCAGAAATTTTATTTGTTTTTTATGTTTTGTTTTACAAAAAAAAAAAAATAAAATAAAATAGATGCAAATGAGCCATGTAATGATACATAATGATCGAGCTTTAATTTTGAATATAATTTTTTTTTTCGTTTAAATTTTTGTCGATTTAGTCATAGAGTTAATTTAAACAGACCAATCAATGTTGAATTTAGTTTTTATACAAAATAGACGTAAAAATAGAATTATGTATATAAATTAAATAATTTAAATAATTTTCGATTTCTTTTAATATAAAATTTATTCGTTGAGTTTGTTATTAATAAGATTTAAATAGCGATTTAAAAGTAATTTCTGTGAGAAATAATTATAAACTCAATTTTTGTTATCATGGAGAATATACAGAAAAAGTTATTAAGCAAGACACCAGCCGAATGGAATCCATTTTCTGGTCAGCTATGATCTTTATCAACATTCTTCAGGCCTTATAAATACAAGCAGGACTCTGCACCATCGATTTTCATGGTAAAAAAGTGGTTTACTGACTTTCGTTGTGGCCCTACAAGCACGGAAGATGCCGAACGCCCAGTTGAGGTCTCTACACCCAAAACAATTGAAAAAAATCATGATATGGTGTCGGCCGATCGGAGATTGAATGTGCTATAGATTGTGGAAGACATAGGCATTTCACATGGCTCAGTGGTTTTAATTTTGAACGATCACTTGGGTATGAGAAAGCTTTCCGCAAGATGGCTGCCGCGTTTGCTCACAATCGACCACCAACGAAATCGTGTGACAGCTTAGTTTTCATGGCAAAAATCCATGAAGTAGGCTACGAATTGCCCCCTCATTCACCTTATTCTCCGGACTTAGCCCCCAGTGCCTATTTCCTATTTCCAAACCTCGGCTCGGCTCGGTGGAAAGAGATTTAGCTCCAACGATGAAATTATTGATCAAACAAATGCCTATTTTATGGACCTCGAAAAATTCTGCTGTTAAACGCAAATTAAATGACGGAACTTGCTTAAAATTTGACAGTAGTCTATTAAAGGGTGGTACTTGATGGGAGCGGTGTTGCATTTCACATAACTAGGAGGGAAGTTCGAAAAGTCACGGACTTATTGATCTGCCCTCGTATATACATAAAGAAAACATATTCATTGTGACAACAGAATTCCTTGCCAACCGGTTTGATTGGTGCCAACGACATATTTGTTTGTGGCGACCGAATTTCGGTAAATACAACAGTATATCGGTTGAAACTATATATTTCAATCGGATATAATTTAGTCGCTGCAACTAAATTATTCAGTTGGCAATAAATTCGGTTGTCACAATAAATCTGTTTTCTCAGTGTATAAGGTCGGGACCCCAAAGAGGACTTAAAAGATCTAGAAACAAAATTAATTTTTGAGGAAATATTCTCTTTCCTTTCATTTAATTATCCACACGTATATGTTACTACACGTACCGGTTTTTGGGGCCTGGGGGGGCCTCACAGGCCCCGGTCCCAAAAACAGAAGATAGAAAAACATTTTATTTTTTATTCGAGAGGGGGTCATATTTTTTTGTTGCAACAACGCCTGTTAGCCAAAATGGCGCATCCCAATAAGCGATCAAATAGAAAAAAAGATCTAAACTTTGTTAAAAAAATATAAAAAAAAGTAAAAAGCGCTCATTATGCATAAAAGTTATAAATTATTTAAATTTGTTTTGGGGCCTGGGCGGACTCATAGGCCCCGGCTCCAAAAACGGAAGATAGAAAAATGGTATCTTTTTTACTTCAGAGGGGTAATTTTTTTTTTTTTTAAGTAACGCCTTTTAGCCAAAATTGCGCATATATCAAAAATTAAAAAAAAAAACGTTAATTCGAGTTACTAAACGTTTATTTCGATAGATAAAGAAGTTGCATCCTACTAAGCGACCGCATAGTTCTTAAAGGAAAAGACCTAAGCTTTATTAAAAAAAATTAAAAAAGAGCCCATTGTGCAAATAATTCAAGAACATTTTTGACTTTGCAAAAGAAAAGTCAACAAAATTTTTTAAATTTTTCTTTTATATTTTTTTTTAAAGATTGAAGAAAATACAATCAAAAAATTTTTGGACAAAATATTCTAAGAGCAAAAATTTTTACAAATATACTATTCAATTTATGACCCATCGCTGGCCACAACTATTCCCATTTTTCTGGCTTGCTTTTAAGGCAGTCCAATCATCGACCCATTTTTTTGTATTGTTCATATGAAGTGAACTTCTGCTGGGACAGGTCATGTGTCATCGACCGGCAAAAGTAGTAGTCGGAAGTAGTGACGTTTGGAGAACACGGCGGCTGGGGTAGGACTTTGCATTTTAGCGTTTCCAAGTAGATCTTGACCAGTCTTGCAACATGTAGCCGAGCGCTATCATTCTGTAAAATCACTTTGTCATGCCTTTCTTTGTATTCCAGCTGTTTTTGCTTGTGATCGTTTAGATCACGCCACGCTTATCCCACCAAATTCGGAGCATAAGCTTCAAGCCAAGAATATTCGGAACTGATGGCTGTCCGGACAAAACCCATGACTTCTTGCGCTTGGGGTTGTCGTAATGGATCCACTTTTCATCACCAGTCACAATGCAAAAACCCTTCCATTTTTGGCGTTCCAGAAGATTTTTACAAGCGAAAAATTGTCTTTCGACGTCGCGCGGCTTCAACTCGTATGGCACCGAGTTTCCTTGCTTTTGAATCAGTCCGATGGATTTAAGGCGTTTGCTGACCGTCGACTCATCCATTTCCAATGATTCTGACAACTCTTGAAGCGTTTAGCATTCGATCACATAGAGCAATGATTTCGATTCTTCGTCTTCAAATTTTTTGGGTTAAGCCGGCCTTTTAGAGCATGCTCGCCTTAAAGTTCGGCTAAGAAAAAGAACTCGACATGTTCACAAACAGCGGCATAACATTGGTTTTAGCGACAAAACATTGGAAACTGGAATATATTCTAGTGGCGTCATCTTGTCTGAAACGCTCATTATTAATTCAAGGTGCCAATATTAATGTTTTTTTTAATTTTTTTTTTTCAATTAAATCGGATACAAAATAATGAAACTCATTCAAACATTTCCCATTAATAACAAGCTGCAGCGCGCTGCTACAAAAAAAAATGCAAGAACTTGTGAAATGACCTAGTGTAGGTTGTACAGGTTGGTTGAAAAGTTCCTGCGCTCACCAAGAGATGGCACTGCTAGCTCCAAACTTTTTTTTCTCAAGCTGGTATAACTGTCCTGAGAACACCTGCAAAGTTGCAAGTCATTCTGTCACTTCTTTCTTTGTTTACAAGCCATTTGAAGTTGAAGTGTCATTGATTTTTTTTAATATAGAAAAAGTTGAATATCGTGCAGTCATTAGATTCTTTGTTTTGAAGGGTTTAAAAGCAAAGGAAATTTATGAACAATTGTTAGAAGTGTATAAGGAGTCCTCACCTTCAAAACGCACCATTGAATTTTGGGCTGGTTAATTTAAACGTGGTCATACCAGCCTTGAAGACGATCCACGCGAAGGACGACCAAAAACTGCAACCACAGCAGAAATCATTGAGCAGGTACATAATATGGTTAGTGAAGATCCAAGTTTGACTAAGCGTGAAATTGCTAATACCATAGGCATCTCAGACAAACGATAACTCCATATTTTACATGAAGAATTATGTATGAAAAAACTGTTTGTAAGGTTAGTGCCGCAAACATTAACAATTCCACAAAAACTGGATCGAAAACAAATTTCTCAGCGTAATTTGGAGCGTTTTAAGCCGAATAAAACCGACTTCTTGCATCGTTTTATAACTATGGATGAGACTTGGATCTACCACCATGGTCCTAAATTGAAACAAGAACGTTTACAGTGGACTGAGCTGGTTGTTCAGCTTCAAAGCAGGTGAAGTCACAACGATCAGCAAAGAAGGTTATAGCATCAGTTTTTTGGGATGCAAAAGAAATTTTGTTGATTGATTATCTTCAGAAAGGTAAAACAATCAACTCTGAATATTATTGCAGCCTTTTGGATCAGCTGGATGAAAAAATTCGTGAGAAAAGACCTGGTTTAAAGAAGAAAAAAATCATTTTTCACAAAAGTGTTTTGACGATGGCTTAATACAAAGAATTAAAGTACGAATTGCTTGAACATCCACCGTATTCACCTGATTTGGCTCCCAGTGACTACTATCTCTTCAGAAATCTCAAACAATTCCTTTGTGGAAAGCATTTTTCGTCGAATGAAGAGGTTATTAGACGGTTATTTTGCAGAGCTGCTGGAAAACCATTATAAGAATGGGATAAAATTATTAGAAGATCATTGGAACAAGTGTATTGAGGTTCTAGGAGAATAAAAAAATATATTTCGTAACAAAAACAGTATGCTTTCATTTCGAGCGCAGGAACTTTTCAACTAACCTGTAGGTCTACCTGAGTGTATTATATAACCGGTTTTATAAGTTGCAATATACCCTCAAAATTTCGAGATATGGGAAAAAGGGTATTTTTTTGGACTGCCGCATTTAAGCTTTTCTAACTCAGTCATTTTTTAACCGATTTCGAAACGGTTAACGGCTTTAATTAGAAAGGAACGCGCTCTTTCCAAATATATATACTTCCCGTATACTATTTATATAAATGTGTAAAGATTTTTTCAATAATATAAAAAATGTTCATTTGTTTTTTTAACTTTTTCATTTTCTACGAGGGTTTTTTTCGAATTTGGGTAGTGGTATTTTAAGGATAACGGCATTTTTTTTATTAAATCTTCATTTAAATAACCGAGCCATTAGGGCCTTATGTGGTTATTTTTGGTAATGGTATTTTTAGGATAATTTTATTTAAGTAGCTGTATTTTAAGGTTAATGATATTTCAGTTATTTCGAAAACGGTATTGTAAAGGTCAGTCATTTAAGGCGGGTATCGATATTTTTTTTTCAAAAAACAAACTAAAATTAAAAATGAAACTAATTCATCAACTTACATAAACCACGTGCAATTAACAGAAGCAGTTAAGGCTAATGGTTTAATTTATTTCGGGAAAATGGTATCGATATTTCTTCTATTATAGATATTTCTTTTAGTGATAGATATTTTTAGGATAACGGTATTTCAGTTATTTCGCTTACGGTATTTTAGGGATAACGGTAATCAGTAGAAAGGGTTTTGAAGCGATAACGTTATTTCGATAGCGGTATTGCCTGCCAACCCTGATTAATTTTGGGATTTATCTTAATAAAAATAATAATTTCAGACCAAACCAACTTTTTTCAAAAATTTGTTTTCGTTATTCACTTTTAAACTTTTTCGAGCCACAAAAGAAATTTTGCAATCGCATAAATTTTATTGGGAACAAATTTATCTTTTTTGTAGATTCTTCTTATAAATTGTATACATATATTTATTATTTCATTGCCTCACAAGAACAGGGTTTCACACTATTCGATACAAAAAAAAAAAAACTGAATTTTGCACTTACTTCTCTTATATTGATTTACAATCCTTTTGCAATGTTCTTTGACATCCAGTGGAAAGTTTAACAGATTTCACTACAAATATTTAATATTTTATTTTCTTTGTTTGTAACACTTTGGATTATACTCTTTGATTTTTTTTAATGTTATTAGAATATTTTTCATTAAATTTTATGTACGATACTCATATTTATTTTATTTTATACACACACTTCTTTGGTACTCGAAATAAGATTTAGGAACTTTTAAAATTTATGAATGTTTTTTTAATTTTTTTAATTTTTTAGATTACTCAATTTTATATGAATGTACATATTCATAAACCAAAATATCCGTTTTAGTTTGAAATTTTTAAAATATTTTTGTGCACAGTTTAATCCCATCAATTTGAAAATTCGTTATTTTGTTTATGCAAAATTGTCATCCGTCGCAAACTGTTTATTATTAAAAAAAAAAAAAAAAATTGAAAATCAACAATAGTCTTGCGCGATCGTGCTGGAAGAACTTCCACAATCTTTAAAATCTGATACGGTATAGAGCAAACTATAATTCTGACAAACTGCTGAAACCTCCTCGACATCCCTACGGATACGTTCGTTGTCTGTTGGCTCTGCCACTAAAAGTATCTTTATCATCTGATGCTGCTGTTGCACGTATCATTATGTAGCCTAGATACATTCCTTGTGTTTGTATTACTTTTGTTTTTGTTTTTGGAGTCTTCAGCGTAGTTGTTTTTGTAATTTTGTTGTTGTTGTGTTGGATTTTATGAGTTTACTTTGCATTAAACCTACTAAATAGTGCAGACATTTCGACTGACAGACATGCAGACAATAAACGACACCCAAAAATAGTGTCAACGACATTATGTGAAAAGAAACGTTAGTTTGTTGTTTTTTTTTTTTATTTTTTTTGTAGTGTCAATGTAGAATCTAAAAATAAACACATCCATCCATCCATCTCTAACCATTAGATACAAACCATTTGAATTTTATGTGCTTCTACTTTTTCAATTCGCTATTTCTCTGTATTTCGTACAAATTGTTTACTTATTTTTACTCAAATTTATATATTTTGTTGTGACTTTAGTCAAGTCAAAAATTTTCTATTGGAATTCTTTAAGATCCCCCTATAACAAGAGTACTTCTTAAGTAGTTTTTATAAAAGTATAAAAGTGTGTATTTTGATGGCAAAATATCCGTTAGTTATTGTCAGAGTTTTAAAGAGTTTTTTTATTTATTTTTAAAGAACCGACAGGGACAATTTTCCGACCTAGTTTGTAATACTGTTTTCCCATGATTAACATTGAAAATTTTATTGTTCAAATATTCTGTAATAGCAGAGAATTTGCTAACAGGTCATAACCGAATTATGTCCGAAAAATTTCAGTCAAACCCGCAAACAGAAGGTGGGGTATATGACCGTTTAGCCTCCAGGGTCCTAAGGCCGAGATGCCTTAGTCATTATCTCAATATTCGGCTTTGGGTTTATATACGAAATACTTTCGGTCATAGTTCCAACGATGGAAATGGACATAATTTTAATTTGCATCATTACTATTTTCCATTGCAGATATGGCCGAAATATTATTTAATATTTTTAACTTCATTTAGCAAACCCGGAATTAGAGATACCCCAGAGAAAAAAATCACTAAGCTAAACAAAAAACATTTTATCAGCAAAGCTCGTATTGAACATATTCCAGACGGCCAAAGGTCGTCCACCCACAAAACCTTTATTTGGCAAAGTTTGATAGGAATTAGTATAGGAATTACAAACGAAAATGCTTCGATCATAATCGATTTACGACCAATTTACGACATAACACCCACACTTCCAGTATGGGGGCTATATATGAAACATTTTCGGACTTCACAAGCCGGTAATGGGGTTAATGTTTATTTGGGTTATGTCATGTTATCTACAACCAATTTGTTGTGGAGGTTATGGCTAAAAATATTTGGTCATTATTTCCAAAATTCCACCGAAGACCGCTTCGCAAAAAAGCTTGCATTCTACATAGGAAAAACCTCTAACCCCAGCCAAAGGCAGGTACACTCACCAAAAAAAGTCTGTAATGGCAACTGAAAATTTTGCTGTTATTACGGGAAATTCTGCTAATTTGAGCCCAGCGGTATTTTTTGCTAATCTTAGCAACACATGTCTGCTGACGTGTAGTACAATGAAATGAGTAGAAAAATTAGTAGCCGCTACTAAATTTTAGTAGACTTTTTGTAAAGTGGAATTTAAAATCCGTTTGCTAAAATCAGCAAAAGAAATTGCTAAATACTATTAATATTAGTACAAAGTTTTAGATTTATTTTTTTATCGAGCATCAAAAATTTTAATTATATTTTTTAAAAGATATTTTATACAAAATGAAAAAAAATCAAAGGCTTAAAAATCTTAAAAATTCTTAAAACACAAACGAATTTATTATTTTGTTTTAATTTGGTAATTTCTGTTTTGAAAAATATTTTAGTCAATTTTATTTTTTTTTTACTTTTAAGGTGAAATTTAAATTGTTGTTAGGGCTGATTTTTAGAAATAAAAAAACTTTTTAGTGCTGTTTTAAGTGGATGTCCTATTTTTAGACATAAGTCGGTATCTTCATTTCCGACCCCTTTTTTAATCCTATGTAACATTTTAGGGCAATTTAAGTTTGTATGTATAAGTTTAAATTATTAGAAATAACATTTCCATCAATATCGACTTTTTTAAAATTAGTAATTTTTTTTTTGCTAATTTTAGCAAATCGGTTTTCAAAAATTTGTAAAATGATTTCTGAAATTAGCAACGAAAATTTGTAGATATTCTGTAAATACTCTGTAATTTGTAAAATGTAAATAGCAAAAAGATTTGCTAAATAATATTTTTTTTACTAAAAATCAGTACAAAAATAGTAAATTGGGATTGAAAACCGTTTACAAATTTTTCTACTAACTTTTTTTTCTGAGTGTATGCACCTAGGCTGGTTTCGGACATAACACATACACAATGTAAAAGTATCATTTCACCTAAGCCCTTTATCTCATCTCCATTTTCAATCTTGCCTGAAAAGCTCCTTGATAGCCAATCAGCTAAATACATAAATTTCCCCGTTAGGTAAGTAAATGTCAATTTGTACTTTTCCAGCCTCAATTTCATTCTCTGTATTTTATTGTAATCCTTCTTCATTATTCCCAACAACGGTTTGTGATCTGTAACTATCTCAACATAAATGTAAGAGTGAAATTTTTGACAAGCAAATACGACAGCCAACATCTCCATTTCAATCTGTGCATATCTTGTTTCAGCATCTGTCAAACTACGAGATGCAAAACTAACAGGTCTTTTGTTTTGTAATAATGTACACCCTAAACCACTCTTAGAGGCATCAATTTGTAACGTTATATTCTTCTTCTCATTAAAATGTTTCAATAAAGGTGCCTCAAGTATCAAATTTTTAATTTCATTTAAGCAATTTTCGTGTACCGGTAACCAATTAAAAATAATTGAATTTTTCATTAGCTCCCGTAAATGGCTGTATATGTATTCCCTTAAATACCCAGCAAAAAAAAAAAATGGTAGTCATTCTGTGACTATGACTTCTTCAGTTGACATTCTTTTATGATTTTTTTGGTGTTATTCTAAGGCACTTCCAAAGAATTGAAGAGTTCATATTTCAAATGCAGTGATCTGGATATAAACCCGATGCATATCTTTAAAAATCACTCTTCATTACTTCTAAAGCATAAGTTATAGTATATCGTATATTTTTTTGAATCTTAAGCATTTATTCAAATTGAGAAAAAAAATTCTGATGAACTTTTTTAATTTTTTTATTAAATCATTTTTTATATTTTAGTTTAAAATTTCATGAGGGTTAAAATTTAAGCAGTTTTGCAATTTCTATAAAAGTTTTGAAAAATCAAGAAAAAGAGATTTTTTTTTACCTTTATTTGAAACTAGGTGGCCTATCATTTGCATTTTTCAGCCTCAAATATTTATGACAACGCAATCTGTGCATTTTTGCATTATGTATTTTATATAACACTACATCATTTCCAGTTTTAATTCAGAATTTATCAAAATAATTTTAAAATTGTGTAAAAATTATTTCAAATTTTTAAAATTGTGCAAAAATTATTTAAAATTGTTCAAAAATATTTTAAAATTGTCTAAAAATGTTTCAAAATTGTACAACCAGTTTTTAAATTATCCAAAAATATTTTAATATTTGTCTAAAAATTCATTAAAATTTTTAAAAATGTTTCAAAAATGCTTTTTCACTAATGCAGAATTATTTATTTGTTTTAATAAAGAGTATTTGTATATCAATGCATAAATTTCGCTTCTTTAAACTTATTTTTCTGCATTCTTATGAATTAAATTTTCATCAAAGCTTAAATACTACAAAGTATGTGAACATTTTCTACTCATGCATCAGAATACCTAATCATTGTATTACACAGTGCAACACATAAATTGGTTCCTCTTTCGTACCCGGTTTTTTTTTAAGTGTATATCGAAACTAAAAAAAATCCGCAACGGACTTGGCCAGATTACATCGAAATTATTTTTTATGGACACCCTAAGTTTTTGCACCCAAACATGATTTTTTTAAAAAAGGAAAATTTTTATGGAATCCATATATCATAAACCGTTCGGAATTTTGTTTTTATGTCTTTGGCAAAGTTGTAGATCCAAACCAAAGCAAAAAATTCTCACATGGACCGACCCAAAAAAATTGCATCCACTGCATCAAAATTGCAAAAAATTGGGAAAAAATGCTATTTTTTATGATTTTTCATGATTTTGTCCTAAAATGGCTTAAATACTGGGAATTTAAGAAATCTTTCTTCAGCTAAATTATATCTAACAACAATATAAACAACTCTCTAGTACATGTCATCTTAATACGAACATTCCTTAACCGTAGAAAGCACATCTTTTTGCTCACACTTATTTTGCATAGCCAATGTTTGTCGTTTCGACAAAGAAAGACTATGTGGTTAATGCCGTTTTTGTTGTTACTTGTTTTCAAATTTACTATTTAAACATTTTATTGTTGTAATGCTGATATGTTTTTGAAAAAATGAATATATTTATTTTATTAATAAAAAGTAATTATTTTATAACGCAATTAACAATATCATAATTTTTTTTTTTATTTTTTGTTTAAGTTTTTTTGTTTATTTGTACAAATGCAAAACATGTGTATTATTAACTGCCGATGATTTTATTCTGCTACGATTTTACCCGAAAAAAGTATAGTAACTTCTGGTAAAATGAGAAACACAATTACTTTCTTATCACGCTCTCATTTACCGAATTTTTGTTAATAAAAACGCTTTTTTGTAAGATGGAGTCAAAGCGGGTTCGCGAGGTAACGTTTGTCGAACAGAACTAAAATAAGAAAATATATAATTTTAACAGAATAAATAAATAACATACCATTGCTACTCACGCCTGTTAAGGTTTAAATATTTTTGGTGGTGGTTCAAGGTCATGATCTGACTCTGCACTACTACAAGAAGAAAGAGGATCCAAAGGCACATCTCTAAATCCAGTGTCTCCTGGGTCTTCCATATCACCATCCTCACACATACACACCTTGTGGCTCCACCAACAAACCTCTGCAAGCATTGCGTCCAGCTTCTTGCCTTTGAATCCTTTTTCCATTGGCATTGTGACCTGGTGGAATCGCTCCCCTTGCTCATCTGATTCGGTGGGCAATTGTTTTAAAAAAACATCAATATGATGATGCAAAAAATGCAATTTCAGCGTCATCGATACATTTATATTTTCAAAATATTGCAGCATTGTTGCCACTAATTTCTTTGCTTTATCTGGCTCTGCTCGATCCTTTCCTAAAATATTCTGAATTACAGCTTTGAGAGCGTCCCATGCGTTTCGGAGATTAAAATATACATTTGTAAGCACAGCTGTAAATGTATCGTTTTTCATTAACTTCCTGATATCTGGGCCGTTCACGACACCTGTTCAATGTAAACAAATTTATTACAAACGATTAAGATAGGTATAGATAAAGCGGGACCCGCGAAATCAGATATAAAAATAATTAAAATTACATAATTACCAGCTTTAATTTTTGCATCGCTGAGTTTCGGAAATATAGTTTTCAAGCAATCAAAAACTTCATCACTACTTCCAACAGCAGTTTTGATGAACTTTGAAGCGATTCCTAGTTTTATGTGGAGCGGCGGAAGTAATATATCACTAGTCTCCCTTATGAACGGCTCATTTTTCAGTTTAAGTTGTTTTACGTTTTCGGCATCTCTTGCACTCCAGTTTGTGCGCTTATACTGATTGCCCGGGTATCGTGAGTCCCAATCGCAAATAAAGCAAAAGAAGCTAGGGAAGCCACCTTTTGAAATTATTCCTGAAAGAAGAGCACTTGAGAAAGGATACTACCAAATACAAATAGAAAATAGTACCTTGCATTATGTTCACGACTTTTAAATCGCAACAAATTTTCCATTTGTGCTCCTCATATTTGATTTTCTCCAATATATTACCTAAAGTTTCATAGCATTCCTTCATATTAGTGCCATATGCTAATGGAATTGAAGGCTTGTTGTTAGTTTTATGGAGCAGCACAGCTTTTAAACTTGATACTGAGCTATCAATAAACAATCGCCAGTCATCAGCAGCATACGCCATTCGCAACTGATTCTCTAATCCTTCGATGTCAATGCAGTGGGTAAACGTGTTCGCTGCATCGACGGTGTAAAATGTTTGGAACTCTGTTTGATGAGGCACTAACGGTATGCTCTGTAAGCTTTCGGCGCTTCAAAAATGAGGTTAGAAATTCTACATTCCGCTGTGATAAGCCCATCTTAGCCACAACATAGTCCATTTCGTTTTGTACGAACGGTTTTGGTTTATTGTCGTCAATATCAGGCTCATAATCGGCATCTTGGAAATCTGATTGATTTCTGAAAGTCGTAGTGGATGACCGTGTGGACATAACATCCGGACTCGGAGGCTTAGGTGGTTTGACACCATCAGGCATTGACACCGGGAGTATGCCTGTATAAGCGGCCACATATGTTTTGCATTTTAACATATGTTTATTTAACTTAGGGGAGTAATTGATACATGAGTAACACCGGGATTTGTCGTGTGAATTTGGGTCTTTTATCCACACCATTGGCTTCATGAAACTTAAATTTCTACCTCGTCGATGATACCAATCCAAAAGGCGGAAGTAACAAGTGCCACACACTGTATTTGGAGTGTAATCTTCACCGCTGGGATCAACCTCATCGAAATAAGATGCATAGGCTAGCTTAAATTCCGGAGTAGACCTTTTCCTTTGCACACTTGTAGGCACCATATGACCACAAACTAAACAAAAATAATCAATGTTTGGACACCGGCTATTTTCCATATTGCACAATAGTTGAATTGTAAAATTTTGCACAAAACACGGATATAATTAGACTTTTCACTTTCGAATACACTTGTTGAATGACAATGAAACGATACTTGAACTGTTATTTATACTGCGTGCTAGTCTGATTGTCAAGTGTGTTTTATCTTCGTGTTGCACATCACACCAATTTTAAAATCCTGTTTAGGAAGATGAGGTGTTGTAAAAACCCAGTTCCACCTAAAAACCGCAACACGAAGATAAAACACATATGACAATCACACCCACTCAGAAACATTTTTTAAGAAGTTTGGCTATTTCCATATTATCATGAAAATTTTGATGCAGTGGATGCAATTTTTTTGGGTCGGTCCATATGAGAATTTTTTTGCTTTGGTTTGGATCTACAACTTTGCCAAAGACATAAAAACAAAATTCCGAACGGTTTATGATAAATGGATTCCATAAAAATTTTCCTTTTTTAAAAAAATCGTGTTTGGGTACAAAAACTTAGGGTGTCCATAAAAAAAAAATTCGATGTTATCTGGCCAAGTCCTTTGCAGGTTTTTTTTAGTTTCGATATATACTTCAAAAAAAAACGGGTATGAAGGAGGAACCACACGATGACCTTAAAAATGCTTCACTGTGTTATCATTGCTTCCTCAGAGTAAAGTATGAGTAATGCTAGTAGCTACATTTGAATACTTCCATCCTATGACACGCTAATGTTAAATTCATCGATGAAACCATCAGAAAATAAGTGATGCCTTTGCCATAGTAGTGATGCTTTTATTGCTTCTTTGGCAGTTTCATTTTTGCTGGGTAGTTAATAAATCCCATTAGCCTCTGCAAATCTTTTTTACATTTGGGTGCTCCCAAATCCTCAATACCCTTCAATCTGTTTTTATCACATCCAATACCATTTTCCGAAATCACATGTCCTAAAAACAAAACCTCTTTTTTCTTCAATTGTATCTTATCCAAATTAAATTCTACATTTTCCTCAATAGCTCTTTTCATAACTAAATCCACAGCACTATCATGATCCTGCTCAAAATATCATCAATATACACTGTCACATTCGCAATATCACCAAAATTCTCCTCATTTAACCGCTGAAAAGCTTCCGAAGCTATTTTTATTCCAAACGGCAACCTTCTAAGCCTATAACACCCAAAAGGTGTGCTAAATGAACATAAATCTTTGCTTTTGTCATCCAGGGCCACCTGCCAAAAGCCCTCCTTTAAATCAAAAACAGAAAAGAGTTTCTTGTTCACCAAATTGGTTTTAATTTGTATACATGTGGCAATTTCATAAAAATCATCCTTAATAGCAATATTAAGTTCCTTAGGGTTAATGCAAATACGCAATGATTTGTTTGGTTTTTCAACTATAACTATGTTAGACACCCATGAACCCGGCTTCTCTATTCTCTCAATAATATCTCTCCTAGACAAATTATCCAACTCAGCCTTTAGTTTCGATCTAAGAGCTAAGGGAATTCTACTTGCCGGTTTCGAGGTTGATGCAACATTATTCTTTAACTCGATTGAAAAATTATTCTTGAAACAGCCTAAGCCATGAAAAACATCTTCGTATTTAACACGCAAATCATCTTTTGTAATAGAATTTAATCTCTTAACCAAACCTAAATCTTCACATGATTCAAGTCCCAGAAGTGGTATATACCTTTTATCAACTACAACAACAAATCTCACCATTGAATCATTGCCACGGACACTACACATCAAATCAACCTCTCCTATGCTCTCTATACCAGTACAATTATGCGCCAAGAATCTTTCTGAACTTTCCTTAACATTTACGTGTTTCAATTTTTTCAAGTGTTAACGTCAGCTCCTGTATCTAATTTAAATTGAATAAACTCTGATTGTAATTTAATATTTTCAAACCACGACCTCTTCTTTTTCTTCTCAAAATTAGTAATTAAGTCAACATATAAACTAGAAACACTCGAATCACTAAAATATTTTGTACTAATACCCTGCACTTCTCTTTTCTTACACACTACTGAAAAATGATTTTTCCCTTTGCAATTATTACAGATTTTACCACACCATGACGATGTCTCTCACGTCGTAAAAAACGTTCTCTTAGTTTTGTATGTGCAGATTTCAAAGGTTCAGCATCTTTTTAAATTGGATTTTTTGCGATTCCAATTGAATTTCTTTGCAAATCCAATTAGTTTTTAGCAGCTTTCCCAATTGGATTTAGAAAAAAGGTTTAAAAACAGGGAAATTTACTCAAATTTTTGCAGAAATCAGGGAAATTTGCTCAATTTTCCCCTGTTTGCTCTCAGTTTCCGAACCTTTGTATTCTGTATAAAATTTTATTTGGCTGCTGACGGCGTTGCATCCTCTATACTATTCTTCCTCTATGATTTTACCATATGCTGGACATTTACCTTTGGCATGCTTTCGTCCACAGAATTTACACTCAAAGTTTGAACGAGCTGCTCTTTCACTGTTGTTGTCTTTTTTTTTCTCTGCAAATATTTTATTTTCTCTTTAGTAGGTTGGTTTCTCTTCACTTGCCAATTTGCGCCTTTTTTTATTATATTCAATACAGCACCCTCTTCACCTTGTAGTTTCTGTACTTGTTGATTACTAGCTTCTGCTGACCGTGCCATATATATAGCTAGCTCCAATGTCAACTTTGCCGTATCCAACAGCCTTTTTTGCAGTTTCTTGTCACACGTTCCAAGAACAATTCTGTCTCGTAACATTCTATCTTTATGGGAAAAACCACATCTCCGTACAATCTTTTTAATGTCCATTAAAAAATTATCAAAAGGCTCGCCTTGTTTTTGTGATCTATTATGAAACACAAAACTTTCATAAACTTCATTGCATATTGGTTTGCAAAATTCTTCAAATGCCGCAGTGACAGCTGTATATTTTTGTCTATCACTTGCACTAATATCACTGTCCAACAAATTAAGACTTTTTGAATGGAACAGAATAGCGACCCCATAATTCTGAAAAGGTATGTTGAGTAGATCATTTTTGTAGAACAAACTTATGGGCCATCACGTCTGAGTTTTTTTTTACAGTGGGTCAAAGTTTTCATTTTTTGGTCGAAGGGAGCATTATACGATATGAAAAAAATGCTGCAAGTTAGTGTCTGAGAGAATTCTTATGGTCAGAGTTGTATTGTGGAATTGTATGAGGATTATTTTTGTGGAAGATCTTAACCCTCTAACTGGTCTCTTTATGGGTCAATTTGACCCTTTTTTCGAGAAAATCAAAAAATATCCTTTAAAAAAGGACATTTAAGGATTAAAATATTCTACGAAAATGTTTGCCGGAAAATTTCAGTGGGGGTCACCAAAGACACCAATGTTGTAAATAAAGCTCTTTACGCTTAATTAGTAAAATTATATACCAACATATACAAAACAGGTAAAAACGGCGTCAAGTTCGGCCGGGCCAAACACTGAGTTCTCGCGTCTAGTCAGCTGTGACTTACAAATCGGGTGTGATATTTATTAAAATTAATAATAAAAAATAAAAGAAAAAATTCAAGCATAATTGAGCTACTAAGCAGTACATATCGGGTGTGATTTTTACTAAAATTAATATAAAAAAAGAAAAATTAAAGCTTAAATAAGCATGGCGGATTCTGTTTGCAAATTAAGAGATTGGTTTTGTTTTATTTGTGGACATTTTACGCACCATCAAAGCAGAAGAAAGATATTCCCTACAATTGAAGAACCATATTTTCTTTTCTTTGGAATATGATTTTTATCTGAAGCTTGGATATCAAAAACCGTATGTACTACTTGCGAAAGTGGTCTTTTGACCTGGTACAAAGGCGGTACTAAGGCGCTGCCATTTTCTGCGCCTATTACATGGATTAAACCTGAAGATCACAAATCAGATACATGCTATTTCTGCGTAAATTACAAATTTGGTAGAAGCCAAAGGCACTACGCGATCATGACATACGAAGCAACAAATAATGTCATTTTACCAGAAGTGCGCTGTGAAGGTGTTCCGGTGCCTCAACCGCCTATACATACATTTTCGGCCAATATGACAGTGGCCAACACAGAAATAACAGCGGATGTTGAAAACATATCAGATATAAGTTACTTGCCTCTTGATGGTTTAAACATATGTCCTAATTTGATAGACCAAGCTTATTTTGAAGATCTTATAAGAGATTTAGGACTAACAAAAGAGAAAGCTGAAATATTATGTTCCAGATTGAAAAACAGGAATTTGATAAAAGCCGATGTAAAAGTTACATTTCCAAGAAAAAGACACGCCGATCTGGAAAGTTATTTTAAAAAATCAGAAGAACTTGTATACTGTTGCAGTATTGAAGAGGTTCTAAAATATCTAAAGCTTCCACTGGACTCTTTCGCTTGGCGACTATTTATAGATAGTTCAAAACACAGATAGTGAAAATCAGCATTCATCAATACCGGTTGCGTATTCCACAAAAAAGGAGGAAACATACGCAAATATTTCAAATCTCTTAAATTAAATTGAATACTATAAATATAAATGGGAAGTATGCGCAGACTTCAAAATGATTGCAATATTGACTGGAATGCAAGCAGGATACACAAAATATATGTGCTTTCTTTGTAAATGGGATTCACGTGCTACCAGCAGCCATTATCATATTAAATATTTCGAAGAACCTAAAGAAAATATTATTGGTGACTTAAATGTAATCCATGAATCCCTTGTCCCAAAAGATAAGGTCATACTTCCACCGCTGCATATTAAGTTGGGCGTGGTGAAAAATTTTATTAAAAGCTTAAATACACAAGGAAATGCTTTCAAACGCATTTAAGCAATTTTCCTCAGATTATCTGCAGCAAAATTAAAAGAAGGTAAAATACGGTTTTAATAAATAATTTATTTCATTTAATGTAAATTACCTTTTCTAGGAATGCTCGTTGGACCCGATATAAGAAAATTATTACAAGATGAAGAATTTTATGGTCATCTGTCGGATATGCAAAAGACAGCATTTGACTTTATGCAGCTGGTTATATCAGAATTCCTTGGAAGCTCAAAAGCACAAAACTATGCAGAAAATATTGAAAGCATGCTAATCGGTTTTAACAATATTGGCGTTAAGGTGTCACTAAAGCTGCATTTTCTGCACACTCATCTCAATTTTTTTAAAGAAAACCTTGGAGCGGTTTCAGATGAACACGGTGAAAGGTTTCATCAGGATATAAAGGTATTGGAAGAAAGATTCAAAGGGAAATCCCAAAGTGAAATGCTTGCTGAATACGTATGGGGCTTGTACAGAAACCTTGAACCATTGGAACATTCACGTCAAGCTAAATACAGGAAAGCATATTAAGTTTAATCTTTAATCCATTGTCATACTACTGCTATTTCCCAATTCCCTTTTACTCGAAAATTTGAAGCAAAAAAATAAATATGTAGTTACATACTATAATAAACCACTATTAAAACAAAATTATAATTTTTTTATAGAAGTTGGCGTGTAATTTTGCCAATTAATCGTAGAGCTTTTTTTACAACATTGGTGTCTTTGGTGACCCCCACTGAAATTTTCCGGCAAACATTTTCGTAGAATAAAATGTCCTTTTTTAAAGGATATTTTTTGATTTTCTCGAAAAAGGGTCAAATTGACCCATAAAGAGACCAGTTAGAGTATTAAGATCTTCCACATAAATAATCCTCATACAATTCCACTCTCCAATTCTGACCATAAGAATCCTCTCAGACATTAACTTACTTTTCATATAGTATAATGCTCCCTTCGACTGAAAAATGAAAACTTTGACCCACTGTAAAAAAATACTCAGACGTGCTGGACCATAAGTTTGTTCTACAAAAATGATCTACTCAACATACCCTTTCAGAATTATGGGGTCGCTATTCTGTTCCAAAAATGCTGTTGGACAGTGTATTTAATGAGTTGAATACTTCTACCGCATCAGCTCCAATTGCATTTAAAAATATTGCCACTTTAACAGCTTCAGGTTTAGCATGTAGTTCAATGGCTGTTGCAAATATTTTGAAATTTTGCCAAAAGACTCTCCAATTGTCTGCCAAATTTCCACTGAGTTTTAACTCTTTAACTTTTTTTACGTAATCCATACTTTTGCGGTAAATATAGTGGTAGACATGCGTTTGGACGCACGCTGTTTTTTTTTTTATTTTTAAGAAAATAAATAAACTTTCGAAAATCTGACTTTGTTATTGGATTTATTGTTGTAATAGCTTAAAAATAAAACACAAACATAAATAGTATTTCACTTAAATTAAAAATATGTCCAAAGAAATTAAAATATAGTGAGACATGCGTTTAAACGCACTTCTAAAATTTTACATAAAAATGATAATTATTTAACAAAATTAAATTTTTTTTGTTTAAATATTTAGTGTGACCACCTTCAATCCGTATTACACAAAATATCCTGTTTGGCATTGAGTTTATTAAATTTTGAAGAGTTTGTAGCTCGATATTAGACTAACATTCTTTAATTTTATCTCTCAGCTCAAAAACTGTTGAAAACTGCCTTCCTTTCTCATAAACTTTTGATGCAAGAATTCCCCAGAGATTTTCGATCGGATTGCAATCCAGACTACATGCCGGCCATGGCAACAAATTTATGTTTTCGGATGCAAACTAATGCTTACATTGCCTAGAAACATGAATTGCTGCGTTATCTTGTTGAAAAACATGCTCCTCGTTTGGAATTTCATCCAGTTTTGTAATAAGAACATCTTCCAAGAGATTTATGTACATTTCTAAGTTCATTATTGTGGTTATAAAGCATATGGGAAGTTTAAAATCGTAAGCAAACGCTCCCCACACCATGACGCTTCCACCACCGAAATTTCTCTTAGATCCGACGACATTCTTTTAGTTCAAATCAAAAGTTACTGGAAGATTATGTTTTTCCTTTATTTCTCTACAATTTAATCGATTTTTAGTGGCTTCAAACCGAATCTGACCCTTTTTGTGAGTTTAGAAGATCCTTTTGTTCGAACTTTAATACCGTAATTATTTCCAAGTTTTAAAAAGTTTCTCACCACTTTTTCAGAACGGTTTATTAATTTGGCAATTTTTCTATTTGAATTTCCATCTTTTTTCAAGTTTTTAATCCGATTTTTTTCGGTTTCATTTAACCGCTTTCCAGAAGCCATCTCCCAAATTTTTTACTTATAAATTTCTTTATAATTTATGGTAATTTTTTTTTTTTATTACCAAATACTTTACCTTTTTATTTTTTAGAATTTGTATTTAAGATTTCTATTTATCAAAACACTTCCTCACGCCACTGAATTTACAAAGAAAATTAACTTTTTATTTACTGCGTTCAAAGGCATGTCTCAACAAAATATGTAACAATTTTACTAAAGAATGCATAATTTCTTGATATTTACATAGAGGAAGAATAGTATAGAGGATGCAACGCCGTCAGCGGCCAAATAAAATATTATACAGAATACAAAGGTTCGGAAACTTGGAGAAAACAGGGGAAAATTGAGCGAATTTCCCTGATTTCTGCAAAAATTTGAGTAAATTTCCCTGTTTTTAAACCTTTTTTTAAATCCAATTGGGAAATCTGCTAAAACTAATTGGATTTGCAAAGAAATTCAATTGGAATCGCAAAAAAAACCAATTTGAAAAGATGCTGAACCTTTGAAATCTGCACATACAAAAGAAAGAGAACGTTTTTTACGACGTGAGAGACATCGTCATGGTGTGATATTTACCGTTAGGTTAGTTATTGTTTTTGTTTTATGCACTTCAACTATTAATGTAAACAAAACAAGAGAAAATAAATAAATTGTTATTGTAGATCGTAAGAAAATTATATAAAAAAGAGAAAAAATCAATTGCGGCCAAACGAATGTCCACCACTGTATATCGAACGTTCTTAGGCGGCCTTCAACGTGGCTTCGTACTCCGATTTTTACTTTTATTGAGTTTCCCAATTCCCATAAAATTTTAACGTTGTTTTATATTATTTATTTTTTTGTTGTTGTTTTGTTTTGTTTTTGTTTTTTTTTTTACTCAATAAATTAAATATATTTAATTTTTTCCATGTAAAAAAGTGACTTGCTTTCTTTAGATTTGTCTTTATTGTCTTTTTCTTTATTATTTACATTCTTATGGTAGTTGTTTACATATTACAATTAAATACGTAGCTACTAGGTCATAGGGTAAATCATATTCGTATTTAATTAGTATCTTAATAATTAACACTAATCACTACACACAGAAAAAACTAAACTTAGACGTCAATCAAAATATTTGTAAATACAATTAAAAATTTAATTGAATTTGCACCAGCAAAAGAATTTGTTACATCAATTAAATTTTTTTTTTGCACATTATTAGTAACAGTAAATGTGGTCCGAAAACGATCTATAGTTTTTTTTATATATTCATATGATAGAATATCTTCCCAAGAAACATTTTTACGGACTCTCCGATACGTACGGATTCATGAACCCGGCTTCTACTGTACGTTTACGGTCCGAAAATATGTACCCGTCAAAGCTTGTACGTAAACGGAACATTAACGGACCGTATAATTGAATTTTCGAAAACAATACGTTTTTACTCCGTTTTGGTGTATCCGTTTCAGTACCGTCAAATACGGACTACTGTTTTTCTTCCGTTGCTTTTGGATTTGCTTAGTAATAAAAAACGTATACTTAAATATACCTTAGGTAAATATTTATGAAATTAAAAACAAGTTTTATGATGATGTGTGCAAAATTATGTTGATTTGCAAATAAAAATATTGCCCGACAGCTTAAAATAATTTTGTGAAAAGATTTGCAAATTTGCATTGTCTGCTTTATCATATCGTAAGTACCACAATTTTAACCAAAATTAAATATTTGTTTTATTTGTTTCATGATTTTTAATGGGCCACAATCGCAGTGATTGATGGATGGTAATTGTGCTGGTGATAAATATGGTGTTTGTTGTATTTAGTTTATTAAGTTTTGTTATTTTGATTTAAATATCTTTGTTAATAAATTAAAAGAAAAAAAAAGAAAAATTTTCTATTAACAATTAAATAATAT